>CM032327.1:104378806-104688645 GCA_019022515.1 Quercus aquifolioides
AGACCAAACTTAATGGGCTGTTGACTTGTAGGGTGGCAGGTAAATGGAAAGAATAAAAATAAAAATATTAATTTTGTGGGTTTTATTTAATTTATGAATATTATATTTGAGTTATTATCTATTATTGCTCTTAAATTTAGTATATGTATATATAATGTGAAAAAATACACTTAGTAATATATTAAAAATATAAATAAAAATAATTTTAATAATTTTTTAATCGCCGAGTCCCGCCGCACCCGCACCCACCTTTTTTAAAAATTGCCGAGTCCCGCACCCGTACCCGCACCCGCACCCGAGTCTCAAAACGCACCCGTGCTTCCTAGGTAGTAACTTGACCTCTTCTTGTCTAACACTAGAAAACGCATTGATACGAGAGGAACAGAGTATCTCAAGCGTCATGATACGGCGAAGGTTGCGCCAAAGATCACCATAGGGAGCTACAGCAACTGTGGAGTAGTTGTAGTTGAAGTGATCGCTAGAAAGCAAGCGCGGCCGGTTGGCGAAGACGACGTCGTTTGTGGTGAAACAGTCTTCAGCGGCTGAAGGGGAAGAGACTAAGAGGACTGTACGTGAACCACATCGGAGGAGTAAGATGTTGCCATAGTTTTGTGAAAGAGTTTGTAGAGATCGCTGGATTGGTTGTTTGAAAAGATGAAGGTGACCAATAAAAGGGAGAGAGGGTGGGCTTGGAGGTAGGTTCTTCTTGATTGTTGATGCTGATTTCTTGTTTTTTATGAAGAGCTTAAGAAAAATGGAGAAAATAATTATCAGAGCAAAGCTAAACCAGTAGGGATCTTCCATTTTCTCTCTCTGTTTGTATTAGTCTGGCCAGCACATAGACACTTTTGTTACTTTGAATAAAGGAAAATTCAAATCATAATTGAGTCCGCTATGGCTTAGAAAACATTAAATTTCTCTTTATTTTAATAAAGTTGCAGTACTATTCTTACCTAAACAAATTACAAGTGTTTCTCAAAAAAAAAAAAAAAAAAAAACAAATTACAAGTGGAATTGAAGTCCTATATATAGTTGACTTCCTCACCCTAATATCTGTATTTCTTATCTTCTTGACAATCATGTTTGTTTGAATTTATAACATTTTAAATATGAATGATTGGTATTGATATCTTCTCGGATTGTGATACTAATATGCATTATTTGTAACATATGATGTCATGTTTGCGCCCTTGATAAAATGAGATGAGTTTTTTTATTTTTTATTTTTTTAAAATTTTTTTAATAGGTAATAAAATGGGAACGATTTAGGTTTAGTGTGGGTTTAGATGCAACATTTTGCTGATTGTAGATTGTTTATTTACTAAAGTTGGTTACAGTATATCCTTAAAAATTTGAGACTTAAAAAAATTTTATATAAGCAAATTAATTAATAAGCTAAAAAATTAAAGGAAAAGATGATGGCAAACAAATACACCATCAGAGATCTGAGACCTACTCGATTATGCAATTAATCAATTATTAAGATATCGTACTTATTAATTTTATTTGCTAGAAAACAAAGGTTTATATTCCAAAAGTAAACTAACTAGACCTAATTAACATTTGAGCTTCACTTATAAATATAAAAAAAACATTTGAGTTTCACTTATTAGCAAATTTGTTTAATATTATATTATATTTTTATCTTTGTCTAAACTTCTCTTACAATGCAAATAAAAATGCTTACTATATAGGGTATCATTCATTGGTTTAATAAGTTTTTATGATTTTAAATTTAGGTTATCCTGTTCTTAGTGATTGTTTAACTTAATTCTTGGTAATAATAAATGGGTGAAGCTTGTGTCTAGTGGCCAGTACCACTGGACACGTTGCGATACGGATACGTATTCAAGACTGGACACGTATCTGTATCCTAATGGGTCCAATGGCTCCTGCCCACTAGACACAAGCCAGACCCATAATAAATGAATATGTCTAATATCATTTTGAGTTTTTAAAATATAAATAAGATGGATTTATAATGAAATTCATAAAATTTAATAAGATTAATAATGGATTTTGAATTTAATATTTAACAAATATAAGTTTAGAAATGATTTTTTTTTTTAGTAATTCTAATACCACAACTAATTCTATAATTTTGCCACAATTTTGCCGCATAGTGACTCATAAGTGGTGGAATCATGGATCCACATAAATCCGTTATTTTATTTCCACCACTTACAACTCATCACATAAACAATTTACGATATAAATTGTGAAAATTATTGTGGCAATGTATTTACTTTTTTTTTTTTTTTTTTTTTTATCCTTTCCAAAACCTGATCATGGTCATTTCCGAGGCCCATTTTTAAATGGTAATTTCGTCATGAACTCGTGGGTAAAACGCTAATATAGGATAATGAATGAAAGTTGTCGGTGCTTCTAGACATAAAAAGTAAAGCATAGGAAGCCATCCCGAGAGAGATTTTTGTGAGGATCCAAAGAGCCACCAGATCTAGATCCGGATCAAATCCAAAATTTTATCCGCAACTTTCGTCAAACCAAACTATTATTGACAATAGAATATGTTAGTCTTACCCAAAATGTTATAACAGGACAAAACTGAGAAAGGATTGGAATATTTTGGAGGGTGAGACTTAGACAAAGAAAGGAAGTTTATTGCTATTTGAGTTTATTGCTATTTGATATAATATGAGCATAATTCTTGTTGGAAAAGTTTAAATTAATTTTTCCCCCATCAGATGTAATTGTTGCCTTAGTGAGTGCAGACAAAAATGGGGAAACGTTTTGTAGACATGTTGCCAACTTAGCCATCTTGGCTATTTAGTTTTTATATATATTTCCTTTTAACCAAAAAAAGAAGAAGTTTAAATTAATAAATAAATAAAAACAAAAATATTGACAGCTGAGTAATTTAAGATCCAACCGTTAAAGTTTAGTAACATACTGGATTATTTATAGCCTAATACTACAACTCTACTTAATATCTTTTTATTTAATGTAAATTTTGATAAATCTGCGTTGAAATACTTTTTTTCTTTTTCTTATATCCTCTATGTTTGTAAAATTTTAAATAGATAAAAAATAATAACTATATGTCTATATACTATTATTACTATTTTCATGTATGTTTTACTAAGTATTACTATTTACTAAAAAAAAAAAGTGTTTATGCCATCAATAAAATATTTAAATTTTAAGTTTTTATAGTTTTAAATTATGCACAAAAACAAATCAATAGATCAAATAATAAATGAAATTTGATTGACATGAAATTTCACATGTGTATTAAAAATATAAAAAACATACAATCAAACCGTTAGATTTTCAAAATATATAGTTATGTTAATTTTCTAAGTGAAAATTATAATTTTAGGCAACAATTAAATTTGTAACCAACTTTGTCCAATTTTAAAAAGAAAAAAATTGGTGTAAGTCATCTCAACAACTTCACAAAAATGTGTTGGTTTTGTCAACCTTTTCCTTAACTAGAAGCACTTATCTATGCACCTATAAAAGCATAGGTAATTATACAATATTGGTTTTGTTAATCAGTTTCATATATTCTAACAAATATAATCAAAGTTGAGAGAGGAAGTTAGTCATGGAAGGGCATGGAGTACAAACAGCCACCAAAGGCTTAGTCTTTGCCATGAGAAATTCGGAACTTGAGGTCATGTCCACCATCTTCTTCCCAACCATTTCCCAATCAAAGCACTGAATGAATGCACCCAATGCTAAAGACATAACCCGCATGGCCATGCCAGCACCAGGGCATGCCCTCCTCCCTATGCCAAATGGAATGAACTTGAACCCTTCTCTTTCTCCATTGATTTCTTCAAATCTCTCTGGCTTGAACTTAGTAGCTAGGCTCCTCCCAAAGCTTGGGATCTCTATGCATGGACCATGCATTCACCAACAAAATTGTCCCTCGCGGGATATGAAATCCCCTCACAGTGCAGTCTATTGAGGAACAATGAGGTAATGAAAGTGGCACTGTAGGATACAGTCGAAGTGTTTCATTGATGACACAATGAAGATAGGGAAGTTTGGCAAGATCCAAGTCATTTATCAAGCGTTCACAACCAACTTGGCTGTCAATTTCTGCTTTAACCTTTTGCAATACTTTAGGATGATTCAGAAGAAGTGACATTGCCCATTCCATGGTTGTTGTTGTTTCGGTTCCCGCAACAAACACCATCTGAAGCGCATAATTCTCTAGTAAGCTAAGCTAACATTTCCAGAAACAACAATTCTAGGCAGAAAGGAAAAAGACTTTATATTTTTAGTCTCAAGAAGATGTTTGGATGTTCTGTAAAATTGCACCTAGTGTTTCACATGGATTTAGCAGCAAGGCTCCATTGTTTCTTAACAAGATAGAGAAATACGATAGGAAATAACAAAAAGATGATACATATCTAATGGATTATAGATTTTTGCAAAAGGACTTCAAATTAGATTTATATTATCTAGGTGATCATAGGTTCTAATTAACTTCTAAACGCTCCAATAGAATTTTAACCAAGTAAAACACAGGAGATGTCCATTAATGTGCATTGATTTTGAATTTCAGGTACAATTTCTAAACAGGAGGAAGGGGCAGGGGCACAAAAGCATCTGTCTTCACACCTAGTTCTTCCTCAATTGTTCAGCATGAACATGTTCTCAGTGTCAAGAAATTCAAAGAATGATTCAAGGTTCACATAAGAAGAAGGGTATATGCTTTTACTAGTCAAATTATAATCAGAATCCTTGTAATCGTGTATATGGCCAACATCTATGTTGTAAACACATAGTTGTGAAACTCAGTACATGCACGCAAAACACACTCTTATAATCCTATATGATTTCCAATCCATTTGGAATATCATAGATCGTTAGTTCATTACAATAAATATTAGTCTTAAAGATTACTCTGCATCCTTATATTACTACAACAGTGCTAAATGGTTACTTCGCAAAATAATCATGAAAATATAACCAAAAAAAAAAGGTGATCAAAATCACCATTGAGCAATAGTGACAAAGATGTAAAATAACTTACCAATGTGACTATGTGAGGCTTTTGATGACATCATCTGAAAAAAATTCAGGTTCAGATTTCCGTAGAGAAAACAGAGTTTCAATCAGTGGCCTCATCTTTTCCACATCTGGAATGTTATCATTGTTCAGCTTTATCTCTTCAAACAAACGCCCTAATACCTCATCTCTTTTCCTCTGCAGCCTTATCGTATTCTTCTCCAACCCTTGGTAACCAACCCACCTTAAAATTGGAAAGAAATCACATATATTCACTGTCAAGCTCGGAAAGTAAACCTCTTTGAATTCTTTGAGAAGTTTCTTTCCCACATCCATGCATGCGAATTCCTCTCCAACACAAGGCTTTCCAGCAACCATCCTCATCATTATATTAGACACCAAAAGTGAGCACAAATACTTAAAGAGTCCACCTTTTGGGGTTCTATATTTGACAATTTAAACACTTGGCGAATAAGAGAGTTCACTTCTTCTTCTCTAATGATAGAAGATTTCTGAAGGCTGATATGAGAGAAAATCACAATGGTACTAATCCGTCTGAGGTTTCGCCACAAGTGACCATATGGAGACCAACCTGGGGCAGTACAGTTGTAAGTAAGACGATCCCCAGCAATAGTTTGGGGACGATTTGCAAATGTTATGTCATTTTTGGTGAAACATTCTTCAACAGCAGAAGGAGAAGATACAATAAGGATAGGCCTTGAACCAAACTTAAGAGATAGGATTGGACCGTACTGCAATGATAGGGTCTCTAGTGTTTTGTGGAGTGGCTGTTTCAGGAAGTGAAGGTGACCGATTATTGGTAGAGAAAGTGGACTTGGTGGCAAATTTTTGTTATGGTGATTTAGAAGTTTGATAATGAAAATAGTGGAGAGGATCAAAGCAAGGTAGAAGTAAAAGGCCCATTTGGTAGATTTGTTAAACAACTCATTTTCAGTTTTTAAACAATATTATATACATTTTTACATATTTTTTCATTCACACGTATTTCAAAAAACAACAAGTTATAGCGTCATTTCTCAGGCCGACCGAGGACGAATTTCTATCTCTACATTCATGACGATAATCTTCATCATACGAGAAAGTCTTGCTAGGGGGAGTTCTCGATCTGCACCTATAGCTCTCATCCTCCTCGTTGTCAGAAGAGAAATCAAGGTTGGATGGGGTTCGCCTTCGCCGTTCATGACGCAGGCTTCTCCTCAGGTGGTCAATCTCCCTCTGCATGTTTCTAGTATTATCTTCATGAGAAATATGGCTTTTACCCCTAGCCTGGCTTCTACTAGTGTGGGTAGTATGTACACTTCATCAGTAGGGTTTCGGCGTTTTTGAGCAACTCCATCAGTCCGAGGACCCCCCTGGGGACTTGGGTGATCCTCGTCTAACCGAGGCAGACCTCTTAGCGTCAGAGACATCTTCCCGGCGCGAGATGGGTTACAAGAAGAAGTACCAGCCTAGCCTGTCCGAACTACTAGAAGGGCAGCCGGGGAAGTCCAAGCCGAAGCTTCCTCCCCCATCTCCAAAGAATCGTCCTGTTCAGACCAGGTCGGCTTCAACACAATCCAAGCTTCCTCCTCCTCCGCCTCAGGCGAGCCCGTCGTCCAGGCACGAGCCCGCTGACCCTAAGCAGAAGAAGGACAAGGGTAAGAGGACCCTTGAGGACAAATCTGGGCCCACGCGGGAGGGCGAGGGCAATCAGCGGCCATCGAAGCAATTGAGGATAGGCCCCTCAACGCAGGATAAACAGGTCGCTCCCCCGCCCGAGGTCCAGGCCTGGCTCCCCGCCCCAATGCTCCGCGGGGCTCCCTTGAGGGATGACTCCTCCCTCAGGGACTTTAAGGATGGCGAAGGCGCGTACGTGGTCGACGCTGTGGAGAGATGCCTGCTCCTGCCTGCGGACATGGCGGAGCTAGGAACCATGAGGAGTAGAGATGTCTTCCTCTGCCTCAAGCGGTATTTGGGGATGGTAAGACCTTAACACTTGTGCTTCTTCTTGCCTTTTTCTTGCTTTCATTTCTTTTTGAGCTCGGCTAACTGCAACTTGTCTGTTTCGTTTGGCAGGCTGTACAGGCCACCTTCAGGCTGGAAGAGGCGGCCAATGAACATGGGAAGGCCCTGGATCTGGAGCGCGATAGGCGCTTGGTGGCTACCAGGACCCTCAAGAAGTCGGAGGAGGACCTTGCCAAGGCCAGGGAGGAGCTGAAGGCAATGACCCAGGCTAAGGAAAGCGCAACGTCAGGCCTTGAGGGTGCCTAAAGGCAGGCCGAGACTCAGACAAAGCGTTTGGGTGAGGCAGAGAAGCAGTTGAAGCTCGCCGAGGATCAGATAGCTGGCCTGGCGAAGAAAGTGGCAGATGCCGAGGAGGCCAAGAGGGTGGCTGAATGGGCCAAAGGGGAGGCTGAGAGGGCCAAGCTTGAGGCAGAGCAGGGCAGGGAGGAAGCCTGGGCCACTAAGCAGGAAGCTGAGGAGGCAGCCTTTACTGCCGGGGCAGCTGAGACAGCAGCTGCCTACAAATCCCAAGTCCCTGGGGTATGTAGGCGCTACTGCTCCGAAACTTGGAGCGAAGCCCTCAGGCAGGCTGGAGTGGATGCGTCTTCTGACTTGTGGAAGGAGGAGAACGTGTACTACCCTCCTTTTATCCGCGAGACTGCCCACGATGGCTCTGAAGCCGAGGAGGCTGCTGTGGAAACTGTTGCTACTCCGGGCGAAGAGGCCTCGGATGCTGGGGTTGCTGATGAGCCAATCCAAGGGAGCAATCCTCCCGTGGTCGTTGTGTTGAGTGATGGCTCCAACGAGGACGCGCCTCAGCAGGTTGTAGAGCCTTCCCCCGCTGCCCAGGTCTCTTCTGCCGAGGGGGCGGCTATTCCTGCTGTGCCTCTGCAGGCCATTCCCATTAGTCAGGGCTCAGGAGACCCTGAGGCAGCTACGGGCCAGCCACCCACTGAAGCAGCCAACTAGGCCCCATGGCCCTTCTGCCTGCTGCACTTTATTTCTGCATCTCTTTCTCTTTTTTTTTTTTTTA
Organism: Quercus aquifolioides; assembly: GCA_019022515.1. NCBI lineage: Eukaryota > Viridiplantae > Streptophyta > Magnoliopsida > Fagales > Fagaceae > Quercus > Quercus aquifolioides. The sequence goes on from CM032327.1 coordinate 104,386,827, forward strand.
TTTGTAATGCGACTTCCTGGGTGCAATTCCCTTGTGTTTAATGAAATGAAAACTTTATTTCCTTTTCTGTTTGTTGTGGCTATTTCCTTACTTGCACGCTATTCATTTTTTCGTATAACTTTGACTTCAATTGTACCTCGGCCAATCGTGGCATTTGATAATTATAACGTAAGGGCTTGTATGCTCGGGCGGACCTTTTATGTCCTAAGGAGCAGGTAGAATTTTGAAGTAGACACTTAGGATCTTTTAAAGTGGTTAGTTTCCCCTTGGGACTGAGTCCGAGGACCATGCAGTTCCCTGGTTCTGTCTAACACTTGGTTTTCTTTAAGTGGTTAGTTTCCCCATGGGACTGAGTCCGAGGACCATGCAGTTCCCTGGTTCTGCCTAACTCTTGAGCTTTCTGAAGCAGTTAGTTTCCCCGTAGGACTGGGTCCGTGGACCATGCAGTTCCTTGGTTCTGTCTAAAGCTTATCATTCTTAAGTAGCTAGTTTCCCCGGGGGACTGAGTCCGAGGACCATGCAGTTCCGTGGTTCTGTCTAACACTTGGGTTTCTTAAAGTGATTAGTTTCCCTATGGGAATGAGTCCGAGGACCATGCAGTTCCCTGGTTCTGTCTAACACTTAGTTTTCTTAAAGTGATTAGGACGCGAGGCGAATAACTAAGATATGCTAACAATACGAATCAAAGTGACTTCTTTATTAATAGTAGTACCTTTTCAGGTTGTTTACATTCCATGGACGAGGTACAGGTTTGTCATCTAAATCTTCTAAATAGTACGCTCCTATCCCTGCCACCGAGGTGATTCGGTAGGGGCCCTCCCAGTTAGGTCCGAGCTTTCCCCAGGAAGGGTTCTTGGCAGTTCCTACAACTTTTCTCAGCACCAAGTCTCCCGGTGCTAGTGGTCTGAGCTTTACGTTGGTGTCATATCCCTGCTTGAGCTTTTGCTGGTAGTAGGCCAGCTGGATCATTGCTTGCTCTCTTCGTTCGTCTACCATGTCCAGGCTCCGCCCCAGCAGTTCATCATTGCTGCCTGGGGTGAAGGAGCTCGTCCTTAGTGTCGGGAAATTGGTTTCTAGGGGGATCACTGCCTCTGCACCGTAGGTCATGGCAAAAGGTGTTTCCCCTGTTGAGCGTCGGGGCGTAGTCCGGTACGTCCAGAGGACATGGGGCAGCTCTTCTACCCATCTCCCTTTGGCGTCATCCAGTCTCTTCTTAAGCCCGTTGACAATGACCTTGTTGACCGCCTCGGCCTGTCCATTCCCCTGGGGGTAGGCTGGCGTTGAGTACCTGTTTGTGATCCCAAGTTCGCAACAGTACTCCCTGAAGGCTTTGCTATCGAACTGGAGTCCGTTATCCGAGATGAGGGTATGAGGGACCCCGAACCGCGTAATTATGTTCCTCCAAAGGAATTTCTTCACGTCTACATCCCTGATGTTGGCTAGTGGTTCGGCCTCGACCCACTTGGTGAAGTAGTCCGTGGCCACCAACAGATACTTCTTGTTCCCTGGTGCCTTGGGGAAGGGTCCCACGATGTCCAAGCCCCATTGGGCGAACGGCCATGGACTGGATAACGGATTGAGGACCCCTCCTGGCTGATGGATGTTTGGGGCGAACCTTTGGCACTGGTCGCACTTCTTGACATACTCTTGGGCCTCTTGCTGCATTCCCGGCCACCAATATCCTTGAGTGATGGCTCGGTGAGCCAGGGATCTCCCCCCTGTGTGGCTCCCACATATTCCCTCGTGCAGCTCTTCGAGTAGTAATTCCGCCGCTCCGGGGTGGACGCACAGTAGGTATGGTCCAGAGTAGGAGCGCTTATATAGCTTGTTATCCTCGGACAACCAGAACCGAGGGGCCTTCCTTCTAACCTTCTCGGCTTCTGACTTGTCCTCGGGTAGGATATCTTCTTTTAGGAATCTCACTATGGGGTCCATCCAGCTGGAACCCACCTCAATCTGGTGGACGGGGACCCCTTCTCTTGGCACTTCGCTTGCCCTCCCCAGATGTTCCACGAGTATTATCCGAGGCAGATCCCCTGCCGAGGAGGTTGCGAGCGTGGCCAATGAGTCGGCATGGCTGTTCTCGCTCCTGGGGATAGGAGACAGGCTCTAGAGGCTAAACCCCAACCGCAAGCGCCTGACTTGGTCCAGGTATTCCTGCATTCTTGAATCCCTGGCCTCCATCTCCCCATTTACCTGGCCTACCACCAACCTCGAGTCCGAGAACATCTCTATCGACTTTCCTCCCATCCTTTGTACCATGATCATCCCTTGTAGTAATGCCTCATACTCGGCCTCGTTGTTCGTGGCCGCGAATCCGAGCCTTAGGGATTTCTCAATGACATGATCTTCGGGGGATACTAGGACCAGCCCCACTCCGGACCCCCTTTGGTTTGCCGCGCCGTCCACATACACTTTCCAACATGGTGCCTCTGGGATGGAGATTGCCCCAACTGATTTCCCATCACGGCTCTTATCCTCGGCCGTCGCTTCTATGATTGGTTCGGCGAACTCGGCCGTCAAATCCGCCAGAACCTGGCCTTTTATGGAGGTCCGGGGCATGTACTTGACGTCAAAAGCCCCCAGAATTGTGTTCCACTTCGCGATTCTGCCTGTGTAATCAGCGGTCCGGAGCACAGACTTCAAAGGCAATTGGGTTAGGACAACCACGGTGTGAGCTTGGAAGTAATGGGGGAGCTTTCTCGTGGCGTGGACTACAGCCAGGATGGCCTTCTCTAAGGGTAGGTATCTCACCTCCGCTTCGTGCAGCGACTTGCTGACGTAGTAAACTGGCCTTTGAACGCCATTATCTTCCCGTATCAGTACTAGGCTCACCGCATGGGGCGCCACAGCAAGGTACGCGTATAGGACCTCGTCGACCTCAGGATGGGACATGATAGGCGGTCGGGAGAGGTAATCCTTGAGTTGCTGGAAAGCTTTGACACAATCCTCAGACCACTCAAACCCTTTCCATTTATTGATCAGGAGATAAAAGGGTCTACACCTGTCAGCCGACCTGGAAATGAACCGGTTCAGCGCCGCGATCATCCCAGTAAGCTTTTGGATCTCCTTGGGATTCTGCGGAGGCTTCATATTGTGAATGGCCTTGATCTGGTCGGGGTTGACCTCGATCCCGCGGTGGGTGATCATATACCCCAGAAACTTGCCAGAGCTTACGCCAAACGAGCATTTTGAGGCATTAAGGCGGAGCTTGTGCTCTCTCAGGACGCCAAATGTGCGGCCGAGGTCTTCCAAATGCTCGGACACCAACTTGCTTTTCACCACCATATCGTCAACATAGACTTCGACGCTCTTGCCCAACATCGGCTCGAACATTCTCGTCATCATCCTCTGGTAGGTGGATCCGGCGTTTTTCAGGCCAAACGGCATGACCTTGTAGTGGTAGTTCCCAATGGGTGTCACAAATGCCGTCTTCTCTCGGTCCTCCGAGGCTAGGGGGATTTGATGATAACCCTGAAAAGCATCCAGGAAGCTCATCCGAGGATGGCTTGCAGTCGCGTCTACTAGCTGGTCTATTCGTGGCATTGGGAAGGGGTCTTTTGGGCAAGCTTTGTTCAGGTCTGTGAAGTCTACACAAACCCTCCACTTCCCACTTTTCTTCTTGACCACCACAGTGTTGGCCAACCATGTGGGGTAAAAATCTCCTTGATAGCCCCCGCGTGCTTAAGCTTATCGACCTCTTCCCTAATCGCATCAGCGTGCTCTTTCGACGGGCGCCGAGGTGGCTGCTGCTTGGGGGTCGCAAATGGATTGACGTTAAGATGGTGACAGATGAAAGATGGGTCGATCCCAGGGGCATCGCAGGGGTCCCATGCGAACACGTCAAGGTTCCTCTTGAGGAATTCAAGTAACTCCTCCTTCTCCCGTGGAGGCAGCTGGATTCCGACCTGGAAAAACTTCTCCGGATCATCGCCAATTATCACCTTCTCCAGGTTTTCGCATTTAGCATCCTCGGCAGGTGCATCTGGAGGTGCCACCTGGGTCTTTGATTGCTATGAATTTTCCTCGGATATGGCCGAGGACTGTGCATCGATCCGATGGGATATGGCAGCCACTGTGCAATGCCTAGCCGTGGATTGGCAACCTCGGATCTCCAGAACCTGGTCCCCTGACAGGAACTTCACCTTCTGGTGCAAGGTGGAGGCTACGCCATCCAGGGCGTGTAGCCAGGGCCTCCCTACGATGGCTGTGTAGGGGGAGTATGTGTCCACCACTATGAAGTTCGCCTCCACCACCACTGGGCCGGTCTGTACGGGCAGTCTGATCATGCCCTTTGGGATGACGAGCTTCCCGTCGAAGCTCATTAGGGGGGAGCTATAAGGTGTGAGGTCTTCCTGCTTTAGCCCCAGCCCCTTGTAGAGGTCTGGGCACATGACCTCGGCTGCGCTGCCACCGTCCACCATCACCCTTTTCACGTCGTAGCCCCTTATTCTGAGGGTGACGATCAGGGCGTCCTCGTGTGGTTGGATGGTCCCAATCTTGTCCTCCTCCGAGAAACTCAGGGCTGGGGAAGGATTCTTCCTGGACCTCTTTGGCCCCGTCCGGGGGTCCTCGGCGGGCAGTTGGGCCACAGACAACACTCGTAGAGGGGGTGTGCCCGTCCTTCCTGGCGTAGCCAGGATTATATTGATCGTCCCGGTGGGTTGCCCCATGGCGGCGTCCCTCCGAGGCTCTTGGTAGGTCCGGCTTTGCTGACCGCTGGAATGGTGGAGGAGGTGCTTCAGCCTCCCCTCCTGGACTAGCTGGTCCAGGTGGTTCCAGAGATCCCTGCAGTCCTCCGTAGTGTGTCCATGATCCTGGTGGTACTGGCAGTAGCGACTCTGATTGCGCCTTCCAGGTTCCCCAGCCATCTTGTTCGGCCACCTGAAGTACGGTTCGTCCTTTATCTTCTCCAGCACCCTGTGCACGGGTTCTCGGAACACAGCGCCTACCGTCTGTGCGTGGGTCGCTCCAGAATGCCCACCGAAATCCCTCATCGGACGGGCATTGTCATAACGGTCCGACCTGAAATCCCTTCTCTCCTGGGGGATAGCCTTCTCTTTGCCTTTGCCTTGCAGCATATCTTCCTCCACCCGCTTGTACTTGTCGATCCGATCCATCAGCTGCCGCACGCTGGTGGCCGGCTTACCGGTTAGGGACGTCCTCAGGCCGTGCCCCATAGGTAATCCATTCTGGAACGTGTTGATGGCAACAGCATCGTACTTGCCGTCCAGCTCGTTGTAGATCTCCCAATACTTGTCCGAGTAAGCCTTGAGGGTCTCCCCATCACGCATGGACAGGGACAGCAACGCGCTCATGGGCCGAGGAGGCCTGCTATTTGTGACAAAGCGGGAGCCGAAAGCCTGGGTTAGCTGCCTGTACGAGTCTATGGAATTCGTCCTTAGACCGTTGAACCACCTCATTGCCACAGGTCCCAAGCTGGATGGGAAGACTTTGCACATCAATGCCTCGTTCTTGGAGTGGACCGCCATCCTTTGGTTGAACTGGCTCACGTGCTCCACAGGGTCCGTTTTGCCGTTGTAGGCAATGAAAGTTGGCTGCTGGAACCGCCGAGGAAGGGTGACTTGGAGAGCCGGTCCAGCGCCCTGCTCATGGCGTCGCCTCCTAAGTCCCTGGGGGTCGGGTTGGCACGCCTACGCCTCTGGTAGCGCTCCTCCTCGTGGGAGAAAGTCTCGCTGGGGGGCGTCCTTGACCTTTGCCTGTATTCATCATCGCTTTCGTCGTCGGAGGGCAGGTCAGGGCTAGGTTCGGACCGTCTTCGTTGCGCACGGCGCAGCTTCCTCTTTAGATCATCTATCTCGCGTTGCATGGCCGCCTTATCATCCCTTCTCTGGGAAGCGTGGCTGTGGGCCTCTTGTGAACGCGTGGCCTGGACATCGTCGCGCTTCTGGGGAATGTGCCCGTCCCCCCGGCTTTCGCTCGCCGTTGAAGTGTGCACGCTTCCTTCTCGAAATCGCCTGTTGTCGTTCTGACCGCCCCCGGGGTCGCCATACTTGCCCTGATGCCGTGACTTCGCCAGTTCAGGTCGATTGGGAGTTCCTTGGTGAGGGCCTGATCCTACCATGTTCGACTGTTGTCCTTACCAACGCACAAGCTCTTTCCACAGACGGCGCCAATTGTAGGGGGTGGATTCGAGCGCTCTCTAAGGATTGAGAGAGTGGGCCCAAGCCCAGCTAACCCTTCAATAAATTTGTAGAGTATGGGCTCAAGAGCTATTCCTTAGTAAAGAAGGCAACGGCCATGCATGGTTGTACGTGAATGCTGGTGTCCTAAATATGGGTTGGAATACACAATAAGGCTCCTCGGACGAGTTTATAGAGGTTCAAGTTGTTCTTATTTCTTTCAAGTGAGGTTACAATGGTTGAGAGAAAATACTCTGCTACAGTATTCCTCTTTTCTCTGGTTTTCCGTCCGTCCCCTTCACAAGAGGGATTTTTACATTATATACTCCTCACTTAGTTGATCCTAGCCCTACATTTGTTGATCAATCCGGTTTCCACTCGAGTGCCTGTCCCATCAGCCGCATTCCCATACCTCCAGTGGGTTGCAGCGCTCAAGACGGCACTGTTCAGAGGTCCTGTCCTCATTAATGCGGCCAGAGCGTTAGTTGAGGGCATTTAATGTGGAGGTGACAGTTCGCCTGGGACTTGCTCCTCCGCCATGCTTCAATGTCCGGTGATTGGTTCTTGCTATTTGCTCCTTGGATGCTTGGGGAGACTCCCCTTAAAGGTGTGCCGTATGCCCACTTTCTGTCCTCGGCCTACCGAGGATGTAACCATCCTCGGCAATGCTCCTTGAATCCTGGGCTCTAAACTTTCGTCCTCGGGCCTCGGATCGTGGAGGCGTCCTCGGCGTGGGCCTCTGGGCTTGGTTTGGAGTGGGCCGGGGTTGCTGACTTATTCTGGCCCCACATATTCATATACATATACATATACATATACATATACATATATATATATATATATATATATATATATATATATATATATATGGCTTTTCAATACAATCTCACTTGACCAATAAACCATCAATATAATTAAATCCCACACAATACAAGTTTTTGGTTCTCTAATGTAAGTTTTTAAATTTGTTTTTTATATTCTCAATTTTTGAACTCTTTTGTGTATGTTTTGATTTTGGGTTTTGGTTATTGTATTTAATTTGCGAGTGTGTTGATTTTTTTTAATTAGACTATCACTACGAATAAATTGGCATTTAGGAAAAATTTTTATTTTTTTTTTTATATTATTGTTTGTGCTGGTTATGGCATAGATTAAACATAGCCCAAATAGAAATGGTCAAACTCATATTAAGAAATTAAGAAACTAACACAAAACATAAAGATAATTCTAAAAATATAAAAATAGATAAACAATGATGAAGTATAAACTCTAAACAATTAAAACTTAAAGTAATTTTTTATTAAAATTTATTTACTTATTTTATAATTTGTTATTACTTTTATTTATTAATTTAGTTTTAATTATTTAAAAAAATTAGCTTATCTATGCACTAATATAAACAGAGGTAATTTTACTTTATTGGTCTATGCACTTATAAAAACAGAGGTAATATACTCTATTGGTTTTTGATAGGTTATTTAGACCCCTTAAACAACCAGATTGCGTAGCCTAGATTAATTAGCCAAGTTGTTACTTAGTCAAATTAAGCAATTCTAGGTTAAAACAATCAAATAATCATATCATGTATATAAAACAAATAAAGCAGCGGAAATAATAAAGAACACAAGATATGATCACCCAGGAAACCACACGGTAAAAACCTGGGGAGGATTTGATCCACCGATCCTCAAGGCAAACAAGAATTCACTATGAAAGAATTGAAGTTCTTACAGAAGGACTACAAGCTCCCCGCTCGACTTCCTAATGCTACCCACCAGTACGAACTTCCTGACACGACCACGCGCAGGCTCCGAATCCACGGACTACTTCTTTCTTGAATTCTTCAATCAGCTACAAGCTCCCCGCTTGCTTTTCTTTTTAAGTTCCAATGGTTGCAACTAAGTTGATCTTCAAGATATTGAAATCATCTCTACCTTGAAAACCCTAAGCTTTGTGTAAAGGAAAGCTCCTCTAAGATCTCACAAGAGATTTACACAAAACAGAAAATATGAGCAACAATAACAATATGGACCTCCTCAAAAACGTGGCTAGGGTTTTGTTTATATACCTAGGGTAAAAACATAAAACCCTAAACGTTTAATGAAGTAGGGTTGAGTTGGAAATTCTGCAGAAAATTTAACCTGTGCGATTTTCGATCGATCGAGTCTAATCTTCGATCGATCGAGCCAGGCCAAAAGTCCCAAGTACTTCTGCAGCCACTCGATTCCAACTGTACAATAATAAACCAACTTTGAGCAAGCCTAAACAAGACTAAATACAATGTTTTGATCATGGTTTGCCAACATTACAAATTAGAGTTCTAAATACATAAAATCCTAAGACCTTAGAACCTAACAAACTCCCCCTTTGGCAATCCGTGACAAAACCATAATTAAAAGCTCAAAGTTTTACAAGTAAAAGCCCTTTACAAAAGTAATGCTCATAAAATCAAATTCAGCCTAACTACTATCCATCAGTTGCAAGTGTAGACAGCAGCTTTAGTTGAATCAACCTGTATATTCCTGAAATACTCAACAAACGCATAAACGCATGTGTGACAGAAAAGAGTAAAACAACAGGTATAACATTCTTGTAAGATTCACACAACACAAAATAAAGACATATATGAATGATCAACTCATAAATATAAATCAATAAGCAGTGAATCATAAAGCAACAAGAATCAATGAATATAACATGTATATCAATCAATGTTACTCCCCCTAACATGAATATCCCCAAAAATGATATACAAAGTGAAGCACCTAGATACAATCTAAAAAACTCCACAAGCTCCTCAAAACAAAAAGTCTCCCCCTAACTACAAAAACCCCTCTACAAGTCAAAAATACCACTCCCCCTTTTTGTGACGGAATGCCAAAGAGCAATCACAAGTCGCCATCAAAAGGAGGTGGTGAGGGTGAATGAAGACGCGCCAAGTCAGCTCGTAGAGCACGAAACTCATCTAGCAAGTCCACCAAAATCTGTCCATGAGCCGCCTGAACGGTCATGACTCCAAAGTACGACGAACATCGAAGTCGGCCGAAGGAGGTGGAGGAACATCAGCAGCAGCAGCATCATCACCAACTGGATCAGTAACATCCTCACCAGCAAGACCTGCAGAAGAAGAAGGAGGAGGTGCGCTACTAGAGGGCTCAGACCTAGGGTGTTTAGAACCAGCTCGAAGATGAGCAGCCCTTTGTCTAAGAAAAGACGCACCTATAGGAGCAATAACATGAACGGGCTCAGAGGAAGGGAAGCCACCAAGATCAAGATGAAGGAGAATCCTATGAATGAAAATAGGATGAACAAGAGCATGAGCAGATGATGAACTCCTATAAACATCGTTCAAAGAACGAAGAAAAAGATGGGGAAAACTAATAGGAGCATCAGTAACCAGAGCGTACAGAAATACACACCTCTCAAGAGGAATGGTGTGAACATGGGAAATGGGCCAGATAGAATGACACGCTATCCTAAAGAAAAGATAGTGTAACCCAGAGAGCTCAGCAGAGGTGATCCGAGGATTAGAACCCCACTGGACAGTAGTCCCAGTGATGTAAGACAAGACATCACTAATCTCGGGAGACACATCATATGGATAGACAGGATGTCGAACCAATGGTACCCCTAGAGCATCAGCCACTACCGTAGGAGTAAGGGTGTACTCTACGCCTCGTATCCAACTCTTGACTAGAGTGTTGGAATCATAGATGCGGATAGAGATGTTCGAATAGAACTCTCTAATCAAGGCAGAAGGTGGAGGAGGATCAGAAACATCCACCAAGGGTAACCAGCCCCTACGCTCAAAGTTTGCCCTAATGGCAGGATCAAGTTCATCTAAGTGAACAGAACGCTCAGCCCAAATTTTTTCTCCTAACATTCAGCTTCTCATAAAACTCTTGGTTTTTCTCACTAGAAAACTTCTCACGATCATAAGATGGAGGGGGTGAAGGAGAAGGTGAGGGAACATTCCTACGGGCTCTAGTTTTCCTAGGCATAGTGCTAAGGAAAGGACAGAGACACAAAGTGAAAAACCAAAAGAACAAGAGAAAACATAACCAAGGGCAGACTGCAAATTAGCACAATAAAAAATATAGAACAAAAATCTATATGATGCATGAACAGTAATAATGTTGTGATGCATGATCTAATGCAGTAAACAAATAAGTTCAATTGAGATTGAATTGACAAAATTGACTTGAACATGGAATTTTTATCACAAATCCCAAAAATTGAAAACCACTTGTTGAAATTTTTTTTACCAAAAAGATGAATTGAGCATTACAAAACACATTACATAGATTATAATGCTTAATTACAACTACACAACAAGTCAATTTCATCAAAATCATCCCAATTTAACAAAAGCCCCAATTCGGATCAAGAACAAGCCCTAGATTTTGCAATTTTTCACCAAACTCAAATTTGATCAAATTAACAGGTAATAATCATGTTAATGAAGTGTCCCCACAAAAACCCAATGATCAATTTCATAAATTAAGGCTTGAATCAACAGAAAATCCAAATTTTACAAATTCCGAAAATTACCCTCAAATGCATGAAAATATGCATGTAAACTTGAAATAAATTCAAAAGGAAGGGTACAAGTGTCTTACCAACTTGAGGAGAGAGATTTTGCAAAAAGAACGGAGGAAAACGACAAAAATCTTCTGATTAGAGCTTGCCAACACGGAGAGAGGAAAGAGGTTTGAAAAGTTTTGAAATAGAAACTTTGAAAAAGTCAGAAACGTACCTTTTAAAAACCTTTTTCACGATGTTCGATCGATTGAAAATCAGATTCGATTGATCGAAACACACAGTCATTTTGAGACAAATGAAAGCACTTTTTCGATTGATCGAAAATCAGGCTGGATCGATCGAAATGGGCAGAGGCTCACTAAATTTTGAGAAAAATCACAGTTTTGAAAGACAAACCAAATTTTGAAAAACAACTCCTCAAAGCATTAAATTACAGAAATAAAATGCATGAGTATGAGATGGAATGATTTTTCAAAAACCCAAAATTTTAAACCCCAATTTTCTCAAAAAACAAGTTTCAATCATTCTTCCTTTGAATATTCTCAAACAACAAATATGTTGTACACAAATCTCAAGATAATTTCAAACTTGGTTGGTCAGACCAAAAACACACACACTAGCATGTACAGTGTTTAACAAAGAGTAACTTGTGTAGTGTGTGATACTAGCAAAAACTTGAGATACATGTGAGGTGATATGTGAATAGCAATCAAACACAAAGTCTACACAATTCATCACATAGAATTTAAAAGAGACTATCACCTAAAGAGTTACATCCTATAACTCCCACATCTCCTAGAACAAAAGCTTGCAATCATGTAAGTTTCTTGTATTTTTGCCTCATTATTTAGGTGAAATTTGGCATAAAGCCTAATAGTACACACCAGATTAGATTATGTGAAATGGCATCAAGCCTAATAGTACACACCAGTTTTAAGCATTAGGCATTTAAGCATTTAAAGAGGCTACACCTTATGTTCTTTTTGTGCATGTGCTACACTTTCTCGAGCACAAAATCTTATGATATGCACTAAGGTGTTCATGATTGACTAGTGAACAGTGGTGAGATGGTTATTTATGCCTTTCTCAAAAGGATCAAGTCCGACAGTCAAATAACATGTGACTTCAAGATCAAGACAAAGTGATTAATAACCACAAACATCTTTCCCACACAACATGCACTACAAAGCTTTAACTAGTCAAGTGCAATATTTAAGCTCATCAAAGTTAAACAAGGTACACAGAACATGACATGTGTCAAAAGATAGACCAACCTTGTTTTTCAAAAATCAAGAAAAGTAGTGTCTAACAAAATTTTTGCTTTCTCCTTTTTCCCCTTTTTTTTTATTTATTTATTTTTTTTTTTTTTAATGGAAAGCAAATAAATCCTAGAATGAAATGCATGAATGTAATACAATGCAAGTCCTAGAACAAAAACAACAAAAAGACACAAACCAAAGAACAATGGTCACCAAAGAATAGAGCAATTAAGCACAAGGACCATGTCAGAAAGACTCAGTTAGTTCGAGTCTTTTGCATCCAAAACTTTTTAGATGCACCACGAGCATTGGAGTTCTTATTCACATTCGAGTGATTCCCAACTCCAGGATTGGAATAAAGGTTTAACACCTTTACCAATTCACCAATTAATGCCATAGGATCATGTGCTTGAGGCACAGGCACTTTTGGTTTAGTAACTCTCTTATCAGCTTGAAGCTTGTAACAGTTAGGACGAATGTGTCCAGACTTACCACAATAATGACAAACCCAAGCAGGTTTACCATGCATCTTGTCCTTAGATTTGGTAGGCTCCTTAGGTTTAGATTCTCTTAAGTCTACCCTAATCTTCTTAGGTGGTGAAACTTCTACGGGTTTAACTATCTCACTCACAGGTGGTTTGACAGTTTCACTCACAACCTCACTCACAGAAGGTTCAGAAGAAGAGGAAGGAACAAAAGTAGTGGAATGTGGTCCAGAATCAAAAATGCTTTCAACATATCCTAACCCAGTTTTATCAGCAGGAGACTTTTGAACATTTAGCATGTGATCAAGTTTAGAACTAGCAGATCTAGCAACAGATAAATCATGTTCCAAAGTTCTAACTTTATCAAGCAAAAGCATGTTCTCAGATTTAACATTATTCAAAAGCTCATTAGCATCAAACAGTTTAACAAGCAAATTTATCTTTTCAAGCTCAAGAGAATCAATTTTCTTTAGGCCAAGTTCAACTTTCATAGCATCCTTTGCAGCAATTTTGCAAAGTTTGTTATAGGCCTCTTGAAGATCTGCATCTTCAGAGAGTTCCCCATCAGAAGGGTTCTCCTCAGCAGATATGCTTTCATTGACTATAGCAGTAGCCGTGAAAGCAATGAAGTTTCCATCCTCGTCCCCACCGGACTCATCATCAGAAACCTCATTATCACTAAGGGTTACAGCCATAGCTTTACCCTTATTCCTTAAGAATGTAGGACATTCAGATTTCACATGACCATACCCTTGACAGCCAAAACACTGAGGACCCAAAGAGTTATTAGAAGATTGACCAAAATTTTCTCTAGGTTTTTCAAAATTGTTAACCTTAATGGGATCATTCTTCCTAAAATTTCTAGGTTCAGCAGTGTAAGTCCCTCTTGCCTTTCTATTTGTATTCCTCAGAAAGTTCTTAAAGTTTTTGGCAAGATAGGCAATCTCTGTAGCAGAGAGCTCATCATCAAATCCACCACCCTCAACATCATCAACTGACTTAAGAGCCATTGATTTGGATTTGTTTACTTTAGGTAGGTCAGACTCATAGGATTGAAGAGATCCTACAAGCTCATCAACAGGGATGGAGTCCACATCCTTGCTTTCAGTGATGGCAGTCACTTTGGGTCTAAAATCTTCAGTTAAAGATCTAAGAATCTTCCTAACAATTTTAGGTTGATCATAGATTTCACCCAAATTAAAAGCAGAATTGACAATATCATTTAATTTAGCATAGAATTCATCAAAAGATTCATCATTAGACATTCTAATGCTTTCGAATCTAGAAGTCAATTGTTGCAATTTATTAATCTTAACTGCCTTTGTGCCTTCATGCACAGTTTGGAGGATTTTCCATGCAACATGAGCAACCTCAACATTAGAGATCCTCTTAAATTCCTCCATAGAAACAGCATTAAAGATAGCATTCATAGCTTTGCTATTGAAGCTTGCTGCTTCTTTTTCAGAAGTTTGCCACTCACTCACAGGAGTAGCGGGTTTCACCCATCCGTATTCAACGGAATTCCAAACCCTTTCATCAATGGATTTCAGGAATGCTTTCATCCTTACTTTCCAATAAGCATAGTTGTTCCCATCAAAATGAGGAGGAACAAACAAAGAGTGTCCATGCTCCATGACAACAGGGGTCAAGAATCAGCTCAGAGATTAAAAATCTCAAACACAAAGAGCTACCCGCTCTGATACCACTTGATAGGTTATTTAGACCCCTTAAATAACCAGATTGCGTAGCCTAGATTAATTAGCCAAGTTGTTACTTAGTCAAATTAAGCAATTCTAGGTTAAAACAATCAAATAATCATATCATGTATATAAAACAAATAAAGAAGCGGAAATAATAAAGAACACAAGATATGATCACCCAGGAAACCACACGGTAAAAACCTGGGGAGGATTTGACCCACCGATCCTCAAGGCAAACAAGAATTCACTATGAAAGAATTGAAGTTCTTACAGAAGGACTACAAGCTCCCCGCTCGACTTCCTAATGCTACCCACCAGTACGAACTTCCTGACACGCCCACGCGCAGGCTCCGAATCCACGGACTACTTCTTTCTTGAATTCTTCAATCAGCTACAAGCTCCCCGCTTGCTTTTCTTTTAAGTTCCAATGGTTGCAACTAAGTTGATCTTCAAGATGTTGAAATCATCTCTACCTTGAAAACCCTAAGCTTTGTGTAAAGGAAAGCTCCTCTAAGATCTCACAAGAGATTTACACAAAACAGAAAATATGAGCAACAATAACAATATGGACCTCCTCAAAAACGTGGCTAGGGTTTTGTTTATATACCTAGGGTAAAAACATAAAACCCTAAACGTTTAATGAAGTAGGGCTGAGTTGGAAATTCTGCAGAAAATTTAACCTGTGCGATTTTCGATCGATCGAGTCTAATCTTCGATCGATCGAGCCAGGCCAAAAGTCCCAAGTACTTCTGCAGCCACTCGATTCCAACTGTACAATAATAAACCAACTTTGAGCAAGCCTAAACAAGACTAAATACAATGTTTTGATCATGGTTTGCCAACATTACAAATTAGAGTTCTAAATACATAAAATCCTAAGACCTTAGAACCTAACAGTTTTGTTAATCAATCTCATATCTTATAACAAATCTAATCAAAGTTGAGAGAGGATGTTAGTCATGGAAGGGCATGGAGTACAAACAGCCTCTAAAGGTTGAGTCTTTGCCATAAGAAATCCAAAACCTGAGGTCATGTCCACCATCTCCTTCCCAACCATTTCCCAATCAAAGCACTGAATGAGTGAACCCAATGCTAATGAAATCACCCTCATGGCCATGCCAGCACCAGGGCATACCCTCCTCCCTATGCCAAATGGAATGAACTTGAACCCTTCTCTTTCTCCATTGATTTCTTCAAATCTCTCTGGCTTGAACTTAGTAGGCTCCTCCCAAAACTTGGGATCTCTATGCATGGACCATGCATTCACCAACAAAATTGTCCCTTGTGGGATATGAAATCCCCCCACAGTGCAGTCTGCTGAGGAACAATGAGGTAATAAAAGTGGTGATGTAGGATACAATCTAAGTGTTTCATTGATGACACAACGAAGATAGGGAAGTTTGGCAAGATCCAAGTCATTTATCAAGTGCTCACCCCCAACTTGGTTGTCAATCTCTGCTTTAACCTTCTGCAACACTTCTGGATGATTAAGAAGAAGTGACATTGCCCATTCTATGGTTGTTGATGTTGTGTCTGTTCCCGCAATCAAGATCATCTGCAGCACATAATTCATTGTAAGCTAAGCTAACATTTCCAGAAGCAAAAATTCTAGGCAGAAGGGAAAAATAATTTATATTTTTTAGCACATATCTCAAGAAGATGTTTGGATGTTCTGTAAAATTGCATTTCCACAAAGTGTTCCACATGGATTCAGTAGCATGGTTCCATTGTTTCTTACTAGGATAGAGAAAAATGACAAAAGATGAACCATAATTCCATATATAATGGATTATATATTTTTTCAAAAGGACTCCAAATTAGATCTATATTATCTACGTGATAGGTTCTAATTAACTTCTAAACGCTACAATAGAATTTTAACCAAGAAAAACACAAGAAATGTCTATTAATGCTTTTCTCAACAAAAAAAGGGTCTATTAATGTGCAAAGATTTCGAATTTCATTAACTTTACTTGAACATAGTAAACTTAGTAGATAGCTTGTTGAAAATGCAATAGCTCAAATAAGAGGACTCAGGAAATTAAAGTCGTGTTTAAAAGTGTACATTTCAATAACACTCCCAGACAAGATAGATAGTGAAATATTGGAATAGAATAATAGGAATAAAGAGAACTAAAAAGAAAATAGAAACAATGACACTAATGAGAACATCAAGGATATAAATTATTCAACTTCTAGCCTACTTCCACATGATTCAGCTTCTAGCCTACACTTTCGAATCCAAATCTTCCTGTAAAGTTGTAATTTACAACTATTTTATATTAGTTTTAATTCCGTGCCAAATTTGATTGTAATTATGTTCAATCTTATGTACTATGTATTATTTGTGGGATTTCATTGTAAGGGTTGTGTGAGAGAGAGAGAGTGTGAAGACTCAAGGCAATTGAAGACTAAAGCTGTTTTCGCGGGTAGCTCGCGAGTAAGCTTCCCGCGAAGTGATGCATGTGCCCTGCACATGACTGGAATGAGAAGAGTCAGGACATGATGGAGACAGTTGGTTTTCGCGAGTGTCTCGCGGGTAAGACTTTCCTGCGAGATACCCGCGAAATATTCTGTTTTGCTGAACTGTCATTTCTGATACACACTATCTGTACCCACACTATATATACCCACATTATCCACAGATGTTGAGGAGTGCTTCTGAGAAAAAACCCTAGCTACAAACCTTAAAAGTTAGAGATTGTTATACCCACAATTCTCTACACAATTCATTGTGGATTTTCCTCAACTCATACCTCTCCATTTCCATACACTTAAGAGGTTGATAGCCCAAACACTTACCACACTCATTCTAAGTGTCAAGTGAGGTTTTGGTGCTGCTTGGAAGCATTGGAAGAAGCCAGGCTTTGACAGATGCAATTGGGCGTATTGCGGGATCCGGAGAGCTAGACAAGACATGGTTTCGAGAAACCTTGTTGGAGTAGGAGCTTGGAGGGTTTTGGTGCATTGGGTAGATTAGGCTTGGAGGGTCTCTTGCTACTCGTGTATTCCAATTGATTGTCTAGTGGATCGATTACCGCTTGGAAGGCGGCGGAGAGGTTTTACGCCGAGTACTTCGGTCTCCTCTTCGATAACACATCGGTGTGTTATCTTGTGTTTGCATTCTTCTTCCCTACTCTTTTACCTTTCAGTTTACTGCTGTGTTATATTGATTACAAGTTAGAGTAATTTATTTGTTTATCCGCTCGCATTTACTCTATTCCGCACTTAGTATAAGTTAGAGTAAAATCTATCGAGCCGTAATCTTTAATTTGGGGATCTAAACAACTCTTGTGTTTTAACACATTTTCGAGCTTTCACTTCCGTTCCACTTTTTTTGCTCTGTTCTATTCTCTCATAGTTGATCAATGATAACATTATAGATGTGGAAAAGCAGAGGACACAAATTGAAACTCTGTTGATTTTTTCAATCATTTATAGTTGACCACCTCATAGTATTGACTTGAGACAAAAGTTGTGTCACTACTTTCTCCTACAAAAACCAAATCGCCTATTTAATACGGTATATTTGAAGAACAAGTCAAGGTATATTAAATTTCATGCAAAGTAGTCATGCTGGGTGGGTGGAGAGAGCTAAAGTCACGCTTGCTTGACAATGCATGCAAAAAAAAAGGCATGTAATTTAATGTTGTAGTGTAAAAATTCTAGGCTCCTTCCAACAAATTGATGACCGCTGCCAGTAAATGCTATCTCATCACAGAAAGCTATCGTATAAGAAAGGCCCATCATTTAACTTTTCCTATTTTCAATCGATTACGATAAATACTTTAAAAAGTTTGATATTCATGATTCATGCAGAGGGTAGTTAATGTTAAATGTTAAAAAGATTATAAAAAAAAATTTCAAAAGAAAAAAAAGTTAAGAAGAAATGAACTAAGGCTGCGTTTGTTTCGGCTGAAAATGGATTCAGGAAAACAATTTACACTTTGCCGTGTGTTTGGTTGCGCATGAAAATTTTGGTTAAACGGAAAATCATTTTCGTTGACTGTAAAATACCCACCCTACAACCGTAAATCATTTTACACTTTTATTTTACCTTCAAACCATTTCCACTCTCCTCACTCACTCTCATCACTCACGCCAAGCCCAAGCCGAAGGATGGAGAGAGCTATCGCCGGTGAAGCCCAGATCCAGTCCCCGACCCACGGCCCCGCCGGTCTGATCGCACCGCTCAAACCCATCGCCGATCTAATCGTACCACCTCAGCTCCTCCATCGTGCTCAAACCCATCTCCGATGAACCCACCTAAACCCACCCAATTTCACCACATCCCAGTCCCCGACCCACAGCCTCACCATCATGCCTGCAAGCCCCTCTGCCAGTGAAGGTAGTTTCTCATCTACTTCACCTTCGTCCTCTCTCTCACTCATCAAACCCATCCTTCTTCTTCTTCTTCTTTTTTTTTTTTTTTTTTTTTTTTTTGCTTGGATTTTGGAGGATTGGTGGTTGGGGTGATTCATGGGTTTCAGTGGTGGTGGGTTGGGGGTGAGTTTAAGCATTGATGGTGGTCGATTGGAGGTGGTGGATCGTTGGCTATGGTGGTTTGTCGGTTTCAATGGTGGTGGATTATGGGTTTTGGTAGATGGTTTTGATATTGATTTTGAGATTAATGGGTTTTGATTTTGATTATGATTTTTCAAATTAATTGGTTATGTGTGGTGGATGATGGTGGCTGGGTTTATGGTGGTGATTATGGTTGTTGGATTTTTGAAAATAGGTTTTTACATGCAATACCAAACACTAAAAATACTTTTCCAACAAATTTTCCAAAACACAAACAAACAATTGAAAATATTTTACACTCGGAAAACATTTTACATAGAACCAAACGCAGCCTAAATTACATAGTGCTTTTTGGCATTTTTGATGATAGAATTTGCAAACTAACAGGAATATTATATTTCTATATAGGGGGAAGGGGCAGGAGAGCAAAAGCATCTGTCTTTACACCTAATTCTTGCTCAATTATTCAGCATGAACACATTTACAGTGCCAAGAAATTCAAATACGTTGTATTTGGGAACTTGGATTTGGATTTTAAATTAATAAATTTGAAATGTCTTGATTTCAAATCCATTGATTTTTAGAGTTATTTCAAATTCAAGTATTTTAAATGTTTAAAATCCTTGGTGAATTTGTTAAATCCAAATCTTTGACCTTTTTTAAACTTCCAAACAAATTATTTAGATTTTAATCACTTAAATCCAAATCCAAATGCCCAAATTATGTCATCCAAACACACCAATAATGATTCAAGATTAAATAAGAAGAAGAGTATACTAGTCAAATTATAATTAAAATCCATGTAGTCGTATATATAGCCAACGCCTATGTTGTAAACACATTGTTGTGAAACTCAATACACGCATGCAAAACACACTTATAATCAATCGATTTGGGATATAATAGATCATTACAGTAAATATTAATCTTAAAGATTACTCTGCATCCTATTTTACTACAACAGTGCTAAATGCCTAAATGGTTACTTCGCAAAATAATCAGGAAAAATATAACAACAAAAAGTAATTAAAATCACCATATATTGACCAATAATCACAAAGATGTAAATAAACTTACCAATGTGAGGCTTTTGATGACATCATTTGAAAAAAATTCAGGATCAGATTTCCGTAGAGAAAACAGAGTTTCAATCAGTGTCCTCTTCTTCTCCACATCTATAATGTTATCATTGTTCAGCTTTATCTCTTCAAACAAACGCCTTAATACTTCATCTCTTTTCCTCTGCAACCTTATCATATTCTCCTCCAACCCTTTGTAACCTACCCACCTTAAAATTGGAAAGAGATCACATATATTCACTGTCAAGCTTGCAAAGTAAACCTCTTTGAATTCTTTGAGAAGTTTCTTTCCCACATCCATGCATGTAAACTCCTCTCCAACACATGGCTTTCCAGCAACTATCCTCATCATTATATTGGACACCAAAAGTGTGCTCAAATACTTGAAGTCCACCTTTTGGGGTTCTATATTTGACACTTTAAACAATTGGCGAAGAAGAGAGTACACTACTTCTTCTCTAATGGTAGAAGATTTCTGAAGGCTGATATGAGAAAAAATCTCAATGGTACTAACACGTCTGAGGTTTCGCCACAAGTGACCATATGGAGCCCAAACTGGGGCAGTACAGTTGTAAGTAAGACGATCCCCAGCCATAGTTTGGGGACGATTTGCAAATATTATGTCATTTTTGGTGAAACATTCTTCAACAACAGAAGGAGAAGATACAACTAGGATAGACCTTGAACCAAACTTAAGAGATAGGATTGGACCGTACTGCAATGATAGGGTCTCTAGTGTTTTGTGGAGTGGCTGTTTCAGGAGGTGAAGGTGGCCGATTATTGGTAGAGAAAATGGACTTGGTGGTAAATTTTTGTTATGGTGGCGGATTAGAAGTTTGATAATGAAAACAGTGGAGAGGATCAAAGCAAGGTAGAAGTATAAGCTTTCCATGGCGAAGCAGAGCTATAGTTTAGAGAAAGACATAGGGAGAAGAGATAATAACCCTTACCTAAAACTGTAGTGAGGATCTTATACATGAATGCCAAAAACTGATTTGTCATTGTCCTACAATTGACGTGGTACCCCGTATAAAAATATTTTATCTTCACCAAGCCAATTACCTTTTCTTGCTTGGGATTTTTGGAGAGAAATGCTAGGAACATTAATTTTGACATAATTTTGTGTCACAATTCGTCATATGGCGAGTTGTGATTGATAAGAATGTATTAGTGGGCTATGTGGGGACACACTCTTACCAATCACAACTCGCCATATGACAAATGATGGTACAAAATTGTGTTAAAATTGGTGTCCCTAACAATTCTCATTTTTGGAACCATTCATAAACTAATTTTCAATTATTAGACCTAATCCCATTATCACTGTGCATAACGACAAATTTTCCCACAGTTTAGTCTTTTATGTTGATTATAAAAATTCAACAAATAATCATAACCCATCCTAAATTTTAACGTACTAGGCCACTACACTTACTTTTGCTACACTCCTAGTCCTGTTACTTGTATAGTTGCATGTTTTGTCTTAAAAAAAATATAAAATATTCAATTTAATACAATAAAACATTTGAATATCCCAAATTAACATGTGGATTCTAGTTTTCTCATTTTTGGAACTATTCATGAACTAAGGCTGTGTTTGGTTCCCGTAAAATATTTTTCGAAAAATAGCTTATTTTTTGGAAATGCTATTTTCAGGAAAGGAAAATATTTTCAAGTGTTTGGTTGCATTATGAAAATTGTTGTAGAAAATATTTTCATGTGTTTGGTTCTATTCTGAAAATGCTATTTTTCCTACAATTTTTTCACATTTTCTCAGCTATTTTCTCAGCATCCAAAAAAATTTTATTACAAAAAATTTCAAAATCACAGCCAAATCCCAATTCATAGAACAAATCACAGCCAAATCCCAACACCACACACCACCGAAACTCCAATTCAACCCACGGCAGCAAACTCCGGCAATCAAAAGCCACAACCACCAAAACACCACCACCACACCACCACAACAACAACAAAAATCAAACTTAAAAAAACAAAACTGAGAGATAGAGGAAGAGAGAGTGATCATTCGATCAAAAATGGATGGAAAGGGAGAGATCGGTCATGGGTCATGGGCGACGAGATTGGTCATAGGTAACGACGAGATCGAGAGGGCAACGAGATCGAGCGGAGGCGAGATCGAGCGGCGCGGTGTGCGATCGTCGGACTGGAGCGTTGGGTTCGCCGGCGAAGTTGAAGGTGTGATCTGAGTCATTTGGGTTCACTGGCGCGGTGCTCCCTCTTCTGCCTCTCTCTCTCTCTCTCTCTCTCTCTCTCTCTCGGTCCGGAAATCATTTGAAGTGAAAATAGGAACTGAAATGAATTTCCAGAGTCAAAGCATATTTTTTACGGTCAACTGAAAAGCATTTCCGGAAAAGCCTATTTTCAAAACCAACCAAACAGCCTATTTTACAAAAAATGATTTCCTGAAACCATTTACACCCAAAACAAACGGAGCCTAACTTTCAATTATTAGACCTAATCCCATTACCATTATGCATAACGACAAATTTTCCCATAGTTTAGTCTTTTAATTGGAGTCTAATTTTTCACCACGTGTCCATTTATTTTTTTTTTAATTTCTGTGGCATGTGATATGATTATTTTAATTTTTCGCCATGTGTCCATTTATTTTGTTTATTTACTGTGGCATGTGATATGATTATTAGTTGAATTTTTATAATCAACATAAAAGACTAAACTATGGGAAAATTTGTCGTTATGCATAACGACAAATTAGACCTAAACTATGGGAATATTTTCTGTGGCATGTGATATAATTATTAGTTTAATCCACGCAACATTTATTATGTTATTCTTATGGATTGCTCTGGTCACACACTCGGCCCCTTGCTTTTCTTTTCTCACGTTGCGGCTCTCATGTACGGCCTACACCGCGCATGCACTGGTTTATTTGTACTTTATAAAGAACCCCTACCTTCACTTCAACAAAACACGTTCTCCTGGTTCAACTACAACAAGAAACGTGATTTGCTGTGATGATCTACTTCAACTACAACAAGAAACGTGACTTTCTCACGTGTTTTACTTCAACTACAAAATAAAAACGTGACTTGCTCACTGGTATGGATGGAGAGGGTATATGATACAAGTGGCATGTAATCTCCCTCTCATATTTACTATACACTTACGGGGTTCATACATGTGAAAGGGGCATTACTGTTGCACAATATTATCCTTTTTCTATCTCAGGTGATCCAACCCAATTCATTAGGTTAGTTAGGTTAGTTTTATATATGCGATGGGTTAGTTTCTAGAATGAGTGTTAGACATTGCTCAAGGTGATTCAAGTCAGGTCTCAAAAACATTCAAGTTGCAGAAAAGAATTCAACTTCAGTGAAGTTCGATCAATCAAAAATTACATTCGACCGATTAAAAATCAGAGAAAAACAGATTCTGTAGAATTTTAAATCAGGCCCAAGCCCATGAAAACGTTTGGGGTTTCAGTCCAACACTCCTAAGTATAAAAGGAAAACTCTAACTACGTTTTGATGACTCTTGGAAACTCTAACTACAATTCTAAACATGTTAATCACATTTAGCACATGTTGGAATTATTAATGCACATGGGGAATAATAGAACCAATAGGATAAGGCATGTTAATCACATTTAGCACATGTTGAAATTATTAATGCACATGGGGAATAATAGCACATGTTGGAATTATTAATGCACATGGGGAATAATAGAACCAATAGGATAAGGCATGTTAATCACATTTAGCACATGTTGGAATTATTAATGCACATGGGGAATAATAGAACCAATAGGATGAGGCCATGTGGGCTAATGAGATTAGAGCTAGTCTCCTATAAATACATGATTGTAATCCAATATGAAAGGAATGAAGAATAAACCAATTTGTTAGTGCATTAGTGCATATCTCTCTCTTTTTCTCTTAATCTCTCTTTCTCTATGGAGGGTGACTACCTCGAATTAAGTCAATTTCCCTACAATCCTCATCCATTCCCCTATAATTCCCATCAATCCCCATTAGGAACCACCGGGTTCCTAACAAGTGGTATCAGAGCCGTTGATCTTGAGATGAGCAATTGCGATGAAAGAAAAATTTTGAAAAAAATACAAGAATTGTTGAACAAAGCCATACAAGAATCCGAGGATATTTCAAAGAAGATGAAGTCCTTGGCTGAATCTAACATGGCCATGAAGGCCTTGGCTGAATCTAACATGGCCATGAAGGAAGAACTTTCAAGAGTGCAAGAGGATCTTGAAAACATGTCCGAAGAAGAGCTACAATCTCTTGATTCAATGAAAGTCGAAGAACAAATCAAGTTCCAAGAACCCATTCTTGATGCACCAATGGAGGCTTCCATTCAAGAGTCTATGATTCAAGAAGTGGCAATCCAAGTGTCGGTGATCCAAGAATCCAAGATACAAGCGCCAACAATTTTAATGGTTCTAGAATCAAATGAGGTCTTGAGGATACAAGAACATTTCAAGGTTGAAAGAACCAATGAGACCTTGAAGATTGAAGAACCATTGAAGGCTCAAGAATTCGAGCAAATTTTGAAGATCTACGAAGAAGAAACCTTCATATGCACGGGATCGCTTGTCAAAGAGAAATGCATGAATATGGTGATCAAAATGTCACTACGGTATTGGTCCATTGGAAGATCTCCTTTGATGAAGATGCTATTTCACAACAACACCTTGTGGGCAAGGTGTTTTCAAGGGGAGGGAAATGTTAGGAATACTATAAGCATATGGATAATAATTGGTGTATTGAGATTTAGTTAGTTAGTTAGTTACAATTCTAAACATATTAATCACATTTAGCACATGTTGAAATTATTAATGCACATGGGGAATAATAGAACCAATAGGATGAGGCCATGTGGGCCAATGAGATTAGAGCTAGTCTCCTATAAATACATGATTGTAATCCAATATGAGATATCAATGAAGAATAAACCAATTTGTTAGTGCATTAGTGCATATCTCTATCTCTCTCTCTTAATCTCTCTCTTTCTCTATGGAGGGTGACTACCTCGAATTAAGTCAATTTCCCTACAATCCTCATTCACTCCCCTATAATTCCCATCAATCTCCATTAGGAACCACCGAGTTCCTAACATACTCCTATGAGATCTGAGAGATTTTGTGCCTTCTAACTTTATAAGTGTTTACTGGAACAAGATCTACAATCAAGTGTTGGTGGAATCTAGTTGCTGCAAGATCAACAAGTGATGATTTGAAACCTTTGAGTGGGATCTCAAAGTCATAAGCGTGGGAGCTTATGTGCTGCAAATTCAAGAGAGAAGAGTCTGTGGATTCGGAGCTTGTATGTGATCGTGTCAGTAAGTTATTACTGGAGGTAACAATAGATTTAAGGTTAAATCTTTTGTAAAAACTTCAATTCTCTATTAGTGGAATTGTTTACTTGGAGGATTGTTTTGGTCAAATCCTCCCCAAGTTTTTATCTTGAAATGATTTATTTCATTGGTTTTCCTAAATGATCATATCTGTGTGTTATTTTCTTTTCCGCTGTGCGAGAAATGATTTTTTGCTGTTTAACCTAGATCTCATAATTAACCTAAGAAACTATTTGGTTAATTCACTAAGTTTAAACAATCTGTTTTAAGGGGTCTAAACAAACAAACAAAAACATACACATTACCTCTAGTACCCAAAAAAATGAGAACAGTCCTAATTAATTGCAACAAAAGCATGATTCAAGACTACAAAACTACTCAAATTAGTATGACCATTTATCACGTGAGAGAAAAGAATATGTCATTATCGTACTTTTGAAGTATTATACAATTACTCTTGAGAACATATGTTAGTCTTGGAAGGGCATGTACTACAAATAGCCTGAAAAGGCTTTGACAAAAGAAATCCAAAATTTGGTTCATGTCAGCCACTTCCTTCCCAACCCTTTCCCCAGACAAAATACTAAATGAGTGCAACCAATGCCAACGAAAGTTTCTGCATGGCCATCCTCGCACCTGGCATGGCCTCCTCATTATGCCAAATGAAATGTATTTGAACCCTTCTCTTTCTCCATTGGTTACTTCAAATCTCTTTGGTTTGAATCTATTGGGTTCCTCCCACAGCTTAGGGTTCTTATGCATGAACTATGCATTCACCAACAAAATTGTCCCTCATTGTATATGAAATTCCCCCACGATGCAATCTTCTAATTAAGGGAAAATGTTGTAATAAAAATGGCTGTGGAGGATTTAGTACTCTCTCATTAATTAGAAGTTTATGCAATTATAAAAACATAGGTAATTATACAGTATTGGTTTTGTTAATCAGTCTCATATCTTCTAGCAAATATAATCAAAGTTGAGAGAGGACGTTAGTCATGGAAGGGCATGGAGTACAAACAGCCTCTAAAGGCTTAGTCTTTGCCATGAGAAATTCGGAACCTGAGGTCATGTCCACCATCTTCTTCCCAACCATTTCCCAATCAAAGCACTGAATGAATGCGCCCATTGCTAAAGACATAACCCGCATGGCTATGCCATCACCAGGGCATGCCCTCCTCCCTATGCCAAATGGAATGAACTTGAACCCTACTCTTTCTCCATTGATTTCTTCAAATCTCTCTGGCTTGAACTTAGTAGGCTCCTCCCAAAGCTTGGGATCTCTATGCATGGACCATGCATTCACCAACAAAATTATCCCTCGCGGGATATGAAATCCCCCCACAGTGCAGTCCCCTTAGGAATAATGAGGTAATAAAAGTGGCACTGTAGGAATAGTCAAAGTGTTTCATTGATGACACAATGAAGATAGGGAAGTTTGGCAAGATCCCAGTCATTTATCGAGCGCTCACACCCAACTTGGCTGTCAATCTCTGCTTTAACCTTTTGCAATACTTTAGGATGATTCAGAGTGACATTGCCCATTCCATGGTTATTGCTGTTGTTTCTGTTCCCGCAACAAACACCATTTGAAGCACATAATTCTCTAGTAAGCTAAGCTAACATTTCCAGAAACAAAAATTCTAGGCAGAAAGGAAAAAGACTATATTTTTTAGTACATAAGAAGATGTTTGGATGTTCTATAAAATTGCACATAACGTTTCACATGGATTTAGCAACATGGCTCCATTGTTTCTTAACAGGATGGAGAAATATGATAGGAAATAACAAAAGATGATACATATATAGATTTTTGCAAAAGGACTCCAGATTAGATTTATATTATGGACAAAATTTAGCTACAAAATTTGTTATAACCTTAGGCTACAACCTTACTTAATATATTTTTATTGAAGGTGAATTTTGACGAATTTACCATTAGATTACATCTTCTTTTTATATTTTTCATACTTACAAAATTTCTAAAAAATAAAGATCAATAGTTATGTCATCAATAAATTGTTTAAATTGCAAGTTTTTATAATTTAAAATTATACACAAAGTATAAGCTTATAGATCATATAGTAAATGATATCCGATTGATACAAAATTTGACATATGTATTAAGAGCGTAAAGAACATGCAATTTAACGGTTAGATTTTCAAAATATATAGTAATATTTATTTTATTGAGTAAAGTTATAGTTTTAGATTACAATCAATTTTGTAACGAAACTTCGTTCTTATATTATTATCATAGGTTCTAATTAACTTCTAAATGCTACAATAGAATTTTAACCAAGTAAACACAGGAAATGTCCATTAATGTGCATTGATTTTGAATTTCAGTAGCTTTATTTGAACATAGTAAGCTTAGTAGACAGCTTGTCGAAAATGCAACGGCTCAAATAAGAAGACTCGGGAAATTGAAATTGTGTTGTTAAAGTGGACCTTTCAATAGCACTCCAAGACAAGATTGATAGTGGAATGTTGGAATAAAATAATAGAAATAAAGTGAAGTAAAAAGAAAATCTATGGCCTGCGTTCACAAGTCCAAATCTGCTGCCCTCCTCCCTTTTATACTCTACAAATAATAACTTGTCACATGTACACTAAACTAATTTTATGCTCACAGCTGATCAATAATAACATTATAGATGTGGAAAAGAGGATACTGATTGAAACTCTGTTTGAATCAGTGGAGACTTGCAACAAACTGTGTCACTACTTTCTCTACTCAGAAACCAAATCACCTATTTAATACGGTATATGTGAAGAACAAGTCAACATATCAAATTGCATGCAAAGAACTCATTCTTTTTTCTTTTTCTTTTTTTGATGAACTCAAAGAAGTCATTCTATTTCTGGGTGTGTGGAGAGAGCTGAGAGAGCTCAAGTCACGCTCGCTTGACAATGCATGCAAAAGAAGGCATATAATTTAATGTAGTGTGAAAATTCAAGGCTCCTTCCGACAAGTTGATGACTTCCAGTAAATGCTATCTCATCACAGAAAGCTACTGTAAAAGAAAGGCCCTTCATTTAATTTTTCCTATTTTCAATTCGATTATGATAAAAGATAAATACTTAAAAATTTTGATATTCATGATTCATGTAGAGGGTATAGTTAATGTTAAATTCAAGAGAAAAGATTGAAGAAGAAATGAACTAACATTGAGCTTTTTGGTCTTTTGATGATAGAATTTACAAACTAACAGGTATAATTTCTAAATAGGAGGAAGGGGCAGCGCAAAAGCATCTGTGTTCACACCTAGTTCTTCCTCAATTGTTCAACAGGAACATATTCTCAGTGTCAAGAAATTCAAAGAATGATTCAAGGTTCACATAAGAAGAAGGGTATATGCTTTTACTAGTCAAATTATAATCAGAATCCTTGTAATCGTGTATATTTCCAACATCTATGTTGTAAACGCATAGTTGTGATACCCAATACATGCATGCAAAACACACTCTTATAATGATTTACAATCCATTTGGAATATCGTAGATCATTAGTTCATTACAATTAATATTAATCTTACAGATTACTCTGCATCTTATATTACTACAACAGTGCTAAATGGTTACTTCGCAAAATTTTCATGAAAATGTAACAACAAAAAAGTAATCAAAATCACCATTGAGCAATAGTGACAAAGATGTAAACTAACTTACCAATGTGAGGCTTTTGATGACTTCATCTGAAAAAAATTCAGGTTCAGATTTCCGTAGAGAAAACAGAGTTTCGATCACTGGCCACATCTTTTCCAGGTCTATAATGTTATCATTGTTCAGCTTTATCTCTTCAAACAAACGCCCTAATACCTCATCTCTTTTCCTCTGCAACCTTATCATATTCTTCTCCAACCCTTGGTAACCAACCCACCTTAAAATTGGAAAGAAATCACATATATTCACTGTCAAGCTTGAAGAGAAAACCTCTTTGAATTCTTTGATAAGTTTCTTTCCCACATCCATGCATGCAAACTCCTCTCCAACACAAGGCTTTCCAGCAACCATCCTCATCATTATATTAGACACCAAAAGTGTGCACAAATACTTAAAAGTCCACCTTTTGGGGTTCTATATTTGACAATTTAAACACTTGGCGAATAAGAGAGTACACTTCTTCTTCTCTAATGATAGAAGATTTCTGAAGGCTGATATGAGAGAAAATCTCAATGGTACTAACACGTCTGAGGTTACGCCACAAGTAACCATATGCAGCCCAAACTGGGGCAGTACAGTTGTAAGTAAGACGATCCCCAGCCATAGTTTGGGGACGATTTGCAAATATTATGTCATTTTTAGTGAAACATTCTTCGACAGCTGAAGGAGAAGATACAATAAGGATAGACTTTGAACCAAACTTAAGAGATAGGATTGGACCGTACTGCAATGATAGGGTCTAGTGTTTTGTGGAGTGGCTGTTTCAGGAGCTGAAAGTGGCCGATTATTGGTGGAGAAAATGGACTTGGTGGCAAACTTTTGTTGTGGTGGCGGTTTAGAAGTTTGATAATGAAAACAGAGGAGAGGATCAAAGCAAGGTAGAAGTACTGTAAAAGATTTCCATGGCGAAGCAGAGCAATAGTTTGGAGAAAGACAGAGGGAGAAGAGATAATAACCCTTACCCAAATACTGTAGTGAGGATCTTATCCCATGAATGACAAAAACAGATTTGTCATTGTCTTCCAATTGACGTGGTACCACATATAAACATATTTTATCTTCACCAAGCCAATTACCTTTTCTTGCTCGGGATTTTGGGAACCACTCTCGGACTAAATTATTAGACCTAATCCCATTATCATTATGTATAAGGACAAATTTAGGCTTTTAGTAGTTCAATTCAAACTAAAAGTTTATTATTAAAATTTTTAAAATTTGAACAGTTTTTAGACCCCTTAACACAACCGGATTAACCTAGTTAATTAGTCAAGTGATTAATATAATCAAATTATGCAAATCTAGTTTATCACAAACAAACAATCATATTGAGTATATAAAGCAGCAGAAAGTAAATAACACAATGATATGATGACCCAAGAAACCACACAGTAAAAACCTGGGGAGGATTTGACCTAACTATCCTCAAGGTAAACTTGAATCCACTATCTTGAAAGAATCGAAGTTCATACAATAAGACTTACAAGCCCCCACGCTCGACTTCTTATTGCTACCCACCAGTAGAACTTACTGACACGACCACGTGCAAGCTTCGAGACCACGGACTCCTTCTTTCTTGGATTCTCCAGCAAATACAAGCACCCACGCTTGTTTTTCTTTAAACTTCAATGGCAGCAACTGAGTTGATCATCAAGGTGTAGATAACATCTTCTCCTTGAAAGCCCTAAGCTTTGTGTAAAGGAAAGCTCCTCTAGATCTCACAAGAGATTTACACAAAACAGCAATATGAGCAACCTCTAAAACGTGGCTAGGGTTTGCCTTATATACCTAGGGCAAAAACATAAAACCCTAAACGTTTTAGGAGTTAGGGCTGCATTGGAATTCTGCAGAAAAAACGCATCTGACCCGATTTTCGATTGATCGAGCCTAAGCTTCGATCGATTGAACCAGGCCGAGAAGCATTATTAAATCCTGCATCAGCTTGTTCCAACTTTACATAAATAATACAACTTTGAGTTGAGCACATCTAATCAAGACTAAATAACCTGTTTTGATCATGGTTTGCCAATAATACAAATTAGAGTTCTAAATACATAAATTCCTAAATCTTTAGAACCTAACAAACTCCCCCTTTGGCAACCCGTGACAAAACACAAATTAAAGCTCAAAGTTTACAAATAAAACAGCCTTTTTCATAACAAATCCAATCCTAACTACTATTCATCAGTTGCAAGTGTAGACAGCAGCTCAATAGAATCAACCTGTATTTTTTGAAATACTTAACAAACGCATAAACGTATGTGTGGAAAATACAAGTAAACAAAATAAATTATTGATTTCACAAAAACACAAAATAAAGACATATATCAAATGAATAACTCACAGAACATAAGTCAATAAGTAGTGAAACAAGAAACACAATAAAAGTATCTCCCCCTAACATGAATAGCCCAACAAAAATACATCTAGAGCCAAAAGAATGTAAATACAAGGTATAGCTCCTAGATATAATCTAATCACCACAGGCTCCAAAAAATTACAAAACTCCCCCTATCAGCAAAAACTCTACAAGCAAAACCAAAGACTACTCCCCCTTTTTGTGACGGAATGCCAAAGGGCAATCACAATCCATCATCAAAAGGAGGTGGTGTAGGAGATCATCTAAAAAGTGCCAACTCTGCACGCAAAGCACGAACCTCATCGAGCAAGTCCACCAAAACCTCTCCTTGAGCCGCCTGAACGATCACGACATGATCCAACGTATGTCGAATGTCAGAAGCATCCGAAGTAGTCGGTGGAGGAACATCAGCATCAACAGCAGCAATAGCACCAGACGCCTCAGCCTGTGCATCACCTGTAGAAGAGGAAGGAAGGGGTGCAACTCCAGAAGACTGAACACGAGGAGGCCTCAAATGTGCAGCCCTCAAACGAAGAAAAGAGGCACCTATAGGACCAGTAATATGAATGGGCTCAGACGCGGGGAAACCATCTAACCCTAAAAACAACAAAATCCTATGAATGAAGATAGGATAAACAAGAGCGTGACCAACAGCACTACTCCTATGAATCTCGTTCAAAGAACGAAGAAACAGATGAGGAAAAGAAATAGAAGCACCAGAAACAAGGGCATACAGATTCACACATCTCTCAATAGGGATGGTGTGGAGATGAGAGATAGGCCAGAAAGAATGACAAGCTATCCTAAGAAAGAGATAGGTAGTCACAGGAAGCTCAGCGGACGTGATCCGAGGATCAGAACCCCACTGAATAGATGATCCAGTGATGTATGACATGACATCATCTAAGGGTGGAGACTCCTCAAAAGGATAGTCAGGCTGCCTAACAACCGGGACCCCAAGAGCCTCAGCCACTACCCTAGGGGTAATGGTGTACTCAACACCTCGTATCTAACTCCGAACAAGGGTGTTGGAATTATAGACGTGGCAAGAGAGGTTCGAATAGAACTCTCTAATGAGGGCGGTCGGAGGTGGATGATCTATCTCCAACAAGGACAACCAACCTCGACTCTCAAAGTTAGCCCGAATGGCTGGATCAACCTCATCAAGGATAATAGAACGCTCAGCCCAAATCTTTCGCCTACTATTCAACTTATCAAAGGCCTCTTTGCTTTTTGCATCCTTGAACAACTCACTCCTAGAGGGAGACTCAGAAGAAGAGGAGGGAGTCCTATGGGCTCTAGTTTTCCTAGGCATGGTGCTAAGGAAAGGACAAGGACACACAGCAAAGCCAAAAACAAGAAAAGAGAAAAACCAATGGCAGATTGCAAGTTAGCACAAAACAAATATAGAACAAAAATCTATATGATGCATGAACAAATTAAATGTCATGATGCATGCTCTAATGCAGTGAAACAAGGCTCAATTGAAGTTTAAATGCACAAAATTGGCTTGAGCATAGAGTTTCTAACAAAACCCCAAAAAATTGAAAAACCACTTGAATGTTTTGAAATAAATTGGCGAATTGATCATCACACAAGTTTGAAAACAGATTAGAATGATCAATTACATCAAAACAACAAGCCAATTTCAAAAAATTTAGCCCAATTGAACAAAATCCCCAATTCGGATTCAATATAAGCCCTAGAAATTTTAATTTTTTTCACAAAACCCCAAATTGATCAAATTAACCATCATAGATCATGAATATATCCATATAGCAACAAAACCCATTGATTAATTTCACAAAACAAGGCTTGTTTAAACAAAAATCCCAATTTATGCATAGTCCGAAAATTTACCCAAAAAACCATGAAAAAATGCATGAAATCATGAAGAACAATGCAAAAGAAAGGGTAATGTGGACATACCGGCTTATGGAGAGAGAAACCTTACAAGAAATTAGGAGGAAAATGACAAAAAATTTGTTGTGGAGCCTTGCCGAGTCGGAGATAGAAAAAAGGTTTCGATCAATCGAAACATACAGAGGCTCATAGAAATTTTTAATCGCAATTTCGATTGATCGAAAAACAGACTCGATCGATCAAAATTGTAAAAAAATGAGTTTTTTGAAAAAACATCAGAATTTTGATGCAACTCTCCTCAAAGCATTGAAAAATGAGTATGACATGTATGAGTATGAGATGAAAAATTTTCAAAATCCCAAGATTTAAACCCAATGCTCCCAATAATTTAGATTTCAAACAAACTCCCTTTTTAATTCTTAAGCAACAAATCAGTTGGGCATAAATCTCAAGGTATATCTGAAACTTGGTTGGTCAAACCAAAAACACACACAATAACATGTACAATGTTTAGCAAAGAGTAACTTGTGTAATGTGTGCAATTAACAAAAGCTTGAGATGCTTGTGAGGTGATATGTGAATAGCAATCAATCACAAAGTCTACAAAATCCATCACATAGAATTCAAAAGAGACTATCACTTAAAGAGTTACATCATATAACTCTCACATCTCCTAGAATATAAGCTTGCAATCATGTAAGTTTCTTGAATTTTGCCTCATATTGTACACACAGATTTTAGTTATTCAGAAACTTATTAAAAGCCGGGATAATGTACACACCAATTTTAATTATGTGATTTGGCATCAAGCCTAATAGTACACACCAATTTTAAGCATTAAGCAATTAAACCGAGGCTACACCTTATGTTCTTTTTGTGCATGTGCTACACTTTCTCGAGCACAGAATCTTACGATATGCACTAAGATGTTCATAATTGGCTAGTGAACAGTGGTGAGATGGTTATTTATGCCTTTCTCAAAAAGACGTTCGACAGTCAAATAACATGTGACTTCAAGATTAAGACAAAGTGATAAACACCATAAACATCTTTCCCACACAACATGCACTACAAAACTTCAACTAGTCAAGTGCAATAAATAAGCTCATCAAAGCTAAACAATGTACAAAGACATGCTATGTGAAAATAAATTGACCAACCTTGTTTTCAAAAACCAAGTGAGAGAATGCAAAACACAATTTGTTTTCTTTTCCCTTTCTTTTTTTTCTTTTTTTTTTTATTATTAACAAAAATCCTAGAATGAAATACATGAATGTTATGCGATGCAAATCCTAGAAACAAAAAGGTAAAAAGAAACCAAAGAACAATGGTCATAAGAGATAAAACAATAAAGCACAAGGACCATGTCAGAAAGACTCAATTTGATCGAGTTTTTTACATCCAAAACCTTTTAGATGCACTACGAGCATTGGAGTTCTTATTCACATTAGAGTGATTTCCAACTCTAGGATTGGAATAAAAGTTTAGAGTTTTTACCAATTCACCAATGA
This sequence comes from Quercus aquifolioides, assembly GCA_019022515.1. Lineage (NCBI taxonomy): Eukaryota > Viridiplantae > Streptophyta > Magnoliopsida > Fagales > Fagaceae > Quercus > Quercus aquifolioides. Next base: position 104,421,310 of record CM032327.1, read on the forward strand.
GTGCCATAGGATCTTGTACTTGAGGCACAAGCGCTTTCGACTTATTTGCTCGCTTAGCTGCATGCAGCTTATAACAATTTGGACGAATGTGTCCAGACTTTCCACAAAAATGACAAACCCAAATAGGCTTACCATGCATCTTGTCCTTAGAAAGGGTAGACTCCTTAGATTTAGACTTTTTCAAATCAACCCTAATCTTCCTAGGAGGTGTGACCTCTATAGGTTTGACAATCTCACTCATAACCTCACTCATAGGGGGTTCAGTGGAAGAAGAAGGAACAAAGTTTGTGGAATTTGGTGCAGACACAGAGATGCTTTCAACAAAACCTAATCCAGATTTGTCAGAATGAGCCTTTTGAACACTCAGCATTTGATCAAGTTTAGAACTAGCAGATCTAGCAACTGATAAATCATGTTCAAAAGTTTTAACTTTATCAAGCAAGAGCATATTCTCAGATTTCACATTGTTCAAAAGATCATTAGCATCAAACAATTTAACAAGCAAATTTTTCTTTTCAAGTTCAATAGATGCAATTTTCTTTAAGCCTAATTCAACATTCATGGCATCCTTTGCAGCAACTTTGCAAAGTTTATTATAGGCTTCTTGAAGATCTGCATCCTCAGAGAGTTTCCCATTAGAAGGGTTCCTTTCAATAAATACATTTTCATTGACTACAGCAGTAGCAGTGAAAGTAATGAAGTTTCCATCCTCGTCACATCCAGACTCATCATCAGAAACTTCATTATCACTAAAGATTACAGCCATAGCCTTCCCCTTAGACCTCAAGTATGTCGGACATTTAGATTTCATGTGACCATACCCTTAACATCCAAAACACTGAGAACCCAAAGAATTGTTTGAAGATTGACCAACTTTTTCTCTAGGTTTTTCAAAGTTATTAACCTTAGGGGATCATTCTTCCTAAAGTTTCTAGGTTCAGCAGTGTTTGTACCTCTTGCCTTTCTGTTGTTATTCCTAAGAAAGTTTCTAAAGTTCTTGGCAAGATAAGCAATCTCTGTAGCAGAGAGCTCATCATCAAATCCACCAACATCAACATCATCAACAGACTTAAGAGCCATTGATTTGGATTTGTTTGTTTTGGGTAGGTCTAACTCATAGGACTGGAGAGATCCTACAAGTTCATCAACAGGGATGGAGTCCACAACCTTGCTCTCAGTGATGGCAGTCACTTTGGGTCTAAAGTCCTCAGTCAAGGATCTAAGAATCTTCCTAACAATTTTAGGTTGATCATAGATTTCACCCAGATTAACCAAACTCTCTCATCAATTGATTTCAAGAATGCTTTCATCCTTACTTTCCAATAAGCATAATTATTCCCATCAAAGTGAGGAGGAACAACCAGAGAGTGTCTGTGTTCCATGACAACAGGGGTCAAGGATCAGCTCAGAGATCAAAAGATCTCAAACAGAAGAGCTACCCGCTCTGATACCACTTGAACGGTTTTTAGACCCCTTAACACAACCTGATTAACCTAGTTAATTAGTCAAGTGATTAACTTAGTCAAATTATGCAAATCTAGGTTATCACAAACAAACAATTATATCAAGTATATAAAGCAGCAGAAAAGTAAATAACACAATGATATGATGACCCAGGAAACCACACGGTAAAAACCTGGGGAGGATTTGACCTAACTATCCTCAAGGTAAACTTGAATCCACTATCTTGAAAGAATCGAAGTTCATACAATAAGACTTACAAGCCCCCACGCTTGACTTCTTATTGCTGCCCACTAGTAGAACTTACTGACATGACCACGTGCAAGCTCTGAGATCACGAACTCCTTCTTTCTTGGATTCTCCAGCAAGTACAAGCATCCACGCTTGTTTTTCTTTAAGCTTCAATGGCAGCAACTGAGTTGATCATCAAGGTGTAGATAACATCTTCTCATTGAAAACCCTAAGCTTTGTGTAAAGGAAAACTCCTCTAGATCTCACAAGAGATTTATACAAAACAGCAATATGAGCAACCTCTAAAACGTGGCTAGGGTTTGCCTTATATACCTATGGCAAAAACATAAAACCCTAAACTTTTTAGGAGTTAGGATTGAGTTAGAATTCTACAGAAAAAACACATCTGACCCGATTTTCGATTGATCAAGCCTAAGTTTCGATCGATCGAACCAGGCCGAGAAGCACTATTAAATCCTGCATCAGCTTGTTCCAACTTTACATAAATATTACAACTTTGAGCACGTCTAATCAAGGGATTTTAAAAAAAAATAACTATAAATTCCAAACTATATTATTAGTTAGGCAAGGTTTGAAACATATTTGGTTTATAACAATTCGACTTTTCTGGAGTCAATTTCGCCCTTTGAAAATTCACTTGGAAATCGAGTGTGAGAAACTCGATTTTGGAAATCGAGTTTCTCACACTCGATTTCCCAGTGGATTTTCAAAGGGCAAAATCGACTCCAGAAAAGTCGAATTGTTATAAACCAAATATGTTTCAAACCTTGTCTAACTAATACAATAGTTTGAGGGATTTGGTTATTTTTTAATAAAATCCCTAATCAAGACTGAATAACCTGTTTTGATCATGGTTTGCCAACAATACAAATTAGAGTTCTAAATACATAAATTCTTAAATCTTTAGAACCTAACAAAATTTAAATTTCACATGACTCATGTTAATGTTTTTGTTTTTTTTTTTTTTTTTTTTTTTTTTTTTTTTTTTTGCCTCAAGTTGCATATTATTAAATTAATATTTTATTAGAATATTAAGCTACAAGGCTATATATATAGCTTTTCAATATAATCTCACTTAACCAATAAGTTATCCCTATAATTAAATCCCACACAATACAAGTTCTTGGTTCTCTAACGTAAGTTTTTAAATTTGTTTTTTATATTCTCAATTTTTGAACTCTTTTGTGTATGTTTTGATTTTGGGTTTTGGTTATTGTATTTAATTTGCGAGTGTATTGATTTTTCAATTAGACTATCAATAGGAATAAATCGGTATTCAGAAATTATTTTGTTAATTATTGTTTAAGCTGGTTAGGACATAGATTAAACATAGCCCAAATAGAAATGGTCAAACTTGTATTAAGAAATTAAGAAACTAACACAAAACATAAAGATAATTTTAAAAATATAAAAATAGATCAAAAATGATAAACTCTAAACTCTAAACAATTAAAACTTAAAGTAATTTTTTTATTAAATTTTTTTTACTTACTTTATAATTTGTTATTACTTTTATTTATTAGTAATTTAGTTTTAATTATTTAAAAAAATTAGCTTATCTATGCACTTATAAAAACAGAGGTAATTTTACTTTATTGGTCTATGCACTTATAAAAACAGAGGTAATATACTCTATTGGTTTTGTTAATCAATCTCATATCTTATAACAAATCTAATCAAAGTTGAGAGAGGATGTTAGTCATGGAAGGGCATGGAGTACAAACAGCCTCTAAAGTAGTATTGACTTGTGACAAAAGTAGTCATGCTGGGTGGGTGGAGAGAGCTAAAGTCACGCTTGCTTGACAGCGCATGCAAAAAAAGGCATGTAATTTAAATTATTTAATGTTGTTGTGCAAAAATTCAAGGCTCCTTGCAACAAATTGATGACTGCTGCCAGTAAATGCTATCTCATCACAGAAGGCTATTGAATGAGAAAGGCCCATCATTTAATTTTTCCTATTTTCAATCGATTACGATAAATACTTTAAAAAGTTTGATATTCACGATTCAAGTAGAGGGTAGTTAATGTTAAATGTTAAATTCAAGAGAAAAAAGATTATTAAAAAAAAGAATTTTCAAGAGAAAAAAAGTTAAGAAGAAATGAACTAAATTACATAGTGCATTTGGGTATTTTTGGTGATAGAATTTACAAACTAACAGGTATAATATATTTCTATATAGGGGGAAGGGGCAGGGGCGCAAAAGCATCTGTCATTACACCAAGTTCTTGCTCAATTATTCAGCATGAACACATTCACTGTGCCAAGAAATTCCAATAATGATTCAAGGTTCAAATAAGAAGAAGAGTATACTAGTCAAATTATAATTAAAATCCTTGTAATCGTGTATATAGCAAACGCCTATGTTGTAAACACATAGTTGTGAACTCAATACATGCATGCAAAACACATTCTTATAATCAATCGATTTGGGATATCATAGATCATTACAATAAATATTAATCTTAAAGTTATCTGTAGTGGAATTGGAAAGGTGGGAAGTGACAACTTGGGCAATATGGAACGCAAGGAATAAGTACTATTTTGAAAAGATCCAAACCCATCCAAAAGCAATTTTGAGTGGGGCTCTCGGCTTCCTACAGGAGTACCAGACGTTTGTGGCAGCACAACTACACAACTGAGCCACGGGTGTGGCTTCTTGGAGCTTAGGGTGGTTCGGGAAATCAATTTTTTAAGCTTGTATTAGACTTTCTTTCTTCCCCTGTTTTCGGACTGCTTAAACAGGGCATATACTATGTAATTGGTTTGTTATGTTATATTAATGATATTTCTATCTTCTTACCTCAACAAAAAATATATATATATTAATCTTAAAGATTACTCTGCATCCTATTTTACTACAACAGTGCTAAATGCCTAAATGGTTACTTCGCAAAATAATCATGAAAAATATAACAACAAAAAGTAATTAAAATCACCATATATTGAGCAATAATCACAAAGATGTAAATAAACTTACCAATGTGAGGCTTTTGATGACATCATCTGAAAGAAATTCAGGATCAGATTTCCGTAGAGAAAACAGAGTTTCAATCAGTGTCCTCTTCTTTTCCACATCTATAGTGTTATCATCTATAATGTTATATATGCACTTATTAAAACAGAGGTAATTTTATTCTATTGGTTTTATTTACCAGTCTCATATCTTCTAATAAATCTAATCAAAGCTGAGAGAGGATGCTAGTCATGGAAGGGCATGGAGTACAAACAGACTCCAAAGGCTTAGTCTTTGCCATGAGAAATCCGAAACTTGAGGTCATGTCCACCATCTCCTTCCCAACCATTTCCCAATCAAAGCACTGAATGAACGCACCCAATGCTAAAGACATAACCCGCATGGCCATGCCATCACCAGGGCATGCCCTCCTCCCTATGCCAAATGGAAAGAACTTGAACCCTACTCTTTCTCCATTAATTTCTTCAAATCTCTCTGGCTTGAACTTAGTAGGCTCCTCCCAAAGCTTGGGATCTCTATGCATGGACCATGCATTCACCAACATAATTGTCCCTCGTGGGATATGAAATCCCCCCACAGTGCAGTCTGCTGAGGAACAATGAGGTAATAAAAGTGGCACTGTAGGATATAGTCGAAATGTTTCATTGATGACACAGCGAAGATAGGGAAGTTTGGCAAGATCCGAGTCATTTATCAAGCGCTCACACCCAACTTGGCTGTCGATTTCTGCTTTAACCTTTTGCAATACTTCTGGATGATTCAGAAGAAGTGACATTACCCATTCCATGGTTGTTGCTGTTGTTTCTGTTCCCGCAATAAACATCATCTGAAGCACATAATTCTCTAGTAAGCTAAGCTAAGCTAACATTTCAAGAAAAAAATTTCGAGGCTTAAGGGAAGAAGTATTTCTATTTTTTAGTACATATCTCTCGAAGATGTTTGGATGTTCTGTAAAATTACATTTCCACAAAGTGTTTCACATTCAGCAGCATGGCTCCATTGTTTCTTAAGATAAGAGAAATACGATAGGAAATAACAAAAGATGATCCATATATAATGGATTATAGATTTTTGCAAAAGGACTCCATATTAGATCTATATTTCCTAGGTGATCATAGGTTCTAATTAACTTCTAAACAAAAGATTTTTAATGAAGTAAAACACAAGAATGTCTATTGTTAGGACATATATGGTTCACTTGTTAAGAACATATGTCATTATTTTATATAGTTGGCTAATCCTTTGACAAAACGCATTTTATTTGTATTTGGGTAGATCTAAGTTGTGTTTAATACTTGAAGAAACATGTTGTTCAAGTATAGTATTAAAGCCATGAAGATTGAACCAAGAAACAAGTGAAGAAAATGTGTTCAATAAAACTGGACAGATAGCTCGACACCTGCGGACAGATAGCTCGACAGCTGCTCGGCACCTCTCGACAGCTGGCTATCTATCGAGCTTCTTAAGGTGTTTCTTATCGCAATCTCGACACCTTTTAGACAGCTGGTGGATCGATCGAGAAAGCTCATGTTCTCTCGATAGCTTCTCGACACCTCCTCGACACCTAGCTATCTATCGAGGTTTAAAACTTGACACCTCCTCGACACCTGCTATCTATCGAGGTTACCGGAATCAGAATTTTTAGATCTAATTTTTGGGCCAGGCTTTTGTATTTGTGTAGGGTTTCTTTTCTCACAACACTAAACCTATATAAGGCTTATTTTAGAGGCCGTCACAAAAGAGAATACAAGGAGAACATATGCAAAAGGTGACCGATGTCTTATTCTCTCAAAAAGAAGCTACTGCGTCTTTGCGCCTTAGGGTTTTGTAACCAAGTGCTTCTTGATCTTCATTGTTGATGAAGTGAAGAACTTTGCAACCAACAATCTTCTTCTAGTTGGTGATTAAGTCGCGTACTGGGATCCGCACAATTGGTTAGTCACGTACTGGGATTCGTGCATCATCAAAGGGTGGCGTTCATATATTGAACAATTTAGAGATTCTGAAGCGGTAGAAGGTTTCTACTGTGAGTTCATCTACGGGGATTATAAAGTTTAGGGACAAAGGTTTTGTACTAGATCTGAAACTTCTCTTTACTATAGTGGATTGCTTTTCGAGAAGGTTTCCCCCCAGGTTTTTTACTGTAAAACTGGTTGGTTTCATTGGTTTTCCTGGATCATCATATCTTGTCTTATTTATTTTTTCCGCTACATGATATTGATGTTTGTTTGTTTTAACAAGTTTTATTTGTAATAAATCTAATTAACAATTTGGGTTAAAAACTTGTTAATTCTATCAACCGGGGTCTAAATTTCCCAACATCTATTAATGAACATAGATTTCAAATTTTAGTAGCTTTACTTGAACATAGTAAACTTATTAGACAACTAGCTTGTCGAAAATGCAATTGCTCAAATAAGAAGAGTCGGGAAATTAAAATTGTGTTGGTAAAGTGGACCTTTCAATAGCACTCCATAAGACAGATTGATTGTGGAATATTAGAATAGAATAATAGGAATAAAGAGAACTAAAAAGAAAACATAAACAAAAACACAAAATAGAACATTAAGTGTGCGTTTGGAACACACGAACGTGCATTTCTGCATTTTGCTGAAAAATGGTGGGTCCCATGTACTATTCACAAGACCCATAAGTACAGAATTTAGCAAAAAAAAACCTTCAAAACTAGGTCCCACACGGCACTATTCATATTTAAAAATTATTTTCTTATAATGTTTTCAGTTTTCAATAATAAGCGATATTCAAACAGACCTTAAGAATATACATGATCTAGTTTCTAGCCTACGTTCACAGGTCCAAAATAATCTTCTCTCACATTTCCTTCTCCATTCTATACCTCACAAATATAAACTTGCCACACTTATACCTAACTAATTCTATACTCATAGTTGATCAATGATATATAGATGAAGAAAAGCAGAGGACACTAATTGAAACTCTCTATTGAATTTTTCAATCATTTATACTCCCTCCATCTCAATTTGTTTGTCCTTTTTGAAAAGTCAAACTTTTTAAGAGAACATCATTTATTGTCTTGTTTACCTTATAAAAATGTATAAGTTTACAAAATTACTCTTAAATAAATTTATCATTTTTTTAAAGAGTTATTCTTAATGAGGCAACTAAAAAGGTGCTCCAATTAAATTGATTTTTTTTATAAAATATTTGTTAGTTTTTTTTTTTTCAAATAGTTTTGAAAATAAAGTAAAGATATAATAGGAACATTAGTAAATTAATGACTTTTATTTTTAGAAACAGGACAATATTTTGGGACTTCTTAAAATAAAATAGAGTAGAAACAAAGTACAAAAGTTATGTCACTACTTTCTCTACTCAAAAACCAAATCACCTCTTTAATACGGCATATGTGAAGAACAAGTCAACATATATTAAATTGCATGCAAAGAAGTCATGCTGGGTGGCTGGACAGAGCTAAAGTCATGCTTGCTTGACAATGCATGAAAAAAAGGCATACAATTTAATGATGTAGTGTGAACATTCAAGTCTCCTTCCGATAAATTGATGACTGCCAGTAATGCTATCTCATCACAAGAAGATACTGTATGAGAAAGGCCCATCATTTAATTTTTCCCTAAATTCAATTCGATTATGATAAATACTTAAAAATTTTGATATTCATGTAAAGGGTAGTTAGGGTCATTTGGTTGGGTGGATAGAAAATAGGGGATAGAAAATAGACAAGATTGATTGTGGAATATTAGAATAGAATAATAGGAATAAAGAGAACTAAAAGAAAACATAAACAAAAACAGAAAATAGAACATTAATGGTGTGTTTTCCAAATGTTGAACGTGCGTTTCTGCGTTTTGTTGAAAAATTGTAAGTCCCGAGCACTGTTCACGGGACCCACAAGTACGTAAGTTAGCAAAAAAAAAATCTTTAAAACTAGGTCATATTCATATTTAAAAATTATTTTCTTACAGTGTTTTCAGTTTTCAGTAATAAGCGGTATCCAAACAGACCCTAAAAATATACATGATCTAGTTTCTAGACTACGATCACAGGTCCAAAATAATCTTCTCTCACATTTCCTTCTCCATTCTATACCTCACAAATAAAAACTTGCCATACTTATACCTAACTAATTCTATACTCATAGTTGATCAGTGATATATAGATGAAGAAAAGCAGAGGACACTGATTGAAACTCTGTTGAATTTTTCAATCATTTATACAAAAGTTATGTCACTACTTTCTCTACTCAAAAACCAACTCACCTATTTAATACTGCATATGTGAAGAACAAGTCAACATATACTAAATTGCACGCAAAGAAGTCATGCTGGGTGGCTGGACAGAGCTAAAGTCACGCTTGCTTGACAATGCATGAAAAAAAGGCATACAATTTAATGAAGTAGTGTGAAAATTCAAATCTCCTTCCCACAAATTGATGACTGCCAGTTATGCTATCTCATCACAAGAAGATACTGTATGAGAAACGCCCATCATTTAATTTTTCCTACATTCAATTCGATTATGATAAATACTTAAAAATTTTGATATTCATGTAAAGGGTAGTTAGGCTCATTTGGTTGGGTGGATAGAAAATAGGGGATGGAAAAATTGAAATAAAACTGATTTTATGGATATTTGATTAGAGAGAAGGGGATGATGAAAAATTAGTGGGGCTAGGTATTTCTCCCCTAGTCCAACAAAATTGTATCTCTCCAATTTAGGGAGAAGATTGAGAGGAGAGAAATAATCGTAGTCAATAATTGAACTCCCCTCCTCCTCCTCCTCCTCCTTCTTTTATGTGTTGGGTCTTTGCCCCTTTTTTTTTTTTTTGGTTGCTTTCCTAGATCATGGGCATGATAGTGCTTTTTTTTTTTTTTTTTTTTTTTTTAACTAGACATGAATTTTTTTTCCAGGGTAAGATTTTATTGTACTTTTTTGTTTTAATTGGACATCATTTTTAACAAAAGCATGAGTAAATTTATATTTTCCATCCTCCAATTTTTCACTCCCAACCAAACACAATGTAGAAAAATTAAAAAAAATACTAATTCTTCCACTTTTCCATCACCCTCAAATTCAAGTTAAAAAACGTAGAGCTTTTTGGGGTAGGGGCGCAAAAGCATTTGTCTGTACACCTTGTTCTTGCTCAATTAATGTTCAGCATGAACACATTCTCAGTGTCAAGAAATTCAAAGAATGATTCAAGGTTCACATAAGAAGAAGGGTATATGCTTTTACTAGTCAAATTATAATTAGAATCCTTGTAATCGTGTATATGGCCAACATCTATGTTGTAAACACATGGTTTTGAAACTCAATACTTACATGCAAAACACACTCTTATAATCCTATATGATATCCAATCCATTTGGAATATCATAGATCGTTAGTTCATTACAATAAATATTAATTAGTCTTAAAGATTACTCTGCATCCTTATATTACTACAACAGTGCTAAATGGTTACTTCGCAAAATAATCATGGAAAATATTACAAAAAGTAATCAAAATCACCATTGAGCAATAATGACAAAGATGTAAATAAACTTACCAATGTGAGGCTTTTGATGACTTCATCTGAAAAAAATTCAGGTTCAGATTTCCGTAGAGAAAACAGAGTTTCAATCAGTGTCCTCTTCTTTTCCACATCTATAATGTTATCATTGTTCAGCCTGCTTATCTCTTCTATCAAACGCCCTAACGCTTCATCTCTTTTCCTGTGCATCCTTATCATATTCTTCTCCAACCCTTTGTAACCAACCCACCTTAAAATTGGAAAGAAATCACATATATTCACTGTCAAGCTTGCAAAGTAAACCTCTTTGAATTCTTTGAGAAGTTTCTTTCCCACATCCGTGCATGCAAATTCCTCTCCAACACATGGCTTTCCAGCAACCATCCTCATCATTATATTAGACACCAAAAGTGTGCACAAATACTTAAAGTCCACCTTTTGGGGTTCTATATTTGACACCTTAAACACTTGGCGAAGAAGAGAGTACACTTCTTCTTCTCTAATGATAGAAGATTTCTGAAGGCTGATATGAGAGAGAATCTCAATGGTACTAACACGTCTGAGGTTTCGCCACAAGTGACCATATGGAGCCCAAACTGGGGCAGTACAGTTGTAAGTAACACGATCCCCAGCCATAGTTTGGGGACGATTTGCAAATATTATGTCATTTTTGGTGAAACATTCTTCAACAGCTGAAGGAGAAGATACAACTAGGATAGACCTTGAACCAAACTTAAGAGATAGGATTGGACCGTACTGCAATGATAGGGTCTCTAGTGTTTGGTGGAGTGGCTGTTTCAGGAGGTGAAGGTGGCCGATTATTGGTAGAGAAAATGGACTTGGTGGTAAATTTTTGTTATGGTGGCGGTTTAGAAGTTTGATAATGAAAAAAGTGGGGAGGATCAAAGCAAGGTAGAAGTAAAAGTTTTCCATGGCGAAGCAGAGCAATAGTTTAGAGAAAGACAGAGGGAGAAGAGATCATAACCCTTACCCAAACACTGTAGTGAGGATCTTATCCATGAATGACAAAAACAGATTTGTCTTTGTCCTACAATTGACGTGGTACCGCACGTAAACATATTTTATCTTCCCCAAGCCAAATAGCCAATTACCTTTTCTTGCTTGGAATTTTTGGAAATGGACTGACTTTCAATTATTAGACATAATCCGATTACCATCATGCATAAGGACAAATTTTTCCGCAAGGCTCTTAGTTATTTTATTCCAACTAAAAGTTTATTATTAAAAAATTAGGTAAATTGCAAAATACACCCCTAACGTTTGGGGTGATTAGATTTTACACCCCAACGTTTCAGACTTTTGATTTTACACCCCAACATTTGGTTCCGTTAGCAAATCACCATCCCGGTTAATTTCTGCTGTTAACTGTCATGTCATCTTGTTGATGTGTTTTTTTTTTTTTTTTGCCAAATAAGCCACAAAACGACACAGTTTTAATGGAAATGATGTGCTGACCTTGCACATGCTAAACGACACCGTTTTGCCCATAGAGAAAACAAAAAACTTGTTGTTACGACACTGTTTCCCCACCAAACAGAAAATCTCAAAACCCAGCCTTTAGCTCCCTAACCCACGAATGCAACCCTTGCAACCACCGCATCGGCTCTACAACCAGCCCTTGCTTCGTGAAGCCAGAGGCAAGTTCATTGCAGTAACAAGTTTGCTCCAAGGCGGCAGCAACGGCGGCAATAGGTATGGCTATGGCTCTCTCTCCCTCTCTTTTTGGATTTTTCTTGCCATTGTTGGAATGGAATTTTGGGGTTTTTCATTGGGTTTGCTAGGGCTTTTGTTGTTTGGGTCTGTTGAGGGTTTTTGTTCAATTATTTTTGTTTGGGATTTTGTTGCTGGATGCACAGAATGCTGGGTTTTTGTTCAATTATTTTTTGGGTTTTTTAGCACTTTGATACTGTTGATTGGGACAAATGAGCTATGTGCATTGGAAATTTGGGGTTTTTCATTGGGTTTGCTGGGGCTTTTGTTGTTTGGGTTTGTTGAGGGATTTTGTTCAATTATTTTTGTTTGGGATTTTGTTGCTGGATGCACAAATTGCTGGGTTTTTGTTCAATTATTTTTGGGTTTTTGTAGCACTTTGATACTATTGATTGGGACGAATTTTTTAAAGGATTTTTGTAGCAGTTTGTTGTCTATGGTTTATGATATATTTGGTTGTGTTTTGTCTGGAACTAGTTACTTTATTGAAATTTAATTTTGGTGGGTCAGCCTGTGATGATGAATGGTGTAAAATAATGCACATTTTTACTTGGTAAATTGATTAAGTGGAATGGTTGTGGTCCAACTGAGTGGTACATGTGTTCTGCTTTATAGCTCTTGTCTGCATATAGTATTATATTTATTTTAATAATGGCTTATGTCCATTGAAAGAAGATAGTGATGTTAGTAACGTGTTAATTAAATGTTATATTATAGTAATGCCTCCTGTATACATGTATGTGAATTATATTTTATTGATTTATTAATTAAATGTAATATTTTAGTAATGCATTTATATGTGTGTGCAGGGCTTTGAATACGGATCAACCATTTGATATGTCTATACATCATGGAGGGGTATTCATTACACATAGTGATACACATGTTGAATATGCTAGAGGGACTGAATCAAGGGTCTCAGATGTTGATCCTGACACTTTTGCTGTTTTTGATATGCCTATGTATGCCAAAGATCTTGGTATTACGAATGTAGCAGAATTCTTTTACCGAATTCCTCATATGGAACTTCATAATGGCCTATTTCCATTGAAAAAAGATGATAATGTTAGGGCTGTACGTGACTGGTTAGAATTTGCACCTGAAAGGTTAATACACATATATGTGGAGCATGTTGAACAAGCTGTTAAGGAAGTTGATGAGGATCAAGGTAATGAAGGTGATGATGAGCATGAGTTTCATAAAGAAGTTGATGAAGGAGTTGGAGTAGATGACAATTTTTTTGATGAGGACTATACTGATTTGGTAGGTGACAGTGAATTTGATATATATGAAAGTCCTTCCTCCCCCATTGACCCATCCACTTACATTGCTCCTTCCATTCACATTGTCCAAACTACTGCCTATGACCAATCGAATGTACACCCTTATGAGCAGAACACATCAAATTAGGTATCCAGTTGCTTTAGTGATGAGGAGCATAATATAAAAAGTGGAGAAAGTGATTATGGGCACTCTAACGTTTTGTGCACACCTGTCAACTCTGAAGATGATGAAGAGCACCCCAAGTACATTGAATTTAGAGCTGAGGTGGATATGCCCGACCCCGTTTTTGAGAAAGGGATGTTGTTTAGTGACCACAAGGAGTTTAAGAGGGCTGTGCAGTCTTATAGAATCAAGCATGGATATCCATTGTAAATTGTTAAGAATGAGTCTCGCAAGGTGAGTTACAAATGTGAGAATTGTGAGTGGTATATTTATGCTTCATGGGACCGTGAAGAAAACTCTTTGCTTGTGAAAACCTATTGGGAAAAACATACATGTTCTAGGGTTTTTCATAGTTGGATGGTCTCTGCAAGGTGGATTGCAGTTGCATGGCTAGAAGTGTTTAGAGGGAGACCCAACATCAAAAGTGCTGAGATAAAGGAAGGTATAAAAAATCAGTTTCAAGTAAACATTTCCTTGGACAAAGCCTTTAGGGCTAGGCAGATTGCGTTGGAAATGCTTAAAGGAAGGTTTGCCTATCAATTTGAAAGAGCTAGAGATTATTGTGAAGAGCTAAGAGTTTCTAATCCAGGCACTACAGCCAAAATTAATTTACACACACCCACACTGCACTTCAAGAGAATGTATGTGTGCCTAGCTGCTTGTAGAACTAGATTTCTGGAGGAATGTAGGCCAATTATTAGTCTTGACACTTGTCATTTAAGAGGGTTTTTGAAGGGGCAACTATTGGCAGCTGTTGGGATTGATGGGAATGACGAGATGTACCCAATAGCATTTGCTGTTTGTGAGGGTGAGACCAAAGACAGTTGGTCATGGTTTCTAGAGTTGTTGTTAGCTGATATTGGTCTTGTGAGGGAACGTGGCTGGACAGAAGGTATGTATTTCTTTTTTGTGTGAGTTTAATGTTGTATTCATTGTATATATTTAAATTTAAATTTAGTGTTCAAATTATTTAATATCTACATAATAACCTTTTTTTTTTTTTTTTTAATGTAGGGCTTACTTCCTGCTCTTGCAACAATTGTTCCTGAAGCACATACAAGATTTTGTGTTAGGCATTTATATGCCAACTTCAAGAAGGAGCACAAGGGTAAACTATTGAAGGATTTAATGTGGGCAGCAGCAAGAGAGACCACCAGATGTGGGTTTGAGGCAAAGATGGAGATGATGAGAAATGTAGATGTCAATGCTTATGGGCATTTGATGGGTATTGACTGTGCACATTGGAGTAGACATGCTTTTAGTACTTGGCCTAAATGTGACATGTTGCTGAACAACCTTTGTGAGTCATTTAATTCCAAGATAATTGATGCTAGGGATAAGTCCATATTGACTATGTGTGAGATGATTAGGAGGTATCTTATGAAAAGGATCCCAAGAAATAGGGATACAATGTTGAAGAAGTCTGGCCCAATTTGTCCTAGAATTCAAGATAAATTAGAAGTTAACAAGGAAGCAACTAGGGATTGCACATCTACATGGTCTAGTGAATCAAAGTTTGAAGTGCATTGTAAGGGAAAGCAGTTTATAGTTGAATTGGATAAGCATACATGTGATTGCTATAGATGGGATTTAACAGGCATCCCTTGTAAGCATGCGGTTTCAGCAATTGCTTATAAGAAAGAAAAGGCAGAAAATTATGTGCATCACTACTACAAGGTTGAGACTTACCTTAGAACTTACTCACATCTTATCCAACCTACCAATGGTGAGGAGTTTTGGCCAAATGAAGCAAGTAATAAGATTCTGCCTACGAAGATGCTAGTATAGCTTGGAAGACCAAAGGAGAATAAGAGAAAGAAAGCTGCTGATGAGGCACAAAGGAGTTCACATAAGTTGAAGAAGTCATCTGCCGCACAAAAATGTACCAATTGTAGACAATTAGGTCACAACAAAAGAGGATGCAAAGTACCCCCCAAATCTAATGATGCTAGTGAAGGCCAGACTGAGCAGAGACAAGGAGCAACATCTACTATAGGGAGACAAAATCATGTATTAATACATGCTTATTGCTAACTAAGTTTTGGTATATGCTACTTATTGTAGTTACTAACTGCAAATTTTTTGAGCTTGTTGTAGATTAGGAGAACAAGAGGCAATCATGTGTTTATGGGCCTAAGAATGGAAGAGGATTGTCGCCCATCAAGTGTTGCTAGAAGCCAATCAACTATAGTATTTTCCATACTATATTATATACATTGTGCTTATTATTTGCAAATTGCCAATAGTTGGTCATTTAGTTTGTTGTGCATGCATACTTACCATGTTTCTATTATTAAAGGTCTCAACCCAAACAAGTGTTGCTGGAAGCAATGGAGTTGGTAGATCTAGAAAAGGTGCTGGAGCTGGTGTTGGAAAAGGAAGAGCTGGAAGTGGAGTTGGAAAAGGTTGAGGAGCAACAACAATAGTAGTTTGTAGGACCGTTAATTGTTAGAACCTTTTTGTGGTCACTGTTTTGAAAAGCTTTTCATAAGCTTATATGATGGTGATACTGGACATAAGTATCTTATTTTGTGTTGGTCAATAATTTACAAAAACTTTATGAGAACAACTGTTGGCTGTTATGGAAGAATTATTAGTATTTTGGTCATACATTGAATATATCAGGTTTTGGCAATGTGCCAGGTAATGACAAAAAGGTTGTGTTGAATCCCTTATCAACAGACCATTACATATTTTGTATTTGATCTAATTTCTCTTTTAAACAAATTGCAAACACCCACTTTCACAATGGTATAGCTTCTTCTGCAGTACAGCTTCTTCTGCAGACCAACTATGGTATGGCTTCTTCTATAGTATTGCAAAAATCTCAAATGGACACAATACAAAATTGGTAATTACAAATTAGATTGCTGGTTGGACTTTGAGTAGAATATTGAATAATGGATCCTTCTCTATGCCCTTAATTTACCTCATAACTTCATATTTCAGTTTAATTTATCCTAGTTTATCCAAGCAAGGGTACACAAAAGATTGATATTTCTATCTCAAAAGACACTAGCTGACTCTGTTAGAGTATGTATCTCAAGAAATCTGATCGAGGGTTTCAGAATGCGCTTAGAGTAGAATTAGCATGACTCAATATGAGAAAGGAAAAACTTGCTTATAATTTCTTAAGTCAACAATAATAATACAATGAAATCAATATGAGAAAGGAAAAACTTGCTTATAATTTCTTAACTTAACAATAATAATACATCGAAATCAAAATTGCGCCTCCGATTCCAATTCCAAGGCTTCAATTCACTTCAATTCCAAGAATATTATGTATACCTAAACACCACCTAAATAATGATAGCATGTAATACAGGATTCAAAAGTCAGCTTCATCTTCATCTTCCCCTCTTCCTGCCTTTTCCTAATTGTCCAGATTTTATACCATGTTCTTGTTGTTGAAGGAAAGCTAATGCCTTCTCATACTACTCTGCTCTTTCTTTTTCCCATAGTGCTCTTTTTTTTTTCCTTAACCTCAAGTAAGAAAAATGCATCTTTCCGCAACTCACAAGCTGCCCCCTTAGCTTCATGTTTTACTTGTTTCTGCAACTTTCTCTTCTCAGCCCGTTCACGATCTGGATCATAATCTCTACCCTTAACAAAGCTGCAAGACGACATGACAAATTCTCAGTTCCAACCAGTTATTCTAAGTAACATTATCTATTGCAACAGAGTTTTAACATGTGGTTAAGAGCAAGGGAAGGAAAATTACTTCTCAAATTTCGGATTTAGCATTTTGATAGGCACTGGCTTTTGCTTCTGCATTAGAAATTGCTGCCCATTTGAAATTGCTGTCCATTTGAACAAAAAAAATTCTCATTATTTTGCTTTCCCAACCAGCATCAGCATGAAAAATGGGATCCCAATACATAGAAAAAACAGTATCAAAGTGCTACAAAACCCCAAAAAATTACAATAAAGAGAAACAAACTCCACCATAAACACACTCAAAGTTCCAATAGCAAAGTAAATGAGTTTAAATCACAAACACATAGAGAGTTCTAGCAACAAATCCATCACCCAAAAAATAATTGAACAAAAACCTAGCATTCTGTGCATCCAGCAACAAAATCCCAAACAAAAATAATTGAACAAAATCCCTCAACAACCCAAACAACAAAAGCCCCAGCAAACCCAATGAAAAACCCCAAAATTCCAATACACACAGCTCATTCGTCCCAATCAACAGTATCAAAGTGCTACAAAAACCCAAAAAATAATTGAACAAAAACCCAGCATTCTGTGCATCCAGCAACAAAATCTTAAACAAAAATAATTGAACAAAAACCCTCAACAAACCCAAACAACAAAAGCCCCAGCAAACCCAATGAAAAACCCCAAAATTCCATTCCAGCAATGGTAAGAAAAATCCAAAAAGAGAGGGAGAGAGAGCCATAGCCATACCCGTTGCCGCCGCTACTGCCACCTTGGAGCAAACTTGTTTCTGCGATGAACTTGCGTCTGGGTTCACGAAGCAAGGGCTGGTTGCAGAGCCGATGTGGTGGTTGCAAGGGTTGGGTTCGTGGGTTAGGGAGCTAAGGGCTGGGTTTTGAGATTTTCTGTTTGGTGGGGAAACGGTGTCGTAACAACAAGTTTTTTGTTTTTTCTGTGGGAAAAATGGTGTTGTTTAGCATGTGCAAGGTCAGCACATCATTTCCATTAAAACTGTATCGTTTGGGGCTTATTTGGCAACAAAAAAAAAACACATCAGCAAGATGACATGGCAGTTAACAGCAGAAATTAACCGGGGGGTGATTTGCTAACGGAACCAAACGTTGGGGTGTAAAATCAAAGGTCTGAAACGTTGGGGTGTAAAATCCAATCACCCCCAAACGTTAGGGGTGCACTTTGCAATTTACCCTAAAAAATTTTAAATTTAAATTCCATGCAATTCATGTTTTTCTTTTTCTTTTTCTTTTTCCTCAAATTACATCGTATTAAATTAATATTTTATTAAGATACTAAGCTACAAGACTCTTGACTAAAGAATAAGATTTAGCAATAATTTAATTTAAATAAAACGTTATCGTCTAAATTTTAGAAATAAAACTCTACTCCAATTAAAATTCTATTATCATAATTTTAAGAATATATATATATATATATATATATATATATATATGGATTTTCAATATAATCTCACTTAACCAATAAGCCATCCCTATAATTAAAAATCCCACACAATACAACTCACGCTATGTTTTTTATTTCACATTTTTTCCCCTAAGATGAAACTTGCGCTTATATTTTAATCTAATAAATTCATTTTACTTATTATTCTTTGCTTTTGAATTACATGCAAATATTATGTCAGAGGAAGTTTATTATAAAGATGCAAAACAATGGACACTCATTTAAGTTCTTGGTTCTCTTATATAAAGAAGCAAAATAATGGATTATAGATTTTTGCGAAAGGACTCCAAATTAGATCTATATTATCTAGGTGATCATAGGTTCTAATTAACTTCTAAACGCTACAACAATAGAATTTTAGCCAAGTAAAACACAGGAAATGTCTATTAATGCGCATAGATTTCGAATTTCAGTAGCTTTACTTGAACATAGTAAAGCTTAGTAGACAGCTTGTCGAAAATGCAATGGCTCAAATAAGAAGACTCGGGTAATTGAAATTGTGTCATTAAAGTGGACCTTTCAGTAGCACAAGTTTTCTATGGCAAAGCAGCAATAGTTTAGAGAACAGAGAGGGAGAAGCAGGGGCGGCTCCATGAACAGCCCATGAACCTCTTGACCTGGTTCCAAAAGACAAATTATACTTAAATTTTTTTTTTTTTTTTTGATTCCTACAAGAACCCTCTGACCTTAAATTTTTTGTTAAGCCCAACTGAAATAAATTTGAATATGATCCTTAATTTTTCTCTATATCCAATTAAGTAATTTAATAAGCACTCTACACATTTTCAAGTCTAAGAAATCTTTTAATGCTTATTCCAATTCTAAGAGTGACTGTGTTACCTGCAAATACGAGTTTAGAAGCCTTTTTTTGTCCAAAACCTTATCATGGGCGCCTGTGCCCATTTAATTAACGTGGAGAGTGCTTTTTTTTTTGGGTTTGGACGTGGGTCCCCGTAAAATAATTTTGGTTCTTTGACATTCATGGTCTTTTTTTTTTTTTGCTCAACATTGACATTCATGTCTTAATAGTTAATACTTAAAAGCTTCTTATCAAATATCGACAACAAACGTAAAGTCTCTACCATACATGGATGATATGTTCCTTTCTCTCCGTTTAAGACAACGTTTTATATCTTATCAACGACTACTGAAAGTCTCAATCATGATGGCTCACCGTATGATTAAGACGTTTTGATCCTATTCCTATAGCTATATGAAAGATGCTTTGCTTAATTTCCAACATAAGTAAAATAGTAAATCATATGAATCCAACCCGACCAAGTTGAGATTTTTGCTAGGATCCAAAGATTAAGAACTACCACAAACGAAGCCAAAATTTTATACACAAGTTTTGTCAAATCCAAATACTAAGCCGAAAAAACCGACATGATTTTTATTTCTAACAATTGAGTAGTGAAAATGTTATTACAAACCCAACATGTAAATCCAACCCACAGAGAAAGAAAATAAACAACCTCAAAAGGCTTATTGCTATGAAATACACATCATTACCTTTTGGAGAAAAAGGTAGGGCTAGCTAGGCAGCGGAAATGAAGTTTTATTGCTATGAAATACGCATAAATCAAATCAAAGTTGAGAAAGGATGTTAGCCATAGAAGGGCATGGAGTACAAACAGCCTCCAAAGGCTTAGTCTTTGACATAAGAAATAATCCGGAACCTGCGGTCATGTCCACCATTTCCTTCCCAACCCTTTCCCAATCAAAGCACTGAATGAGTGCACCCAATGCTAATGAAATCACACGCAATGCCAAGCCACCACCAGGGCATGCCCTCCTCCCTATGCCAAATGGAATGAATTTGAATCCTTCTTTTTCTCCTTTCATTACTTCAAATCTCTCTGGCTTGAACATTTTGGGCTCCTCCCACACCTTGGGATCCCTATTCATGAAAAATACATTCACCAACAAAATCGTCCCTTGTGGTATATGATATCCCCCCTCGGTGCAATCTTTTGAGGAAAAATGAGGTAATAAAAGTGGTGATGTAGGATACAATCTAAGGGTCTCATTGAGGACACAACGAAGATAGGGAAGCTTGGCAATATCCAAGTCATTTATCAAGCGTCCATGCCCAACTTGGCTGTCAATCTCTACTTTAACCTTCTTTAGTATCTCTGGATGATTAAGAAGAAGTGACATTGTCCATTCTAGGGTTGTTGCTGTTGTATCTGTTCCCCCAATAAACATCATCTGAATCACATAACGTTCCAACAATTTCAGAATAAATTTTGAGTTCAAAATCTGTATGAGCTATGCACATCTAAAACATGCAGTACAAGCAAGGCCAGCTTGATATAGTCGGGGTCTAAGGCGATAATTTAAGTGCACGTTTGGATGTTGCTAAAAATTGAAAGTTTTCAGCGTTCAACGTTTTTAGTGGGTCCCATGCACTGTTGACAGGACCCGCAAGTACTTTTTTCAACAAAAACAACTTTAAAATTGGGCCTCACGACACTATTCACACATTTAAAAATTATTTTGCTATAATGTTTTCAGTTTTCAACAATAAGCAGTATCCAAACAGACCCTAGTATTTAATATTTAAATATCAATAAAATAAATTTATTTACTACTAAAAAAACCATGGTTAATTTGATGAATTAAACAAATAATTTTATGAATTGATACTAACCAATCTAAAGTTACTTTCATAGAGAAAATCAAATAACATTATTCAAGCAAAAAATTTTAAAAAATAATTATTATTCTTTTAGAAAAATAGGTTTACTTTATCTTAGATAAGGTGATGCATTGTTATAAATTTTGATTTTGGTGTTAAGAAAGAAATAGAGATTATTTGTTATGTGGCCGTATGAGAGATTAGACAGCTAATGTTGACAATTTGCCATGTAGGATACTGACTTACCAAAATTAAAGCCTTACAGAGAAAAATAGTGCACAAACCTTTTTTAATTTTTTTAAACCACTTATTATTATATAATTTTGAAAGAATATATATATATATATATATATATTTTAAAGCACACAAACTGATGTGCTAATGACTAATAAATGTGATTAGTAAGCTTCAACAATTCAACCTCCTAATAAATGTTTTTTTTTTTTTTTTTTTTTGTGAGCTCTATATAGTAAGATTTGTAACATCCCTAACAAAACTCTACAATTTTGAGATATTTTTTATAATGGGATGGGCCTTTATTTTATAAAATGATAAAAAAGTAAAAACAATTGGAGGTCTTGAGCCACTATTGAATACTAGTAGTAAAATAACAAAGCTACAAACACAACAATTTTCACAACAAAATTCACAATTACTTAGTTGACAGTTTATTATTAATTCTCATATGAACCTATCATTGACATATATTATTCTATTATCTACCATTAATAACTTATCACAATTATTAATTTTATTGTGCGCAACCCATTTTGTTTCACACGCATCTTGGTTTTGTAAGAGCTCTCTATAGGACCACCAGAAAATCATTCACAATAGGTACTATATATGCAACTACTCTTTGGTTGGAAGAAAATATTCTAGCGGGTTTCCTCATATATCCAAGCCAGCAGCCACCAACATACAATTATGGATTTCAATGAAATCAAAATCAATCACTACCTCGGTCAATTTTGGTTAAAAGTTATATCTACGTAGCCCACGTTTTCTTTCTAAATTTGTATTTACTTCATTTATATTTTAAGGTAGGTGCATGTCTCTATGATCTCAATTACTTTTACTAATGAAAAGTATGTGGATGAGCTTACCAATATGATGCTTTTGATGACATTATCTGAATAGAATTCAGGTTCAGATTCTCTCAGAGAAAAAAGAGTTTCAATCAGTGTCTTCTTCTTTTCCACATGGGGTTTCTTTTGTTTCATCTCTTCTATCAAACGCCCCAATGCTCCATCCCTCATTTTCTGCATTCTTATCATATTCTTCTCCAACCCTTTGTAACCGACCCAGTTTAAAATTGGAAAGAAATCACATATATTCACTGTCGAGCTTGCAAAGTAGCTATCTTTGAATTCTTTGAGAAGTTGCTTTCCCACATCCATGCATGCAAACTCCTCTCCAACACATGGCTTTCCAGCAACCATTCTCATCATTATATTGGGCACCAAAAGTGTGGACAAGTACTTGAAGTCCACCTTTTGGGGTTCTATATTTGACACTTTAAACATTTGGCGGAGAAGATAGTACACTTCTTCTTCTCTAATGATAGAAGACTTTTGGAGGCTGATATGAGAGAAGATTTCAATGGTAGCAACACGCCTGAGGTTTCTTCACAAATGACCATAGGGAGCCCAAACTGGAACTGTTGAGTTGTATGTTAAATGCTGCCCAGCCATGGTGCGGGGACGATTTGCAAATGTTATGTCATTCTTGGTGAAACATTCTTCAACAGCAGAAGGAGAAGATACAACGAGCATAGACCTAAAACCAAGTTTAAGAGAAAGGATTGGACCATACTGCGATGATAGGGTATGTAGTGCTTGGTGGAGTGGCTGTTTATTAAGGAGGTGGAGATGGCCGATTATTGGTAGAGAAAATGGACTTGGTGGTAGATTTTTGTTGCGATGGTTTAGAATTTTGACAATGAAAATAATGGAGAAGAGCAAAGCAAGGTATAAGTATAAGTTTCCCATGGCAAAGCAGCAAACTCAAACTAGAGAGACAAAAGAGATAGAAATATTATTTTAATACTGAAGTGGGTGGTCGAGCAGCTGTCTTATTTATAGAAGGGAAAATACTAGTACATACCCTATTACACAAAAGTTTGAAATTGAGAAGATTTTTTTTTTTTTTTTTTTTTTTTTTGAGAAACAACACTGTAATTTTATTCAAAAAGAGCCGAATCAGCTTAAATTACAAAAACTAGGTATGGAGAAACATCTTCCATCCACACTGTAAATTCACTACATATCTTACAGTTTAGTAATATTGTAGGCTGAACTATTACCTTATCTTAGTACATGACCAAACTCAAAATTTGAAAAATCTTTAGCTAACTCTTTTGCTTCGTCAACTAAGAGTCCATAGTCTGTCAAGGATGGCCTCTCGTACAAAAGGGCATCAAAGGTGTGATTTTTTGAGGACGGTTCTACTGTCAACTTCATTGCTTCCTTCAAATACAAAACCAATCCCTCACCTCTATGAAATTGAGAAGATTTTGTTCTCATATTTAATCAAATTTCATCCGACCAACCCAACCTAACAAAGAAAATTAAGTGTACAGTGCATAACATGTGGCATGCATTCTTTATTTAATGACATTTCCTTTTTGACATGTGCCCTTATAATAGAGTTTACTGTATTTTTGATGAGACTCTTCTGTACTTGTAGGCCCGTTCAAGAGTAGGGGAACGTCGGCAAAGGGAGGCTTGTCTTTGGGGTTTTGAGTTAACGAAATGAACGATGATGATGTCCATGACCATTATACCGAAAAGAGATTATTTGTCCTATAATAACTCTATAAGCACAACAATTTTCTCAAAATATGTTAGAAAGTAGTTATTAGTAGATAATAATTAAATTGACATTAGTTATAGACATTAAAGATAGCTATTGTTCTTTGTCCTAATGTTGACGTGGCCACTTGATTACCCAAAAAGATAGCTTCTAGATTCTCTTAATTAAACAAAGACAGCCAAATAGCTTTCGTTGCTGAGGTCGTTTACGGAATGATTTTCACATATTACTGATATATGCAATGAGCTCTCTCATAATAAGTGGTTCAAAATGAAAATAATGAATATGATGTATAAGTTGTACTTGGTTGAGTGAAAATAGGAAGAATAAAAAAAAATTAATAGTAAAAAAGTGGGTGGAAAAGTAACGTTTTTCATTGTTGGGTTAATAATGAAAAACATTGGAAAAAATACCCAACTCATCAAATTATTTTCTCTTTAAATTAGAGAGAAAATTTGAGTGAAAATGGATAGTTGAGTCAAAATGACTCAACTGTCCGTCCACACCATTTTTTATTTATTTTTCCTGTCCGCCATCTATCATTTTTGTCTTCCCACCTCTTTTTAGTAATTTACACAAGTTACAATTTTCATTTTCTCATTTTTCTTTTGAACCAAATAAAAAAAATTTATATTTATTTTTTTATTATTCCATTTCTTCACCCTTCCAACCAAAACATATGGTGGAAAACTAAAATCTTTTTTATCATTTTACTTTTCTATCTTCAAAATATTTTCCATCCTCCATTTTTTCCAACATCTCAATCACACAAAGCCAAAGTTTTCCATGGAAAATCAACATGAGAGAGAGAGAGAGAGAGAGAGAGAGAGAGAGAGAGTCCTAATACTATAGTCAAGTTCTATCCCTACACATAAAGAGATTAGTTTTTGTTTTAATATTAACGTGGTGATATGCCATTAATAAATAAAGATAGCTAGTTAGAAAAGTAGCCAATTAACTTTCATTAAGTACTATATGTAACGGTTACATGAATAACTACATTCACATAAGTATTAGTCTCTCACTTCTTGTGGAACCACACTCACATGAGCTCGTATCATACCTCTAGGGCCATTAACAGGTCTCACTTCCATTTACATCTGATTTGAGACTATAAAGACCTTATATCCCTTTATCGTTGTGCATAATCGAAGCTTAATCTTGTGTGGAAACCTTTTCAACTTGATGAGGGAAAGCCACAGGATCAACTCTGATAAATTCACTGCAATAAAATCGATTACAATATTTTGTCAAGTTTTTGTCTAAAACTTAAATTTACAACAATTACAATACTATCACCTCTCTAGAAATTAATACAATTTTACATGATATATCCACTCTCAATACTTCCTAGCAAACCTCTAATTTCATAATAGGATCCTCTCAATTTCAAAAATTGTCAATTTTTTTCTATTTCATAATTCAGATTTTACTTTCTGAATCTAATATTACGTAACATTAGTGAGATGATTTTGTGGATTGGATCATTGGATCATAGATCATAAGATTCTACTCTCTCTCTCTCTCTCTCTCTCTCTCTATATATATATATATATATATATATATATTAAACAAACACTTATAATAATGACATATGTTGAAGAATCATTAAAACTTATATAGTATTGACGTCATGTAACTTACATACTCTACATCTATGTTAGCTAAATAAGTTTTATATATCTTTCAGCAAAAATTATTCTAAATTCAATAACGAATTTTCTATTAATTAACCAAGTAAACAACAAATGAACAAATAACAAAGGTGTATTAGGGTGTTATTATTCTTTATTTATATTATTTAAACATTAATTATTATCTTATATGCATTCCATTTAATAATATGTTACTATTATTTAGGTATTATTATACTACATTGTATTATGTTAGCTGTAGGTATATATCCATTTATGTAAAGTAGGTTGGAAGTTAAAAATAACTTTCAAATGCTTAGGGCTTATGCTATTATCTTTCACTCTCTCTTTGTGCTGACCCTCTGACCCATTTAATATTTCGACTGCCCCAACTCCATCTCTACCCTACGTGCACAATTTTTTTTTTTTGAGAATCCTACGTGCACAATTTGTGGTAATATATGTGACAAAGCAGTGTGTCCATAGACAGGTCACCTTTAGATTTCTACTGCAAATGCTCTCTCTCTCTCTCTCTCAGTTAATGTTGAGCAAACATATGTATCATTATTATGGGTTTATATTTGATGTTGTGAGGTAGATCAATGGAAACTAAAAGAGAAAATCACCAGAAAGGCAAAAACAAGTCTGTACGCGATTCCACAATCCCAACGAATAGATATATGATCAAGAACCGATCGATCCAGATCAATTTTAGTCGTAATCCTAACAACCTATGCTACACTTTCAGATTTGTAAATTTAAGTTTAACCTCACACTCGCAGCCCATGCTTTTCTTTTCTCACGTTGCGGCTCTCACGTATGGCCTACACCGCCCATGCACTGGTTTATTTGTACTTTATAAAGATAACCCATGCTGCCTACCTTCACCTCAACAAAACACGTTCTCCTGGTTCAACTACAACAAGAAACGTGATTTGCTGTGATGATCTACTTCAACTACAACAAGAAACGTGACTTTCTCACGTGTTTTACTTCGACTACAACCTAAAAACGTGACTTGCTCACTGGTATGGATGGAGAGGGTATATGATGCAAGTGGCTAGTAATCTCCCTCTCATATTTACTATTTAAGGATGGATCTCACACTTACGGGTTCATTCCATGTGAGAGGGGCATTACTGTTACATAATATTATCCTTTTTTTTAATCTAAATCCGGTTACCCAACCCAATCCATTAGGTTAGTTAGGTTAATTTCTATACATGCGAACCCTCAACTCAACCTATATGGTTATCCAATTTTGCCCCTCAAAAACATATTACCGCTAGTACCCAAAAAATGAGAACAATCCTAATTTCAACAGAAACATGATTCAAGACTACAAAATCACCCAAATTAGTATGACCAATTATCATGTGAGAGAAAAAAATATACATTATTATATATACTTTTGAAGTATTATATAATTACTCTTGAGAACATATGTTAGTCCTGGAAGGGCATGGACTACAAATAGCCTGAAAAGGCTTTGACAAAAGAAATCCAAAATTTGGTTCAAGTCAGCCACTTCCTTCCCAACCCTTTCCCCAAACAAAATACTAAATGAGTGCAACCAATGCCAACGAAAGTTTCCGCTTGGCCATGCCCGCACCTGGCATGGCCTCCTCATTATGCCAAATGGAATGTATTTGAACCCTTCTCTTTCTCCATTGGTTACTTCAAATCTCTTTGGTTTAAATCTATTGGGTTCCTCCCACGGCTTAGGATTCCTATGCATGAACCATGCATTCACCAACAAAATTGTCCCTCGTTGTATATGAAATTCCCCCACGATGCAATCTTCTGAGGGAAAATGTGGTAATAAAAATGGCTGTGGAGGATTTAGTACTCTCATTGATGACACAACAAAGATAGGGAAGCTTTGCAAAAGCTGAGTCATTTAGCAAGTGCCCACGTCTTTTAACCTAGCTGTCAATATCTGTTCTAACCTTCTGCAATACCTCTGGATGATTTAGAAGAAGTGACATTGACCATTCCATGGTTGTTACTATTGTATCTATTCTTGCAATAAAAATAGTTTGAAGCACACATATAATGCTCAAGTAAGGTTAGAATAAACTTTTAGGTAAAAGTTGGAGACATTGTTATAGATCTAAATGTGTGTCAAGTATTACATTATTTAAAATTTTAAATAACGTGGTAATTGATGCATTGTTAGACCTAATAATTAAAATATTAATGACGAAATGGAAGCTTAGTATTTTAACTGAAATGGAGAAAATCATGTTCCACTTTGTTATAATGTTACAAAATAGATACAATATAACACAAGAATCTTTAATGCGCGCATATAGATCTGGAATTAGAGTAGCTTTGCTTGAACATCATTATTTTGGAGACAGGAGGTCAGGTATAATTCAAATAAAAAAACAAGAGTAATAAGATGTATATTAACTTGAATGGTGTGCTAGGTACTGAAAATTGCTATGTAATCTACCAAATTGATGAGTTAACTTTTAAAACACACAACAAAGTAGTAATTAAGATTAAGTTAGAGTAAAAATTCTATTTTGAATAAAAAAAAAATTTTAAGATATCTGGTCAATGCCAATCAACATTAATCAAAGTCAATTGTCGACGTCCATGTGGCTGCAAATGTGGCATCAATGAGGTGATGGTTTGTGCTGATAACTTGAGATATGATGCTAACATGGAAGTCTAGGCTGACATAACACTACTAACAGTGGCATGACAATAACTGTCCATCAAGAGAAATTGCAAGAGATTTTTTTTTTCCTTTTCTTTTAATTCATTTACAACAAGCAGATAATTATAATTTGTATGGCATAAAAATATTGATATGCTACTCTCTACCAAAATAAGTTAGAGATATATAAACATTTATAAACCATTTAGGCTATAAATTATACATTTCCGAAGAATATACATTAGAAACTATATCTCCTTGTGAGATTAAAGCTGTCACCAATGACACATACAATTTAGTGCCATAACAAAATCCTCACCAGGATATGCAACCCTTCCGGCAAATATGGGTTTTTAAGACCCATGACCTACAATCCAAACTCCAAATGCCCTAACTCCAACGTTAACATAGACAATAATTAATCACTACACATAAGTAATAACTCAAAATACACAAATCAAACCCTCAAATACAAATCATTCTTATCAAAGCCGGCTCAACATCTTTGGGGGCCTTAGGCAAAAAATTTAAGTAAGGCCTTTTTTATATTTAAATATTAATTAAATAATATTTATTGAATTTTTTTTATTTAAAATCTATTAGACATTTATAAAGAAAAAAATATTTATAGATAAATAAAACACAATTTATAATTAAAAATAATATTTTAACTAAAAATAAAATTTAAAGTATAGAATAATAGAACTTGGTTATTACAATTTTTGTAAAGCCATGACCACTTTATACTTTAAAGTCTAAACCTATACAAATAAAATTAATTTATTACATGGTTCAATAAATTAGTATCACTATAATACAAATGAATTGATATGATAGACATTAAATTATTAATTGGTGTGATAACTTATAATAATCGATAAAGTAAAAATTTGCATAAAAAAAGAGGTAAAAGATATGGTGGGTGTGTGCATATACGTTGAGTGTGAGTGTGGGTGTGGGTGGGTTAATGTGTGGCTGTGTGGCATGTGGGGGCCAGCTGTGAAGTGTGAACAGTGTACTATGGGCTTATGGCTAATGGCTTTCAGAATCAACATGTGCTCATGTGTAGGTGTGCACTGTGTTGAGTGCAGTGTTGTGGGCAATGGGCTATGCAAGAGAGCAAGAATAGCGTGTTGTACTATGAGGCTATCAATCAAGCAAATTTTAAAAAAATAATTTAAAATATTTAAACCGAATAAAAAGAAAACTTTTCAATGTTAAATATCAGAAAGATAGAGAAGGAGAGAGGGGTCACCTCTGCTATGCCCACACCGCCCCTCTTCAATCTTGAATTTACTATGAAGGGCAGTGAGCAAAGAATGATTTCAAGCTATTAGCCTATTACAAAGAATGATTGAGCTTATAGATAAAGATCAAGAATCTAGATGAAGAAAAGAAAGGTAAGAATATAGATGGAGAGGGAGAGAAATAGAGAGATGAGAGATTTTTTCTTTTGTTTTAGAAATTTATAATCTCTTGTTGAGGGTTATTTTTTGTGAAACCCGAATAGAAGAAATGAAGCCCAACCCAGCAACACGGGCAGCAAAAGAAATGGCAAGCATAAGAATAAAACCATTAAGCCCAAGCAGCAGGAATAATGGATCACAGGCTCATAATATAAATAAATGGGCCTTGAGGAAGTATATGGGTTCAAAAAAGCCAAAAAGAGAGAAATAGCAAATAGCAAACCCATGGGCAGTGTATGATGTAGAAAAGTAAGAATGGGCTACGGCATGCCCAAAACAATGCAGCAAAGAGAGTAGGGGATTGATGGCAGGCCCACAAACCCCAAGGATGAGTATGAAGTAATTGGGCCGGGGAAGCCCAATGAAGTTAGTAAAAGCCCATGGGAACAAAAAGTTAGGAAAAGGGCCAAGGAAGCCCAACACAAGAAAATGGGCCAAGGATGCCCAAGGGTAAACAAAAGGGACACAGGAGCCCATAAGTAAGAAAACCCATAGCTGTGCTCAGACATTGGGGAAAGAATAAGCGGCAGGCTTGAAAAGGCTTTGCAGGATCAAGTCACTACAGTAAGAATGGCAGGACATGATGGCAATCAAGAAATAGGCTGGAAGAAATGTAAAGCCCAGCATCAAATAAAGCCCAGCTCCTAAGGGGAACAGGGAATTATAAAACAACCCACATAAAAGGTCGAAGAAGGGTGGCAAACTGTGCAAGCAAGCCTCCAGACCGCGGAAAACGCATGAGCAGCAGGTAGATTTTGGACATACATGAAAGGGAAGCACGCGCAAGGCCCAAGCACCACCGGCTTGTACCCAACCAATATGGGACGTGGTGGGGTCATGGGTCAGAGGTAAGGGGGTATGGTTTGGTGGTGGGGAAAGGGAAAAAGACCTATTCTGTGGCTTCTGCCCAAGCTCTTTTAGGGGGTACGTCCTGCTGGGATGACAGATCACCCAAAAGAAGCAAGGTTGAGGGGGGAACTGTTAGGTGCATGCCATGAAGGATAGAGAGAGAAAACACCTACACCGTGGCAGGAAAGGGTGCTACTACAGACTAATGAATAAAACAACCTGCCTTTGTCTGGCAAGGGGGAGTGACACACAAACGAACTCTTGGTAGTCGGCAAGTACACCCAGACCAGACAAAGGTGGTTAAGGGGAAAAGTAGTAAAATCTGGTCACGGCAGGCACTATAAGAAGACCCTTGTCGTGCACAGAAAAAGAAAAGATCAAGAAAAAAACAGAGGAAAATCATGAAATAAAGAAAGAAAGAAAGTAAAAACAAAGGGAAGAAAAAGATAAGAGAGAAAACAAAAAACGAAGAGAGTTAATACGGTGGGCATGCACCAGTAGGTCGATTTCCCTCTCTCCCTCTCAAAAACCTGCTCTCTTCCAAAAAGTGAAAAGGATTCCTTTGGGCATTAACCATTCAGGTCCGGTTCCCTCAAAGCCATTAATCCCCACGGCAGGATCTTTCCTGGGAGATTAGTTGCATTGAGAGGAGGCGTTCTTCCCTCTTTGGTTTTGCTTCTGCGGACCAAACTTGGCTTGATTTATGTTTCTTCTTGATTAACTCATATTATCATTCACTCCTTTACTTTCTTTGAAAAAGTCGTTATTATCACTGTGATTATGTCTCATAAATAGGGATTATTTGGTCATTTTTCTATTAAATAGTCAGAGGACTCTGTTTTTGTTGTTATTATTATATCTGTTTGTCATAACTCATCTGAAACAGCTCTGCCTGCCATAAGCACACTCTTGGCAGACGAGACATAGTTTGTGCACAAACCGGCCCAAATTGAGTTGCAGTTGGATCGGTCTCAACTCCCTTACTCAGAAACATTCAGGCTCACTACCGCAGGAGACAACCCAGCCCAACGCACAACACAAGAAAAGCCCCTACATCTCTATTTTAGCATATTTCAAGACAATTACATTGTATTATTAATAAATTTGTCTGATATTAATTTTGATTTTAGCGTATTTTAAGAATGAGTTAATGAACTAGTCTCCTAAAATTTAATTTTGTTAGATAAAGTTTGACAATTTTTGTTTTTTTCATTTTTAATCTTCTGCATTTTATGATACAATGGAGCATTTTTAATGCATTATATTGGCCAATAAAAGTATTTAATTTTTTTTTTGTAATTAAAATATATAGATAAATATATTAAAATATATAGATAAATATTATATATATATATATATATATATAAATTTTTTTTTTTTACAAGTGGGGGCTTCTTTTATTTGGGGGACTTAGACGGTTGCATCAATTATATCTATTGTTCAGTCAACCCTAATTCTTATTCAGGTCTCTCGAGAGCATAGCACTCACAATTATTTCTAACAAAGGGAGTCTTTAGCATTAGTACTCACAATCATTGCCAATTCTCTCCTCTAGATTTTTTTTTTTTTTTTTTTTTTTGGTGGGGTGTTACATTCGGTCCTAAAAGTGTACAAGAATGTGTTAGGCCATGAAAGGTTCACTTCGGGCTTGATGAGTTACCTTTCTCCAATTAAGTCCATCTAAACTTCACAATACCAAACCAAGCTACTAGTAGTACAAAAACCTCCGAGAATTCATGTAAGCAAAAATGGACATAACTTCTTTTAAGATAAGATCATGATATGTTAGAAAACGTTTTTTTTTCCCGGGCTCTGCTAAAGGTGAGTATCAATAAGGCATGTTCTTGAGTTGCCCAGAACGACGTACGCTACTCTAAGGGTAATGTCATACTAATGTAATGTCCAAGATTAGTGTAAAACGGAAGATTATTGCTGGAGCAAAGGGACGAAACCATGGCCATGGTTGTATTGTAGGGACCAATAGTTTGGATTTTTACAAGATGTAACCACAAGTTTTGAGTAGGTACATATATAATTCAAGTGGGATCTAGAGCATGGTATGGTCTAGCGGGCCGGTGTGCTCGCTCTGAGGGGAGAGGAAGATCTTGTCTGCAAAAAGAGAGGTGGGTAAGAGATAAGTGTGGTTCTTTCACATCCATGTCATAAGAGAAAATCATATCAACAACCAGAAAGTCTTTTATCAATTATGAATCATGATGCATGTTTCATGGCCGATGTGTTCGATTAATGTCCCTGCAATGCATTGAATAATGAATGAAACGTACCCCACCACCACAACCACCGAGCCAATCATACACAACCATCTTACTGCAAATATGCAAAGCATTTTTTTTTTTTTATATTAAAATAAAAAAGGAATATATGTTAAAAGCGGCTTAGTGCACTAGTGAAAGAGGAATCAAGTGCATCCCATTTTATTTGAAAGTAACAAATGCATTTCCTGCAAATATACAAAGAATTTTTTTATATTAAAATAAAAAAGGAAGAAGAAGAAGAAGAAACTAGAAATGGTCCATAAAAAGGAGTATATGTTAATAGCTGCATAATACACTAGTGAAATAGGAATCAAGCGCGTCCAATTTTATTTGAAAATAACAAAAGCATTTCCTGCAAATATGCAAAGCATTTTTTTATATTAAAATAAAAAAGGAAGAAGAAGAAGAGGAAACTAGAAAGGGTCCGTCAAAAAGGTATATATGTTAAAAGCTGCATAATACACTAGTGAAAGAGGAAATACACAAGTGAAAGTGGAATCAATCGTGTCCCATTTTATTTGAAAGTAACAAAAGCATCCTGTAAATATGCAAAGCATTTTTTTCATATTAAAATAAAAAAGAAAGAAGAAGAAGAAGAAACTAGAAAGAGTCCATCAAGAAGGAATATATGTTAATTAACAGCTACATAATGCACTAGTGAAAGTGGAATTAGGCACATCCCATTTCATTTGAAAATAACAAAAGCTAATAAATAAATACCTCTTTAATTAAATGTTGTACGATTTTCCAAAGAAAAAAAAAACAGATAGATTGCAATAAAAAAAACAGATCGATTGTAATAAAAAATCCAACCTTAATTAATACACTTTGACACTTGTTAACTGGACCTATATAAAATAGAGTATTTTATATTATCCGTCTCCAAACTAATTCGTCAACATTGCTACATGTATTTTCTTTCCACATATAGAACATAATAAAAATTTTGTATTTTTTTCATAAAAATGAAATAAATATATAAAAAAAAAACTCAAAAATAAAAGTTAAATATTATATAAAATCTTTGAGATTACAGTCTCATAATTAATTCCCTCCAAAAATGGCCGTATCATGAGTGGGCGGAAGAGAAAATGAAGAAAGAGAGCAAAAACCAAAATTTTACACACTAGTTTTGTCCCATCCATCTATTATTCATTAGAGAGTTTTATTACAATCTCAATAAGTTCAATCCACAAATACAAGGGAGGTGGGGGGAGATGGGAACAAAAGAAAGGAAGGTTATCACCATGAATAACATAGAATATTAATCACAGTTGAGAGAGGATTTAGTCATGGAATGGCATGGACTGCAAATAGCCTCCAAAGGCTCAGCCTTCGACAGAAGAAATCCTAAACTTGGGCTCATGTCCACCATCTCCTTCCCAACCCTTTCCCAATCAAAACACTGAATGAGTGCACCCAATGCCAATGATAGTACCCGCAAGCCCATGCTAGAACCAGGGCATGCCCTCCTCATCATGCCAAATGGAATATATTTGAACCCTTCTCTTTCCTCATCGATTGCTTCAAATCTCTCTGGCTTGAACCTAGTGGGTTCCTCCCACAGCTTGGGATTCCTATGCATGAACCATGCATTCACCAACAAAATTGTCCCTCGGGGTACATGAAATCCCCCCACAGTGCAATCTTTTGAGGAAAAATGTGGTAATAAAAGTGGTTGTGGAGATACAGTCTAAGTGTCTCATTGATGACACAACGAAGATAGGGAAGTTTGGCAAAATCTGAGTCATCAAGCAAGCGCCCACTTCCAACCTGGTTATCAATCTCTACTTTAACCTTCTGCAATACCTCTGGATGATTAAGAAGAAGTGACATTGCCCATTCCATGGTCGTTACTGTTGTATCCGTTCCCGCGACAAACATAGTCTGAAGCACATATATAACGCTCAAGTAATGTTAGAATAAATTTTGAAGGAAAAGTTTGAAACACTTCTTACAAATCTAAAGGTGTATCTAGTTCTACATTATTTAAATTTTTAAATTTAATGTGACAATGTGTAAACCATTAAGAAAATAAAATCTTACCCCTAAAATGGATTGCTTTATTAATCTTTATAAAGAAAGTTTTCCCATTTCAATAAAAGCAAAGCTACAGGCACAACAAAATATCATAACATTTTTAAATTAGCCTACTACCTCACACATGGGTCCACCACAATAATTAGAGTAATACTACAATTACAAACTATTTTACAACATTTTTACAAATTATTGATGTGATAAGTTTTTATTAGTTCTAATATAGATCCACCACTAACATCACATTTATGTTTACCAATAATTATTTAAAAATTACTAAAGTCACATCAGCAATTTGTAAAAATATTGTAAATTAGTTTGTGTCTGTAGCATTACTCCAATAATTAATTAAAATTTTCTAATTACCCATGTAAGAAGTAGTTGACTAATTTAGGTATATATTGTAAAATTGTTGAGAATTTTTGTTGTGCCCTTAGAATAACTGACTTCAATTTTATCTTAAGTGTGTATATATATATATATATATATATAGAAACCTTCCCCCCTACCTGTTCTACAATACTTTCTCTAAATAAACAATCAACTACATCCAAATGCATTATAAGTTTCATTTAATAAAAATTTGGAAAGTTTAAGTTTTATTTAGAGGATAATTAATGTTAAATAATGAATTAATGGGAAAAATGAAGAAGAATGAACCAAACATA
Source organism: Quercus aquifolioides (assembly GCA_019022515.1). Taxonomy (NCBI): domain Eukaryota; kingdom Viridiplantae; phylum Streptophyta; class Magnoliopsida; order Fagales; family Fagaceae; genus Quercus; species Quercus aquifolioides. Next base: position 104,456,889 of record CM032327.1, read on the forward strand.
TAGATCTTTTTGGCCTTGGATATATATTGTACCCATACTAGTTATCGTTCTACTAAAACATCTAAATAATTATTTTGATTCATGTTAAAGTTTATATTAAATATTATAAATTTAAATATGTATTCAATATCAAATTGTTTAAAATTTTAAATAATATAACATTAGTATTTTTCAACTTTTAAAATACCATACTATGGGTCTATTTGGATACCGCTTATTTTGTTGAAACTGAAAACTTATTACTCAAAGTACTGTAAATTAAAGTAAAAATTAGTTGAAAAAAGTACAGTAGAACTCATGAATAGTATCAAAAAGTATAGTAGGACTCATAAATAGTAGCAAAAATAAGCTAAATAATGAAATGATTTTCATTTATAATTTGTATCCAAACAAGGCTATTTATTAAAAATAAAATACTTTTAAAAGACAAAACAAAATAGTACTAAACTACTAATTAGTATATTTATTTATTATATTATTGATATGCATATCAATAATATAATAAATAAAATGTTTTCCAATTAACTTACCAATAGGATGCTTTTGATGACATTATCTGAATAGAATTCAGGTTCTGATTCCCGGAGATGCACCAGAGTTTCAATCAGTGTTCCCTTTGTTTCCACATCCACAATGGTGGCGTTATTCAAAGAACTGGTTTTCTTTTGCTTTATCTCGTCTATCAAACGCCTTAATACTTCATCTCTCTTCCTCTGCAACCTTATCATATCCTTCTCCAACCCTTTGTACCCAATCCACCTTAAAACTGGAAAGAAATCACACATATTCATTGCCAAATCTGCAAAGAAATTCTCCTTGAATTCTTTGAGAAGTTCTTTGCCCACATCCATGCTTTCAACCTCTTTTCCAACGCATGGCTTGCCAGTAGCTATCCTCATTATTATATTGGACACCAAAAGTGAGAACAAATACCTGAACTCCACCTTTTGGGGTTCTATGTTTGAAACTTTATATAGTTGGCCGAGAAGATAGTGAACTTCTTCTTCTCTAATGATAGAAGACTTTTGAAGGCTGATATGAGAGAACACCTCAACAGAAGCAAAACGTCGAATGTTTCCCCACAAGTTGCCATATGGAGCCCAAACTGGAGCTGTTGAGTTGTAAGTAAAATGCTTCCCAGCCATGGTGGGGGGTCGATTTGCAAAAACTATGTCATTCTTGGTTAAGCATTCTTCAACAATGGAAGGAGAAGATACAACGAGGATAGGCCTTGAACCAAATTTAAGATAAAGGATTGGACCGTATTGTAAGGTTAAGGTCTCCACCGTTTTATAGAGTGGTGGTTTGAGAAGGTGGAGTTGACAGATTATTGGTAGAGAAAATGGACTTGGTGGTAAATTTTTGTTCCGGTTGTTTGAAAGTTTGATAATAATGAAAATGGTGGAGAGGAGCAAAGCAAGGTACCAATATAAGTTTTCCATGGCGAAAGCAGCAAAGTAGCTCACGAGTGAGAGTTTGCCAAGAGGGAAAGAAATATATAGTGTCGACTCACATGATTAACCAATCATTAAAAAAAATATAAAAAAAATAAAAAGTGTAGACCCTATTACACACATTATTCTTACACACACACATGGAATACACAAATTCAGTACATTTCAAGCAAGTATGAGAATGTGTATAATATGGTGTGTGTACTATTATTTTCCCTTATAAATAATGTGGTGTCCTTGTAAATTTTTTTGAAATTATACTTTTAGTAATTTTAACATTTTCATTGTCGTAGACCCTATTACACACAGCTGGTTTTCATTGCTAAGACCCATTTACGGTCCTAACTTCCACCACATCCACTCGATGAGCAAGAAAATTTATCCCCGTTAACTTTAAAATTTAAAACATATTCTCAAAAATAATTATTTTTTGTCTTGAAAGTCTAAAGTGGCACCTCCGTGCAGGTGCAAATACCGCTTTTAGTCAGTAAACCTGTTTGATGAGGTTCGAATATGTTTCTTTTATAATTGATGTCAATAAAAGTGATGAAATAATTGCATAAGTTCCTATGAGGGTTTGAATTAGGTCTAGTGCACTGGACCCGGTCAGATTGTGACACGTGTCCAAAATGGACATATGTCACCATCTCAACGAATCCAGTACTACTAGATACTGAACCCAAACTGTTCCCTTCCTGTGAAACATGTGGAAAATTGGTATCTTTTACACTCAAACTCACCGATACACATATAGAAGAGAGACACACTTGATAACAAAGTAAAATAGAATGGTGAAGGAATTGAAGAGGAAAGAACTTTTTTTGTATTCTTATAATTTTCCTCTTCACTCTTGGCTTGAAATGGAAGAAAATATGGATATCTTACACTGTTACACCATATATACTATCTTAATTTCTATGGTAGACCTAATCATTTTCTTTTGCTATAAAAACATTTGTTTATACTAATAGGATTTTACTAACGTGTGTCCTTAGGACATACATTAACCAGACCTATACTAATATAGAAGTGGAGGGATGGGTATAGAAGTACAGGTACTATAACTTTGTGAAAGTTTGCTGGTGACCTACCATGTTGTCTTAATTTGGTTTTGCTTACCAACTTCTGGCATTGCTAATATTTTACTACCCCGGCTAATAAATATATAAAGCTCCAGCGCATTCCTTTTGTTCTTAATTAATTTGTGTAATACCTATCTGGAACAAGGTAGAACTTGGATATAGCTCCATGTGTAGACTTTTTTTTTTTTTTTTCTATAAGAAAGATTTAAGTTGACATGGGAATTTTCGATGAGCACGCGGGCATACACAGACAAATTGACTCACCCACAAATACATATATAATATATTCCTCATGTTTAGAATAGCGTGAGGGAATGCATATCTATGACTTAATGCTACTTGACAAAAGATTGTTTGTAGCCATTCCAATTGTATTTGGGGATATGCACCAAGCAATTCTCATATCTTTACCCGGAGTGAATTGTAACATACATGAGAAAATTGTGTAAGGTTAAAATTTATCAACCATCTTGTTGGCTTTATTCCGTGTCAATTTGCTTGTAATTTAAGCACTTAGTAACCCTGTATTTAGGTGGGATTATTGTAAGGGTAGTGTGTGAGAAGATGTGAAGAAAAACTCAAGTATGTGCAAGAAGCAGAGTTTCGCGGCTGACTCGCGACTGGCAAGCCGCCAAATGTAGGCACGTGAGAAGCACACAGGGGAGCTGAAGGGTCGCGCCAGCTGTCGCACTACAGGACAAAAGTCCCAAGCTGGCCAGGCTGTTACATCGCGACTTGAACTCGCGACTTGGACAAGGCCCGAGGCCAAGCCACCAATCAGCCCTGTTTGGCAAAAATTGTCTCTTCGTATTCCAAACACACACCACTATATATAGACCCTTATACCCACTAAATTGTGAGAGCTTCCAGAGAGAATTTTGTGAGAGAAACCCTAGAGCAAAACAAGATTGCCTCATCCCCAATCTTCATCTAAGAGACTCTACAAATTCCTCTACTCTCTTCCTCTCCATTGATAAATCCTTGAGAGGCTATTGACCAAATCCTTGTCTCACCACACCCACGTCTGTGAGAAGGTCTTTTGGTGTTAAGGAAAGCAGTTTGGGAAGGAACCAATGGTTATTGGTTGATGCTATGGGCTATAGCGGAATCCGGTAAGCTAGAAAAGAAAAAGGTTCGGCGCAACCTCGTTGGAGCAGAAAGTTTGGAGGGCTTAGGTACCTGGGTAGATTAGGATTGGAGGGTCTATTGCTGTTCATGTATCCCAACTACATTTTCTAGTAGATTATTGACCGCTTGGAGAGCGGCAGAGAGGTTTTACGCCGAGGGCTTCGATTTCCTCTTCGATAACACATCACGTGTTGTCCTTGTGTTTGCATCTCTCTTCTTTTATCTTTGCCATTTATTTTCTGTTGTGGATGTGATTATAATTGGCTTAGATTGTTTATCAATTCTGTGTTTGGCTTATATTCATGTTCCGCACATTAATTGTTTGATAATAAGCTTGAATTTATAATTTGTAATTTTTGGTCTAAACGTTCAAGGGTGTTTTACACACATTTTGAACTTTCAAATTGCTTTACTGATTTTCTTATTGGGAAAAAGGAAAAAAAAATGCTACTTGTCACTAATCAAGTGTTATTCTTTGGGGGATATTTTGGGAATTTTGGGCATTTTAGTGGGGGGGGGGGGGAGGGGTTGGTCGTTTTGGACATTTAAGGAGTATTTTGGTAAACTTGGATATTTCAGATGGTATTTTGGTAATTTTTGAGGTCAAGAGAGTATTTTGGTCATTTTGAGTTAAATAGGCAAGTCACTAGCGTAACTGGATTGGATGAATGATGGATATTTAATTTATATTCGAATGAGTAGTAAAAGAATAATTATGTACCCGATCCATTTATTACTCAGCTCAAAATCCACCCAATTGCCACCCCTATTATACCATATTAAATTACGTAACTTCATTCAATGATTTGATGAGGAAAAGAAGATAGCAGAAATAAGCTCAAGTTTGGGATTTATTATGTCAAAGTGTCCAAGGTTAAGGGACTTCAACATAAGCAATACATAGAATGTTTCTGTAGAGAAATCAACATCCATCATGATTTATATTATTGAGACTCAAACCGTAGTGTTTGTTACGAGAACAAAACACACAACATCCACAATCTAAATATTTTGATGAAATTGATGAGAAATTAGAAGAGGGATATTATCTTTGAATTGTTCTTTACAACACCACACATAAGTAAAAAAATTCTATCATTTTTCACCACCTTGTGAAAAATTCTTCACAAGGTCATTTGGAGCCCAAACCGGAGTTGTTGAATTGATTGTAAGTAAAACGCTCACCAGCCATTGTGGGGGACAATTTGCAAATACCATGTCATTCTTAATTAAGCATTCTAAGGAGAAGATAGAACAAGGATAGACCGTGAACTAAATTTAAGATAACTAGTAATTGCTTGACACTTAAGATTTATTGTGAAAATGTTATGAAACATTTTTCTTTATTTATGTCTTTCAATCAAAAAATTTAACTTAATACTACTATATTATTTTTAGGATTATTTTGGGAGTGCGACTATGATGTTTTCACTTCTCTCATGTAATATGGGATTTACTAATTAAATTTTTAATTAGTGGACTCCATTATGAATAATGAGAGGAGAGGATATGTTATTACTGCAGGGAAATTCTTCCTTTACATTGTATTTGTAATGTAAATTTACATTGCAGGAACAATATTATAATTCCCAAATATGGTAGTGGTGAAAATAAGCGCAACTGGTACTATAATCTATATCTATATATTACTAAAAACTAAAGCGTAACATTTATAGTTGATACGCTCCTGTTGAGCCACATCAGTGGCCACGTCATACTTCTTTTTTCTTTTCTTTCCCTTTTTCTTTACCTCAAATTCAACTTGGACTTTCTGGTTTCTTTCTTCATTTAAAGCTCCACAACGTAACTGTCTTTCTCTGTCTCTCTATTTAGTATTGATAGTGCCCTTTTAGTGTCCTTCCATGTCTTGATGTTTGCCCTTAAGTTTCTATTACTAAATAAATCGGATTGAAAGTGTAGAACCATAGAAAATTCAATGTTATGACAGGGAGTTTTAGATGACAGTTATTTTTGAAGGAACTAAATAATTTCCCACGCAATGCGCGGATGCTTGGTAATTTCATTTGAAAATAATTTTTATTTTTTTAAGACCAATATATAATAATCAATTTGTTATATAGTATTAATGATGTTTCCCATAATATTGTTGAATACTTTGAAACTTAATTTTCTTAATTCATATTTTATATATGATATTGTAATTACATAGTTATTAGAAATTTTTAGTCTATATATTACTAAAAGCCGAAGCGTAGCATTTATAGTTGCTACGCTTCTGTTAAGCCACATCAGCGGCCACGTCATACTTCTTTTTTCTTTTTTCTTTTTTTTCCCTTTTTCGTTACCTCAAATTCAACTTGGACTTTCTGGTTTCCTTCTTCATTTAAAGCTCCACAACGTAACTATCTTTCTCTGTCTCTCTATTTAGTATTGATAGTGCCCTTTCAGTGTCCTTCCCTGTCCTGATGTTTGCCCTTAAGTTTCTGTTACTAAACAAATTGGATTGAAAGTGTAGAACCATAGAAAATTCAATGTTATGACAAGGAGTTTTAGATGACAATTACTTTTGAAGGAACTAAAGAATTTCCCACGCAATGCGCGGATGCTTGGTAAATGATATTGTAATTACATAGTTATTAGAAATTTCTAGTCTATATATTACTAAAAGCTGAAGCGTAGTATTTATAGTTGCTACGCTCCTATTGAAACACATCAGCGGCCACGTCATACTTCTTTTTTTTTTTTCTTTTTTTTTTTTCCCCTTTTTCTTTACCTCAATTTCAACTTGGACTTTCTAGTTTCTTTCTTCATTTAAAGCTCCACAACGTAACTGTCTTTCTCTGTCTCTCTATTTAGTATTGATTTTCAGTGTCCTTCCCTGTCCTGATGTTTGCCCTTAAGTTTCTGTTACTAAATAAATCGGATTGAAAGTGTAGAACCATAGAAAATTCAATGTTATGACAGGGAGTTTCAGATGACAGTTACTTTTGAAGGAACCAAATAATTTCCCGCGCAATGCGCGGATGCTTGGTAATTTCATTTGAAAATAATTTTTATTTTTTTAAGACCCATATATAATAATCATTTTGTTATATAGTATTAATGATGTTTCCCATAATATTGTTGAATACTTTGAAAATTAATTTTCTTAATTCATATTTGATATATGATATTGTAATTGAAAGTTCAAAATGCGTGTAAAACACCTTTGAATGTTTAGACCCCAAATTACAAATTATCAATTCAAGCTTATAATCAAACAATTAATGTGCGGAACATGAACATAAGCCAATGACAAAATTGATAAACAATCTAAACCAATTTAAAATCACATCCACAGCAGATAATAAACGGTAAAGATTAAGGGAAGAGAGATGCAAACACAAAGACAACACGCGATGTGTTATCGAAGAGGAAACCGAAGCCCTCGGCGTAAAACCTCTCCGCCGCCCTCCAAGCGGTCAATAATCCACTAGAAAATGTAGTTGCGATACATGAACAGCAATAGACCCTCCAAGCCTAATCTACCCAGGTACCTAAGCCCTCCAAGCTTCCTGCTCCAACGAGGTTGCGCCGAACCTTTTTCTTTTCTAGCTTACCGGATTCCGCTATAGCCCATAGCATCAACCAATAACCATTGGTTCCTTCCCAAACTGCTTCCCTTAACACCAAAGGACCTTCTCACAGACGTGGGTGTGGTGAGACAAGGATTTGGTCAATAGCTTCTCGAGGATTTATCAATGGAGAGGAAGAGAGTAGAGGAATTTGAGGAGTCTCTTAGTGAAGATTGGGGATGAGGCAATCTTGTTTTTCTCTAGGGTTTCTCTCACAAAATTCTCTCTAGAAGCTCTCTATATTTCGTGGGAATGAGGGGTATTTATACTAAGATGAGAATGGAATGTGAAACGTCAGTTTTTCCCAAACAGGGCATTCTGGCGACTTGACCTCGCGACTGGGTTGAGTCGCGAGTTCAAACCGTGAGCTAACAGCCTGGCCAGCCTGGGACTTTTGTCCTGTAGTGCAACAGCTAGTGCGACTCTTCATCTTCTGACATGCTTGGCACGTGTGCAACTTCTGGCGGCTTGCAAGCCGCGAGTCACCTGCGAGATCCAGTCGCAAGTCTCTGTTTCTTTGCACAATCTTGAGCATTTCTTCAGACTCTCTCACTCACTACCCTTACAAGTTTCCCACCTAAATACAGGATTACTAAGTGCTAAATTACAAGCAAATTGGCACAGAATAAAGCCAACAAGATGGTTGATAAAACTCAACCTTACAGTAATTACATAGTTATTAGAAATTTATAGTCTATATATTACTAAAAGCTGAAGCGTAGCATTTATAGTTGTTACGCTTCTATTGAGCCACATCAGCGGCCACGTCATACTTCCTTTTTCTTTTTCTTTTTTTTCTTTTTTTTTTCTTTTTTTTTTTTTCCATTTTTCTTTACCTCAAATTCAACTTGGACTTTCTGGTTTCTTTCTACATTTAAAGCTCCACAACATAACTGTCTTTCTCTGTCTCTCTATTTAGTATTGATAGTGCCCTTTCAGTGTCCTTCCCTGTCCTGATGTTCGCCCTTAAGTTTCTGTTACTAAACAAATCGGATTGAAAGTGTAGAACCATAGAAAATTCAATATTGTGACAGGGAGTTTTAGATGACAGTTACTTTTGAAGGAACTAAATAATTTCCAGCACAATGTGCGGATGCTTGGTAATTTCATTTGAAAATAATTTTTTATTTTTTTAAGGCCCATATATAATAATCATTTTGTTATATAGTATTAATGATGTTTCCTATAATATTGTTGAATACTTTTAAACTTAATTTTCTTAATTCATATTTTATATATGATATTGTAATTACATAGTTATTAGAAATTTCTAGTCTATCTATATATTACTAAAAGTTGAAGCGTAGCATTCATAGATGCTACGCTCCTATTGAATGTGAAAGACCGCGCCCCCAGCCCATTTTTATGATATTGGGCCAAACTCACGTGAATGGGTGGAGTCGTGTTATTGCCTCTCAAAATGGAGGTTCGACTGATTATATTTTCCCTTTTAGATTAAGGGTTTTACAATGGAGTCGCCACTTATTTAATTATTGGAATAAATAAAAAAATCAAAATTGAAAAATTCCTCATTTTATTTATTTTCAATTGAATTTACATTGATCATAGGAAAGTTATATGGCTTTGGTCCTAGATAGAATCTAAGATAAAGTACATAGCTTCGTTTCCTAATTACAATCTAAAAATTGAAAATTATAGGAATAAACATTTGATCTACTAACCCTTGATCTAAGTTCGGAGGTTATGTTACAAGGTCGGAATCATCCAATATGTCAATCAATTTGCATGTTGAATTTAATGTGTGTGCATGTGATAAACCCTAATTCAATTTATTAAACATTGCATTTGAATTGAAAAATAAATTCTAGTGAATGTGTGTGAATGGTGATAACTTAGATTCAAGGATTTGAAAGAATTTTGAAACAAACATGTTTTTCATATTTTTTATGTGGATTTAAGATTAAAACTAGTGTTATGCATGAACATGTGATGAACAACTAAGAACATGTGAAGAATATATAAGAACAATTAAGAGCGTTCAAAAATATTCAAGGGAATTTAAATAATTACTATCATGCTTTAATCTTAAATTCTCATCATAGCAACATAAAAAACTAGTTAGGGAAAGAGATTCTACCTTCATGCAAGATCCATATGGTGAAGAATGAGACTCTTGGTGGAGGAAAAAAGAAGAACTAGGAGAGGGAGAGTGAATCTCACTCAATACCTTGAGTCTCAAGAAGACTAAGATATGACAAGACTACTCTACTTCACTAGAACTCAAAAGAGGAGAAAAGATGGGGTTTTTGGTGTCCTTTGGAATGAAGGAGATGGAGGGTTTATATAGTAGTGGTTGAGGAAATATGAATGGAATGTCATTTAATGAGGGTTGACAAAAAATCATGAACCTAGACCTCATTTTAGTCTTTGAGAAAATCTGGTGCATTAAATGGAGGGATTGGTGGGAGTGAGGAGCAAGCCAAAATTCGGTTTACCTGTAGCTGCTGTAACAGCCTGTAGAGTCAACTTCGAAAAATCATATTTGACTCAATTCTGATCAGAATTGTCTCGTTCTTGTGCTTAAATTGAAGTCTCGGATGTCTAGTTTCTGAGAAAATTAATCTCATTCACAGATTCAAAGTATTCTGGGAGATATCGATAAAATGGTGAGCAGAGGTCATTTGTTAGAAAATGGTTTCAGCACAATTAACATTAATAGGTCCCAAATTAGCTCCCAATTAACATTAAATGTCTCCAATCACTTCCATTTCAGACTTAATTGGTCCCAAATTTACTCTAATTAAAATATAATTGCACAAATTACTCATTGAATAATTAATGTTTAACTATCTAATTAATTAGGTGTATGCAACCTCACCATAAAATGTAGTCCTAATCAATCAAATTATGACACATCATTGATCTCAAATTGATTATACTTATAACCAATTGAAATCAATTGTTCATAATCACATATAGTCGGACTCAATTTGTGATAGTGCATCTCAGCCATTAAAACTTGATTTGGTGATAACTTTCAATCTGGTGATCTAATTAGAGCTTATGACTAGTCGATTTGATCATTACAACGTCAAGATCATTTTGGTGAAATTAAGGATATAATGGCCAGAATCAAGATGCATATTTTCAAGGCAAAATTACCCTTTTACCCTCCAAGTGAGGTTAAATGCGGGTTGCAAAATGAGGTGTCAACATTGAAACACATCAGCGGCCACATCATACTTCTTTTTTCTTTTTTCTTTTTTCTTTACCTCAAATTCAACTTGGACTTCTTGGTTTCTTTCTTCATTTAAAGCTCCACAACGTAATTGTCTTTCTCTACCTCTCTATTTAGTATTGATAGTGCCCTTTCAGTGTCCCTCCCTGTCCTGATGTTTGCCCTTAAGTTTCTGTTACTAAATAAATCGGATTGAAAGTGTAGAACCATAGAAAATTCAATGCTATGACAGGGAGTTTCAGATGACAGTTACTTTTGAAGGAACTAAATAATTTCCCGCGCAATGCGCGGATGCTTCGTAATTTTATTTGAAAATAATTTTTATTTTTTTAAGACCCATATATAATAATCATTTTGTTATATAGTATTAATGATGTTTCCCATAATATTGTTGAATACTTTGAAACTTAATTTTCTTAATTCATATTTTATATATGATATTGTAATTACATAGTTATTAGAAATTTCTAGTCTATATCTATATATTACTAAATGTTGAAGCGTAGCATTTATAGTTGCTACGCTCCTGTTGAGCCACATCAGCGGCCACATCATACTTCTTTTTTCTTTTTTCTTTTTTTTCCCTTTTTCTTTACCTCAAATTCAGCTTGGACTTTCTGGTTTCTTTCTTCATTAATGGTCCACAACATAAATGTCTTTCTCTATCTCTCTATTTAGTATTGATAGTGCCCTTTCAGTGTCCTTCCCTGTCCTGATGTTTGCCCTTAAGTTTTTGTTACTAAATAAATCGGGTTGAAAGTGTAGAACCATAAAAAATTTAATGTTATGACAAGGAGTTTCAGATTACAGTTACTTTTGAAAGAACTAAATAATTTCCCACGCAATGCGCGGATGCTTGGTAATTTCATTTGAAAATAATTTTTATTTTTTTAAGACCCATATATAATAATCATTTTGTTATATAGTATTAATGATGTTTCCCATAATATTGTTGAATACTTTGAAACTTAATTTTCTTAATTCATATTTTATATATGATATTGTAATTACATAGTTATTAGAAATTTCTAGTCCATATTCTATATATTACTAAAAGCTGAAGCGTAGCATTTATAGTTGCTACGCTCCTGTTGAGCCACATCAGCAGCCACGTCATACTTTTTTTTTTTCTTCTTCTTTTTTCCCTTTTTCTTTACCTCAAATTCAACTTGGACTTTCTGGTTTCTTTCTTCATTTAAAGGTCCACAACGTAACTGTCTTTCTCTGTCTCTCTATTTAGTATTGATAGTGCCCTTTCAATGTCCTTCCCTGTCTTGATGTTTGCCCTTAAGTTTATGTTACTAAATAAATCGGATTGAAAGTGTAGAACCATAGAAAATTCAATGTTATGACAGGGAGTTTCAAATGACAGTTACTTTTGAAGGAACTAAATAATTTCCCACGCAATGCGTGGATGCTTGGTAATTCCATTTGAAAATAATTTTTATTTTTTTAAGACCCATGAATAATAATCATTTTGTTATATAGTATTAATGATGTTTCCCATAATAATGTTGAATACTTTAAAACTTAATTTTCTTAATTCATATTTTATATATGATATTGTAATTACATAGTTATTAGATATTTCTAGGAGTTTGCACCATATTATAAATTTAATATTTAAAATAATAAAATAACATCTAGATAAAGGTAGACTTTATTTCTAAAACCGAACACTTCCTCAACCACTTCATTCTCATCATCAAATCCTAAGACCCCAATCTCAAACACTTTGTTCGTAATCTAAATGAAAAAAAATTATTTGTGTACCAACATAAAGAGAACGTAATCAAACTAAGAAAAATTGGCTAAATATACTTCCATTTATCAATATTTAATCGCCTCTAATATGGCTTTTATATCCTTTAAAAAAAAAAAAACAAAGAGAATGCTAAAATTCAAGAAAAGCATAAGCTAAAAATGGGAGAACTAATCTTGTATTATTAATTTTACACATGAGCTTTGTCTTTATATAGAGAAGTAGAGCACAACAATATTAATGAAAATGATGAGGAAGAACAAAGCAAGGTAGCAATATAATAAGTTTTCCATGACGAATCTGCAAATTATAGTCCACAAATGAGACTGACGGACAAAGGGAAAGCGAGATTTAGCTAGCGTGGACTAGTCAAATGATTCATTGATGCTCATGCGACAAGTTATATCAAGCATCTGTTTGGAATGAACTGAAAAATTCAGCTTATCTACACTTTTAGATTTTACCTTATTTTTGTTACTATTATAAATTTCACTACACTTTTCGATACTGTTTATGGATTTCACTATATTATTAAGCTTATTTTTTAACCTATTTTCTATCAGTAAAAAGTTTTCAGTTTCAACTAAATAAACTGTTCTCAAATAAACACTAAGTATCAACTATTTTTATCTAGATGTTGTGTGCTATTGGAGTATTGCCTAATGTTCCATGCAATGAAAGGACACCACCAAAATAACTGGGGAAAAGTTAACTGATGCGATTGATTTAGGAAATTATTTTTAAAAGCTTTTATAGAAAAAAGAATAAATAATTAATTATTTTTATAATTAATTTATTAATAAATACCATAATTGCCCATTAACATGACCCAATCCTTATCATTACAAGAGTTAGTGTTGTAAATCTTATCTTCCCACTCCCTCCTTCCCCATCCCCTATGTCTTATGTCTATATTATCTCAAAAAAATAAATAATAATAATAATAATAATAATAATAATAATAATAATAATAATAATAGAAAGAAATAGTGTGGACTCAATGATTCAATGATGTTTATGCAATGACAATAAGTCATATCAACTATTATCATAAGTATTGTGTCTCATTCGAGTATTATCAGATTTTCCATATATGAAAGTGACGTGTCACCAATATTCTAATAAAAAAAGTAATTGAATTTTTTTTTAATATTTTTTATGTGATAATCAATTTGTAAGTTTTTTATTTAGTAAATTGTGCATAAGTTTTAAAAAACATTTTCATTGTCATAACATTGAGGCAGGAGGAGGATGTGTGATCAGGAATCATAAAGGGGAGTGGATGAAAGGCTATGCCAGGCCTCTTGGTTGCACTAACAGTTGTATGGCAGAACTGTGGGCCTTAAGAGATGGCTTGATTTTGGCCAAAGAGATGGGACTGAATCATCTTATTATTGAACTCGATGCCTTAAGCGTAGTGTTGCTCATGAACAATAATACTACTAATCTATTAATGAAATCATTGTTGACTGATTGCAGAAACCTGGTAAGGGCGATATCCAACAAGCAAATAATTCATGTCTATCGAGAAGCCAATCAATACGCTGATGCGTTGGCCAAGTTGGGAGCAAGTAGTTGATCTTCTTTTGTTGTATTTTTTAATCCACCGCCTATGGTGGAAAAAATCAAAGCTTATGATAAAGCTAATTTGTACTGTAACAAACTGGTTAATTCCTAGTTTGATGCAATATTCATGGTTGACCCTAAAAAAAAATTGAGACATGGTATCCATACAGCCAATTATTTTTCATTGCTAGGACCCATTCACGGGCCTAACTTTCCACCTTCGGCTGTCTGAGGAAGAAAGAGCTTATTCCCCGATAACATTAAAAATATGCATATAGACAATAATTAGTTTTTGTCCTAATTAAAATTTAAAATGACACACCTCCATGCCAAATGCCAATGCCGCTGGTAGTCAGTAAACATGTCTAATCAGCTGGTAGCCAGTAAACATGTCTGACACACCTCCATGCCCGTGACAAAAAATTTCGTCTTTTTTTCCCTAATAAGTTATAATTGATGTTTATAAAGAGGTGAATTAATGGTGTAAAGATATGTAAAAATAATATTACTTCAATTAAAATTTATTTTTTCAAAATATATGGAAAAATTTGTGCGAAAATTGTCTTTAATTTAGCATGTTGGAAATTGGTAAGACTTCTCACACTCAAACTCACAAACACTCATGGTCACAATAGGAGAAACTTACTCTCAAAGTAAAATAGAATGGAGAGGGAAGACGAAGATAAATTTTTTTTTTTTTTTTTTTTTTTTTTGGTGTTATTATTTCTCTTCCACACTCTTGGATTGAAAAGGAAGAAAATATGAATATCTTACACCATACTATCTTAATTTCTACCGTATTAAATTGCATAACTTCATTCAATGCTTTGAATTTTATTTATTTATTTATTTATAATTCAATAGATATTAGGGCATAGGGTGGGAGATTTGAACCATAAACATTTTTGTTAAAAACATCAAGAAGTATTAGTTGAGTTACAAAATCATTGGCATTCAATACTTTGATTGGAAAAAGGTTGGGAAGAAAATAGCAGGTATGAGACCAGGCTTGGGATTTCTTATGTCAAACTGTCAAACGTTAAGCCTTTGGAGGCAGTTTGTGCCTTGTGGTGCATGCCCTACCATGACTAACATCCTCTCTCAACTTTGATCACAATTGTGCATAATTCATGGTGATAAGGTTACTTTCTTTTGTCTAGAACTAGCCCCACCTTAATTTTCCCACATAATATTTCAATCCTTTGCTTTTATATTCTTCTTTTTTTATTCTTTTCATTTTTCATTTTCGGCTTATTGAATTTATTGAAGTTGTAATAAAATTTTCACTTATCAATAATTTTGTATGTGTCAAAACTTGTGTGCAAAATTTTGGTTATGCTCCCCATTTAGAATAACTTGTTATATCCCTACTTTTTTTTCCTTTGTTGATATAATTCATTAGTTTGGGAAAGAATATTTGAATCGTGGACTAGTCTATTGAAAATACTAAGAAATATCAATTGAATTACAAAGCTCATGACTTGTTACATCTCTAAATTATAGTAGAATTTAAAATAAAATGTCCTCAAATACTTTAGAGTTTCTAAACTAAATTCTACTATAAAGTTCTTAATTTCTTCTTAATACAACTTATCTTTTTTTCTCAATAAAATACTAACAATAATACAACTTATCCTTATTCATTAAATAAAATAAAACACTAAGTACACAAATAAAAATTCTCTATCCCACTTTGAGTGGTACGCTTTATACTTCATTAATCATAACATGTTACATGCCACTTTTATCTTTCATTTCTTATAAAATAACTAAAATTTAAAATGAAATATAATATAATTAAACACTTATGTAATATTTGACTTTTCATTGTTCTTTTCTTTTTTTCTTTTTTTGGCTGATTATTTAACATTTTATTGTTCATGAAATTACATTTCTACCCATAAATTTTTATCTCTACTTTATAATTGGGATGTAAAACGGTAAAAGTAAAAGTGTAAAACAATATAAAATTTTCCTACATATATTTCTTTTCTTTTTACAAACCAAACAAAGGATATTATTCTCTTTTCCTCTTTATTTCCAAACATACACATGATAAGAGAAAAAAACTTCCCCCTTTTCTTTCCTTCTCTTTTCTTTTCCTTTCTCTTCCCTCAGCTGCAACCAAACACAGCTTTGGTATTGCATGCGCCATTGCTCACTTACTGGCCAACTGGATAGGAGATAGGGAAAATTACAAACGTAGAACCGAAAAATGTGACCTATACATCCCTGGGTGCTTTAGCTAATCTAGCTATAATTTGAAATTTTGTATGAGGGTAGGATAGGGCTAGGGTACATGGAAAATCACTAGGGCCTTTGAGAATCTGTCGGATTCTGGGACTGGGTGTTAATCCGTACTGGTTTCAACGGTCAAACAGATAGTGAATTTGCTTCTCGATGCAACGGATCAGTTTGCTATTTGCTATGAAGATACACTACACTATTACTATAGCCTCGTATTAGTTCCAGTGCCCGAGTCCTTCAACCATCCGTGTAGCTGCTTGGTGTAGAGGGTTTAGTTACTTTACCCTAATAATTACAAACCTTGCACTATCAATATATATATGTACAAGCCCAAGTTCGAGTGGACTTTTTTTTTTCCATAAAAAATAAATAAATTAAGTCCACATGAACTTGGGCTTGTGGGAATGCAGCTCTGGCGAGCGGGCTTGCAGTGATATCATAAAATAATAACACAACTTGTAGGGTCTGCATGCTAAACTATCCTTTTTAAAAAGAGCAAAACTAAGGCTGCGTTTGTTTTGGATGTAAATGATTTTCGAAAAATATTTTACACCCAGCGGCGTATTTGGGTACACATGTAAAATAATGATTTCCGGAAAATCTTAAACTTTGACCATAAAATAAGCCCTTTGACCCGGAAAATCATTTACACTTCTGTTTTACCTTCAAATGATTTCCGAACTCACAAACACCCAAAGAGAGAGAGCGAAAGAGCAAGAAGAGAAAGTGAGCTAGAAGAACAAACAAGCCATCGGACCACCACCCCAACCCTAGACGCGCTGGCGAGATCGCGCCGCCAAGATCGTGCTGCATGAAGTCTGCCGCCGCTTGACCGATCTCGTCGTCCATGACCCACCCATGACCGATCTCTCTCTTTCTCGATCTCCCTCTCCCTTTCCCTCAATTTGCGATCACTCTCTTCCTCCTCCCTCTCTCAGTTTGACCAAATTTTTGAGTTTAACGAATAATTTTGTTTTGATTTTTGTTTCTCTAAGTTTATTTATTGAAATTTTTTATTATAAAATTTTTTTGGAAGCTGAGAAAATGTGAGGAACTAGTAGGAAAATAGCATTTTTAAAATGCAACCAAACACCTAAAAACATTTTCCAAAACAATTTTCATAATGCAACCAAACACTTGAAAATATTTTCTTTTCCCAAAAATATTTTCACCTTAAAATATTTTACACTCGGAAAATAATTTCCACCCTGCCAAACGCAACCTAAGACACAATAGCTTGGTGTAATATACAGACATACAGTACATTAACTACTAAGTTTCCAATTAGATTCAAACAAATTGTTGCATCTACTGTTAAAAGGTAGATCATGTTATCATTTTTAATGACAATTCAATTATGCGTTTGAATTTAATTAAAAAACTTATTATTCTTGTTAGGTTCTAAAAGTTTAGAACAATTGGCAAATCGTGAACGCAAACTTGTCTAGATATAGATCTTAGAGTCTATAGGTATTATTAGACAATGCTCAAGGTAATTCAAGTCAAGATTCAAGAACATATAAGCTGTACAAAGAAGAATTCAGAAACTGTCTGGTTCGATCAATCGAAGAACAGGCTCGACCAATCGAAACACGTACCTGCAGAATTTTAAGTCGGCCCAAACAGCAATTCAAGCCCATTAAGGATTAGGGTTTCAGATCTACTTCTTCTATTATATAAAGGAAATCCTAAGCACGTTTTTATAAGACTTTTCAGAGAGAGAAGAGTGTGTCTCTTTTGTATCTAGGGTTTTGTACCCAAAAAGCTCTCTCATGTCTTCTACCTTGAAAAATCTTAAGATCTGGTGTTCTAAAAGTTGCTGCCTTCTCTAGTCATCAAAGGTGCTGATGATCTAAACCTTCAAGAGTGGTCTTGGAGTCACAAACAGGAGAGTTTGTGTTGCTAAACCTTTGAGTGGGATCTTAAAGTCACAAACGTGGGTGTTTGTGTTTTGAAAATGCCAAGAAAAGAAGTAGTCCGTGGACTCGAAACTATCATGGGGTCGTGGTAGTAAGTTTTCTACTCGATGTAGTAATAGGATGTTAGTGGTCTAAGTTTTAGTGTAAAAACTTCAATTCTTTCATAGTGGATATGTTTTACCTTGAGGATAGTTAGGTTAAATCATCCCCAGGTTTTTTACCGGTTTGGTTTCTTGGGTCATCATATCATTATGTTCTTTATTTTCCGCTACTTTACATAATATGATTTAATTGTATTAACCTAGATCTGAAAAATTTATCTAATAATCACTTGGCTAAATAAATAGGTTAAACAATTAGTGTTTTTAAGGGGTCTAAAAACGTACAATTCTACTGCATATAAAGTTTTTTTTTTTTTTTATAATCATAAAGTAATTTATTTTCTAAATTAGTAATATTAATTTGACAACTTTTTTGCAAAATAGTTTTTTTTGGTATCTCATCTCTTGTAGAAACAAGTTCCAGCACTAAGAACAAGTATTATGATTTGACACCCCCGACTAATATCGACAATCGTCTGACCAATGGATTGGCTACCCATGACCTATATCAGCCACTAAATGAGCAAGATCGACCATCTCGTTGCCAACTAGACACCTCTCACACCCTCTCCCAACGATAGCACCGGTCTAGATTGGTCACATAGTGGCCAAGATTGGACACCTCAAAGCCCACTAGACCAACCAATGGCCAACTCAACTCTACCATGCCCGACCACAGCCACCCACAATCAACACACACCCACAAAGAGCCACTACATGCCAATGGTAGCCACACCGCGCCACGTTTATAGGAGAGAGAGACAATAGTATATATGAGCTTTGTTAACGCAAATTGATATGATTGCTTCAATTTCAGAAAAGATTATTATCATTCAGGATTTAGCTTGGGTTCAATGCCGATGATGACACATGTTACCATTCGCAATAGTCATAGCACATTAGGCACGTACTAAACTAAATCCAATCTTTGCTCATATGAACATTTCCTGAGCACATCCCGTCTACAGTCTACATTTATAACTTTAACAGCAACAAGCGAACAAAAGATGTTCCTGCAGTGACATTTTCTTTTCTTTTCTTTTCAACTCTCAAAAACAAGCCAAAGATAATAAGTGCACAAACTCCGCTACAAAAATAGGGAGTGGGGGCCCAGATTATATTGTGTGCTTGGTTTATTAATTAGCTAACTTTATTTGTTTAAAGCTATTTTCTATCTAAACCTTAAACAACTGTTTGTTTACTGTTTACATCACGTGATAATTAGCTTAAACTAAATAGATGGTCATTGACCCTTTCTTCCGTTGACTTGCTTCACCATATATATGTTACTGTTCCCTTCTCTTCATCTCAAACTCAAGCTCAAAGGCTTTTTTTTTTCTCTCAAATAAATAAATAAAAATAAAAACCTTCAAAAGCTCAAAGCATCACAGAAAGTGAGAACAAAGATAGAATTTATCATGCATATTCTACCGCAATGAAACATAGACATCATATATCACGCCCTAAAATAAGGTGTCATAAAAGTAAAACCAATGAAATTGAGGAACAAATAATGAAGCACTTAGCAGAAGAAAAAAGAACAGAGAAAAAGTAGAAAATTGAGAAAGGGATAAGATCGAAAAGGGGCATCCTAGAAATTTGAAGACAGTGTTGTGGAAAATGACCAGCTACCAAAAGACATTCACAAAAGGCCAAGCTTCTTCATCACTTAATAAATATTCCAAATTACATATACAGAAACTCAATAGGGTATAGAAAAATACAAAATATGGATATAAAAAGACCTAAAGAACCAACAAAAGTTACGTTGAAAGCTATGCTATTCACGAGGTGAAAGAAAGCGCAACACCCCACACCCCACACCCCTCAATCATCATTGACGAAATGCACAGACCAACGTGACCACCATGACAAGCATATCCACATGATGGTTCTCTCAACAAAGTCCTTTTTTCACACTTTCCAACTCTTGAGCAATAATAGTAACAAAACTAATTAAATTGATTTAGCTAACTAGCCTCACCGGTTGTGGAGAGGATCTGAAGCGTTGGGAACTTTCCTCTTGTTTGAGAAGAACACATCAAATGAATGCCTCAAACGTTGATGCTTCTGCCTTTGATGCATATTTGTTGAGTGGTTTTTTATGCCAACATTAACCATTGCTGCTTCCTTCTCTCCACAAACTAACAATGAGAGAAAAGCCAGGACCATTAGCTTCCGCAGCAACCCCACCTGCAAAGACTTCCGAGAATGCATGTTTCTTCTTCTTTTTCTTCAAAGTGAGTGTGTGAGACACAAAGTGATAGGTCCAGCTTGAAAAAAGAAGGAAGACAAAAAGAGAGAGGGGGTTGGGTTTAGATAGAAATCGTACCAAAGGGAAACTGGGAAAGCTATATCGCTTTGTTTGGCAGTGTAAGAGGAAAAAGGTGATGTGGTGGTGTCATTGAGTATACCCTGCAAACAGGGGACACGTCTCACGAGGGAACCCTTATATATTGCTTTGCTTTGCTTAGTTTATTTATTCTTTGTGTTTAACGAGAACTTTTCTTCCTTATTTTGCTTTTATTCTAGCTTTCAGTCCCCTTAATAATGGTCACTCTAAGTCCAATTTTTATGGCACATAGTATGCAGATCTTGGCTCTTGTGCTTTTATTTTGTCCTTGTGATTGTCGGCTTTGGAAAGTAGTCAATTTAACTCTTTATTGCTACTTTCATGTAGCCCAGAAAAATCCACCAGTTTATACCTGAAAAAGAGTGAGATCCTTTTCTTTTTATGAACAAAAAGAGTGAAATCCTATTCTTTCAATGACTTTTCTTTTTCAAACTCATGCAAAAGCTTACACTTAGCAAGAATATAGTAATTTTTTCTTTAATGATGGGTATGTAAACTACAACAATGTTTGCTAGAAATACACGTTTTGAGTGGTCAAATCATGCTTGAAACTAACCAACCAACGGCCCTTCCCGATAACTTTATTAGCTAAATGGCATCAATAAAACAAATCTGGACTCTCCAACCCAAAAACTGAGAAAAGAGGCAGCTCATAGTTCCATGTGTTCAATCGGCTCACGAGTCACGACATTGAAAATGGAAAAAGGGTTCTGATTCATCAAAAAGGAAAAAGAAAGCTGAGAGAAATTTAAATAAAGCATGATATCATTCATGTAAACAAATTCGAGGTTTGCCAAATATGTCTATATCTTGTATTTACTTTTGTTCTTTCTTTCTTGCTACTAATAATGATCTGGTATTATTCAGGAGACAACAAATGTTGGAAGTGATAAATATTTTTATTATTGCCATTTTTTTAATTCGTCATGGACCTCTCGTGGTGCTAATTTCGATTGCATGCGTCTTCTCCTTCACGCTCATAAAGTTTCTATCAAAAGAAGTTGATAATCACAATGGCAAGCCTAAATTATGGGGTTAATTGCGTAGATTACTTTAATTAGGTGCTTGCACTGTGTACTCCAAATTGTAAAAACTTGCTGTCAATATCCTAATTGAGACAAATTTAGCGTTACAACCTACCACTCAAAGAATCTTGTTAACTTTTAATAATTACTAGTTATAAATACATGTGATATGTGGAAAAATATAATATAATTATTTTATAATAATATAATGTAAAATTTGAAAATTAAATAGTGAATATATTATTTAAAAATATTTTATATATATAATATAAAATAATATAAGTATAATACCTCTATTATTGAAACTTGAATTTTAATGTAATCTTATGAATATTTATCATTTTTTATTATTTTCTAGGATACATATCTCTAATTTTTAATGTCTATTTTGTTAGTATTTTTAGCCCAAAACTTAAAAGTTCTGCTCAAATAAAATAAAATTTCATATTTTTCAATTCAAAAATTAAGAAGAAAAAAAAATTTTGAGCCCAAAACTGAAAAAGACAACCTACAAAAAGAATCACTTTAAAGCAACTTACAAAATGAACCCAAATGGACTAAATAGACCAAGACTATATCGGACCAAGTAGACTCTTCACCCAAAAGCAAACCAAATTTGACAAAACACGAGGCGTGGGTACTACTGGGCCGACCTGGCCTGCGAAATATTTGACTGAATCCTAGGCAAAAGCCCTTAAAGGCCATCCCAAACCTGATTTCTTTTATTTTTGGGCTCCTAGGCGTTTTGATAGAGCTCCCTATGTGCTTAAAAAATGGGCCTTCTTAATTCTGCTTGATCTGTGTTGTTATTCTGGACCTGTATTTGGGTTGTCGTTTCTTCAACCACAAATGCCATTTCCGCTCAGACAAAACAAAAAAACCACACCCATCGGTACTGTCCTGTGCTCAAATAGATGTAGTTTAAAAGTTTTTTTTTTTTTTTTATAAGTTTCATGTAATTAAACTTACGATATATTTTGCATTCAATAACAATATAATATATATATATATATATAAATATATAAAGAGAAAAAAGAATTTTTGAGCCCAAAACTGAAAAAAAAAAACAAAACAAAACAAACAAACTAAAAAAAAGTCAATTTAAAACTCAATTAGTCCAAAATGGACCAAAATAAACATAATGAACCCAAGTAGACCAAACTGGACCGATTAAACCAAGGCGGACTAGAATGACCTAATGAACCGAAGTGTACCGAAATACTATATTAACGTGGGTTAATAAGAGCGTAACAACAATAAATGTTATATATAGATATAAATGTGCTACAAAAGTGACCTTTAAAAGATGAAATAACTAGCCCTCTCATAATATGAAATTTGTTGACCCGTTCCAAACATAATAAAACAGAATTTATAACTGAGTGAGAGGCCATCACAAATGGGAGATTATTAGATACTGGCATAGAAAATAAATAAAACCAAATTATTACAAAAAGTAACTTCTCTAAAATGAATTTTTAAGTTTATATCCTATTATTTAATTGGATAGCTCACCACTCTCTGCTTTTGCAACACTTATTAAAATAAAATAAAATTCCCGCAGTACAGGAATATGTTCATTTGCCCAAAAAACATTTGTTCTTTTTTCTTCAAATTTCAGCCCAATACAGACCAAATTTGACAAGACACGCGGGTAGCAATGGGCCTGCCTGGCCTGCTAAATATCTGACTACATCCTAGGCAAAAGCCCTTAGGCCAGCACAAATCTTTCTTTTTTGGGCTCCTCATGTGCTTAGTAAATGGGCCATCTTAATTCTGCTTGATCCGTATTTGGGCTCTTTTCCCAACGTCTCTTTCTTTCTTTTCTCTCTATTCTTTTGCCTTATCTCAGATTCTCAGTTTCTTTTCTTAACTTTATTTTCGTTTTTCCGTTAAACTTAGAAAGTAACTAACCTCAAAGCTCACTTCCCAGCTCTTCTCTTCGCTTCACCACCATGATCTCCATCACTTCCACCGAGTTAAACTACCTCGTTTTTCGTTACCTCCACGAATCAGGTTTTTTAACCTAACATCTCTCTCTTCTTTTTATGTTTTTTTTTTATTACACAAGATCTCTTTTTTACTACGGTGTTTTGTTTTTTTGTTTACTTTTTGAAAACTAGGGCATATGACATATCCAATTATTATGGTATGTAATTTTTGTTTGATTTTGTACTGTGTTTTGTGGTAAATAGAAACATTGATTAGTAAATACACCTACCTAGGTTGCGTTTGGTAATCCTTAATCCAAATTCATAGATTTTTAAATCTATGGATTTTGAATTTCCTTGTTTGGATAATACATGTATTCAAGTATTTGACACTCAAAATGTACAACAACAAACCACAGTAGCAGAGAATGTTATGAGATTCTACAACTTTGTAATCAGAAAAATAAGAAAAAACAACAACAACAACAACAAAGGCCCCATCTTAGATTATCTTTCACGATACCATGATAAATTACCGGTTGTCCCAAAAGCTTTCAGCTATTAGGAAATGTTAAATCCAATTACCTGCCACCGTTCTAACAATCTTGAAGGGCTTTTTAATGGGGTTTGATGTTTAGGGGTTTTGGTAATGAAAAGATTGGGTTTTGAATATGTTTGATGGTTGTTGGTATTAAAACAGTGAAAAGAACGAGAAATGAAGAAAGAAAATTACTAGGCAATCACATTTAGCTTTCTATGAGTAATCACACTCTCAAAGCTTTAAAAGAAGCTGCTAAATTTATTAATTAATCTCGCTATGAACGTTGTTGACTACATTAAAGCCCTTATATAGGCTATAGTAGTATAGTGAAATCATTTCCTAGAAGCATTAAAGAAATTATTCCTAAAAAGACTAGGATTACTAATAAGAAAGAAAAAGTACTTAACTCATAAACCAAATAGGGAAGGACTCAAAGAACAAATAAACTTATGGGCATTTGGTATAGCCAATGACAGCCCATTACAGAAAATTTAGGGTAAATTGCCCTTATTCTTATAAAACTTAATTAAAACTGAACCAGAACCTTTCTAACCTAAAAAACTTAATAATAAGACTCAATAAAAGCTAAAGTAACATATGAAAGCTGCCAAGAAGGCCATACATCAAAGTTAGACCAGAATTCTTGAATCTCTTTTGTATTTAATCTTGTTTTTCCTCGAACTCCTCTATACTATTTCGTCATTAGATCCATAATAGAACCTACATTGACAAAATTGATATAAAACAATTCATTGCTTCAATCTTTCAAAACCATACAGCAAATCGTATCTTTTCCATCTTATTCTCGTAATCAGAACTAGTGTAGTCAAAGGCAAGTCAGGTGCTCACCTAGATGCTAGGGTGAGCTGAGGCACCTTTAAAGCCTTGAGGCAACGTGCCTTTAGTGAGGCACTTGCCTTTTAGAGCCTAAGCGAGTGCCCGAGAACTTTAAATAGATTGTACAGTTTTTGAGGCAAGAGCCTAAATGAAGTTCCAAAGGAAAGAAAAAGAAAAAAAAAAAAAGTTTTGTAATTTGGCAAAAAAAGGTAGTTCTATACTCTTTCTCCTGCTCCTTTCTCTATCCCACCGCTCTTTCACATAGATTTAGAATTTTTTTTTTTTTAAATTCAATCATATAATCTTTTAGCTTTGATAGTTGTTCCATTGAAATTTTTTATACAAGATTATTGTAAATTCTCTTCTTAGATTAATTAGTAGAACCTCTTGCCAGTTTGGAAAATTCAAACCATGCCTAATAAGTATTAGATACATACGATTTGAGTTCATTTTATGTAGAATAACTGTAATTAGAGTTCAACGGCTTGCTTCACTAGGGCAAGCGCCTTTTTGGCACTTCACGCTTCAGGCAATACACTAGGACATGGGGCCTTAAGGTTGCATGCCCTTTGACTACACTGATCATAACTCTATATGTGCTGCCAATACAAGACTAAAGCAACAAATATATATTAAAAAAGCCAACATGCACAAACCCAAATTATCACAACCAACTTCCAACTAATAAAATCAAAATCCAATTATCAATGCTTATGAACTGAATCCCTTAAACCTGACCAAGAGACCCACACTTAAAAACCAACAACCCCTAAAACTCGCATATAAGAAACACTTTCAACAATGAAAACCCAAAATCCCAATTCTGAAACTAAAAAAAAAAAGGCAATCATCACCTGTAGTGTAGATGTGTGAATTCAAGTAGCCAAAGCACTAACACATAAAATCCTTGACGAAAATGAAGACGCTTTTGGACCTAGAATTTGGCCAATGTCATTTGAAGAGCTCATAGTAGAAACCTTCATGGACCTTGATGGACTTCAATTGGTCACCATCTTGGACTGCAATTAGGTGGTATAGCTGACAAGAGTGACCTCCTCATCTTCTTTGAGTAGATATGTTGGAGTGACTATGGGCCCGTTTGGTACATATATTTAAATACATGTTTTCAGTTTTTAAACAACATTACACGTATTTTTACACATTTTTTCACCCACACGTATTTCCAAAAAAAACTGAAAACTGTTGTTTAAACATGCGTACCAAACGGGCCCTATGGTTTCAACCAGTGACAGAGAGAGGGAGAGGGAGAGGGAGATCTTTGTTCAAAAGGAGAGAGCTGATTGTGAAGCCATCAAAGCACTATGAAGATTTGTAATCAACACTTTGACACGACTTGAAATTGAGTTAACTGATTTTGGGTTTTATATTAGTGATGGATTTGGCCCAAATATAAATGAATAGCCAATTTAAAATATTCAAACAACAGAGTTGGGTTTAAATTGGTGCTTGAGGTCTCTCTACAAATCATTGCTCGCCCAATCATCTTCCTTTATGAACGCTAAATTGATATCTTATAAATTGGCAAATTCTCATCCTTGATGAGATACCATGAGGCAGAAAATAAATTTACTGCTGAACATACGTTTAGAAACTTTTCCATTTAAATAAAATATATACCATATATGATGCTTTCTTACATTCTTTTAGTTGTTTCATTAATTTCTGTATAATCTCCTCCAGGTTTTACACACTCAGCTTTTGCTTTTGGATACGAGGCAGGGATCAATAAAAGCACATTTGATGGTAACTTAGTTCCACCAGGTGCTCTTGTTACATTTGTCCAAAAAGGAATTCAATATCTTGAGCTGGATGCAAATTTGAGTAGTGTAAGCATGATTATTTATATTGTCTTCATTTCATATCCCTTTTAACTTGTAATATGTACACTCCAGAACTTTCTGCTGATTTTAGTCTCTGTTAGGTCTCCAGACAGATGCTGATATGGATGATGATTTCTCATTTCTACAACCTTTAGATCTTATTACAAAGGATCCATATGAGCTACAGAAAATTATAAAAGCTAAAAAGGAAAATCTACAAAAGGATAGGCTTGAAGAAAATGGGAAACATAATGAGTCCAATCACGAAATTGAACGAGAAAATGTGCAAGAAAGAGAGAAGGAGAAAAAAGGGAGAGAAAAAGAACAAGAACAGGATAAAGAGAAGATAGAGAAGGATAGGGAGCGAGAAAAGGGTAAAGATAAGGAAAAGCCCCATCAGGATCACATCGATAAAGAAAAGTGTGAAGATAAGGTCATAATGGAACATGAAGAAAATGGAACTGCAGGAGGTGATTGACACATTCCATTTCTCTTGCTGATTTATTTATGAAATTGTGTCTTATCCTTATATGGGCACCATTTAAAAAGCATATATGCCATTACAATTACAATAAAAATAACTTGACACGAAGTAAATCGAATCTCTTCTATTTCTTTTCTTTCTTCTCTTTTCAACCATAAATCAAATTTTCTCTCTTGAACCCTAACCCTTCTCTAAAAAAGTTCTAAACCCAGAATTCATGAAGCCTCCTAAACCTTAACCCACCACAACTACATGTAGACAAATTCCCCAATTTTTCCTACGTCAAGCAGCCCCATATTGGCGATCCTAACCAGCTTTGTCAGTGTTTTACTAGGACTTCAGTGCTGATGAAAGTGGACTTAAGTGTATGCCATGTAGCCCTAACCATTAATTGACAGCCTGCATGTGCTTCAAATATAACTAACCTTTTCTATTTTCTTACTTTTCTTTATTTATTTTTAATTTTGCGTCAGATGAAGATATGCTCTGATGGTTCTACAAGGGGCTTAAATCCATGCAATGTGTCATGCAACAATATCATTGTATGCCATATAGTAGAAGGCATGAACATCATGCAAACATAGGTGGATGATGTTTGGCTTTTGCATACTTATAGCTGTTTTATGGTCTGCAATAGGTCTTGCATCGTACCTCATTTTTCATGTGGTGGAATAGTATTACTAGTATGATTCTGAGATCACTGTCTTTCTCCAGCACACTCAAACACGCATGACCATCTTCCATTCTGTCAAGATGACTAATTGAATACTGTTTCTCACATGTGAGCATTTAATATGTTTTTGTATATGCTACATAGGGCCAGAACCAATGGACATCTCAACAAGCTCAACATCCTTGCCTTGTGAAATTCCTAGTTCTGATGTAAAAATTCTCGAAGGTCACACCTCTGAGGTTTGGACATATCCCTGTGTCATTCATTAGTTTCCCATTTTTAATTGGCTGCCTTTTATGTTCTGAACTTGTTCCTTAATTGCCAACAGGTTTTTGCTTGTGCATGGAGTCCATCAGGTTCGCTGCTTGCATCTGGGTGAGTCTAATGTCTTTAAAAGAGATGCTTCTGATAAGAAGTATTTCATCAATGTGTCCAGAGTATATCTCAATTATTGTTCACGGTTGCTTTTCTCATTCTTCTTTCCTGTCTACACTTACAAATATTTGTCCTTTTACTAGTCTTTTTTTTTACACCCTACTTCTTGTATATGCGAGTTTCACATTGGAATAATTTAGGTTTTGTATATGGGCTGCTCGAATTAACCTTTGAAGGAAATTTTCATTAAAATATTTCTTAGCTATTTAAAACCTCAGTTTCCACTTATCTATAATTATTGGGTAAAGGTTTGTCTGAAGCTTGCGAAGCACAAATGAACAAATTCTTTAGCAAGCAAGATACATAAGCTTACGCAGCTGATAGCTAACTATAGTAGTGTTTATGTTTTTTGTTGTATTTCTTTTTCTGATACTAGTTTGACTAAAGTTTTTATATTAGTTCAGTAGGATTCAGTTTCCTTATATCAATTAAAAAGTGGAGCTATATAGTTGGCTGAATTGCACTGCACCATGTGGCTCTTCTTTGTCTTTATTCTTGAGGTCTTCACTTCCAGTTCAAAATTCTTATCTTTTAATCTGAACAATAATTTTTTATTTGCTGAAATGGTAATAATATATTATAAATCTTTTGCACCATAAATTGTGTATGGGTATAAAGGGTGGAGCCAGATACATTGAGTAGGGCAATTGGCCCCACAGAAAGTGTTTTTTTTTTTAAAGGTTCTTTGGGGTAAGTTCAAAACTTATGAAAAAGTTTTGGGTATAAATCTGATTGCACCTACTAAATAAAGGTGTCCAGTTAAGATTTTTTTCCCTTTATCTCATTAAATGATACTTGTATAATTAATTGAAGAGTTCTCTAACGTTCTTTTTCAAAATTTTCTGAATTAATAAAACTATGTAATCAATTAAATTCTTTGGTTAAGATATGTGCTTCAATTGAGTCAATTACTTGGCTTTTATATACAATGAGGGTTGTTTTGTGGTTTAGGATTTACGTCACATAATTTTTAATAGATTAAAATAATGTGTTTTTGATAGGACAAAGTGGAATTAATTTCTTCGAATATGGATTATGTGGTAATTTTATAGTTAAATTAATTGCTTGGCTGAAAATATTAATTAGATCATAATGTCCTATTTGAGTTAAACTAACTTTGTGACATTTCACTTATCCTAACAAAAAAAAAAAAAAAAAAGACTTTTCAACATACTCTATTAGGCTTCCAAATATTTAAACTCATTAGTAAAAATATAAAGCATTGTTTATTTATTTTGAAAATGATATTTGAGAAAAAATTATTGTGTTATTAACTTATTATATTTCAAAAAAAAAATTCATATCTTTTGAAAATTTGTTTATATCCTCCACCCTAAATAATTTTTGGCTTTGCTTCTATTTGTGTTTGCGCACACACATTTGTTTGCATGGCAAAGTTTTTAACTCACATCAAAAGCTGCTTGTCAATGCTTTTTGATTAAGTTAATTAACTAAACTGATACAGATGACAAGGATATAAGTTG
Organism: Quercus aquifolioides; assembly: GCA_019022515.1. Taxonomy (NCBI): domain Eukaryota; kingdom Viridiplantae; phylum Streptophyta; class Magnoliopsida; order Fagales; family Fagaceae; genus Quercus; species Quercus aquifolioides. The sequence continues at coordinate 104,486,526 of CM032327.1, forward strand.
TGAACTTGTGATATGTCCTAGTAGTGAGATGAGGCTTCCACTTCATTGATATGGTGAAGGATTTGTAATTGGATAGGATCTTACCAAGCTTGTTGTTGTCTCTGGTAATTTTTAATATTTAGAGATGATGCCTTCATTATCTTTTCTCTGATCTGTTTTAGAAAACATGGAGCTATAACATGCACATGAGCAGCATCTGAATTATATGACTATAATGGAATCGTGCTGTTCCACATCATCATTATTATTTATTCAAGTGGTTGGAACAATTATTTTGCCTCTATAAGTATATAAAATAAAATAAAAAGTTCCAACAACTTAGGAGCTCTCACTCTCTCTCTCTCTCTCTTCACACCTAACCATTATGTGCTCAAATTATTTTATAATTTTCCAATATATAGGTCTGGAGATTCAACTGCCAGAATTTGGACCATTGTGGATGGACCTAGTATCTCTAGTGTGCAAGATGGACCTTTAAATGTTGCAGTGTTGAAGCATTTCAAAGGAAGAACCAATGAGAAAAGCAAGGATGTCACAACACTTGATTGGAATGTGAGTGTCTGTGTTATGATTATGGTTGACGTGCTTCCTTCATGTTATTCAAGTTTACATTCAAGATAAATTTTTAATTGGTAAGTTACATGCATATCTAGAGGATTTTGAATCCATGACTCACCCCCTCCCCCGAATCTATTTTTAAGAAAGAAGTCCCATTTTAGTTAGAGCTTATTGGATATATCCAAGTTAGATAGTATTTTTCAATAGCAATGCAGCCTTAGTACCAAAATTTAGAGTCACTATGGAACCTCACTAGACTTGTAATGTAAAACAACACGGATGCAACACAAAACTAACATGGACTAGTTATGGTTGGCCACATGTAATGTAAGACAACATGCTCCGATACCAAAACCAACACAGGACATAACCAAAAAACGAATGCAACACGAATTTTGAAGAACAAAAAGATAATAATAACCTAGGAATCAGCACCAAGCCATTAGAAAAAGTTCCAATTGAAATTTTATCCATTGTAAACTTGTCTCCATAGGAGTTAAGCATTAGACTACTAAAACTAAATCCTAATTATAATTGACTTGAGAAATCTCAATTATTGAATTACAAAAATACCCCTAACTCTAGGAGAATAAATAAAATACTAATAATATGTGGTCGACCTTGACTAATCTGTTAAGGATCCATTGCCAATCTCAAAATTTTGGAATAAAGGCTTTGTTATTATTGTTGTGACCTAATTAACCAATAAAATCTAAAATAAAGTTCATTTGACCAATGAAATTTCAATTGAGTTCTAAGACAGCACTAAACTAAACGAAAATAAAATCATCCTCACGCTTTTCACATCACCATGCCTTTTTAGCTCCAAGACGTGTTCATCTGTGTGTATTTATTCTCACTAGCGCCCTTTCCATCATATAGGGAGATGGGACATTACTTGCAACAGGTTCTTACGATGGTCAAGCAAGAATATGGAGTAAAGATGGTGAGTTGGTTCAGTTTGAAATATTGTTGCATGTTTTCTTTGAACTCTGTCAGTGCTTAAATCAAGCCAGAAAAGTACATGGGTACTTTCTTATTTTGCAATATCATCAGCTTTTGTATTAACAAATTGTGGGTCCTTGCTAGGGGAGTTGAGGAGTACATTAAACAAACATAAAGGTCCAATATTTTCATTGAAATGGAACAAGAAGGGTGATTTCCTTCTTAGTGGCAGTGTGGATAAAAGTGCAATTGTGTGGGACATAAAGACTGGGGAATGGAGACAACAATTTGAATTTCATTCAGGTACCACTTTACCCTTTTGTTTTGATAATTTCTGATGGCAAATGGAATATCAATGTAGGATGTTCTTCTCTTCTTTCTTTTGTTTTTTGGCTGGTTCTTAAAATGATAATGAAGCTAAATTATTTTTTCAGCTCCAACTCTTGATGTTGATTGGCGAAACAACGTTTCATTTGCAACATGCTCAACTGACAGTATGATACATGTTTGCAAGGTTGGAGAGAATCGACCAATGAAAACTTTCTCGGGGCATCAGGTTTTTCCTAGTCATCTGTCAACTCGTGATAAATCATCAAAGTTCTTGTGTCTGTTTGTTTTGTTACCATATTAACTCTTAAACTAAACTCATGATAAACTATTTAGCATTTATATTTGCATTCATCCAACATATCTGTTACTTAAGGAAAATTAATGAGCAACGCTCGATCAAATTTGTGCTCGTATGGTATCTCTTTGTCACTAGTTTGATGAGCAGGAAATCGATTTGTGAGCACTGTTTAACTGTCAGCAGCATGTGCTCATATGAGCTTGTCACTAGTTTTTAAAATTGCTCAGGAGATGACAGAATTAGAAATTTATTTGGTTCTGAACTCCTAGTATTGTGACCACCTAAATTTCAGGCTATGTTCATTTTAGGAATTAGTATATAAGAATGCTTCTCTATTGTTCCATTTTGTAATAGGTTCTTGATAGGTTATCTATTGCTACATCTGGATACCATCAATCAGTAAAAATACTATCAAATTGCATAGGTGATGATCACCAATTAGGTGGCACAGGTTGGATGCCATGGTGGAAGTTGGGAAAAAGCGCTGACCTCCATTTCTTGCCTTATTTGATATCTTCTCCTTCCTTGTTACTACCGTTTGGATGCCAATGGCAGTTGGCTCTGGTGTTGAAGGTGTGGGGTAGGGCAGTTGCTGAGTTTGAAGCCTGCCTAGCTAAAATATGAATAAAGAAAACTTTGCAAGGTGTCTTCTTTTCTGGATTATATTATCATTTTGTTCAGGGTTTTTGTCTCACAATTACCTTCTAATCAACTTCCTGCTCTTGTAAGTATAATCCCTAGAAAATGTTTAAAGAAAAATAGACCAAGTGATAGTGGCTATAAAAAATAATTAAAATAAAATAAAATAAAAAGCTTAGTGACAGTGAAACTGTTAAGAAATTGAACACAATGATTTTAAATCAACTGTTTTGTTGTTTGGCCATTTCAGGGTGAAGTTAATGCTATCAAATGGGATCCAACTGGTACGCTGTTGGCTTCGTGCTCTGATGATTACACTGCAAAGGTGATCCCTATGATTATTAACCATGTCCTTTAGGTGTTACATATAGGCATTTACACCTGTTAGGACTCTTCTTTGCATTTCATGCCTTGCAACAGATAGGAGGTATTGTTTGCTCATGTCATGACCTTTATTAAATGTTTTCACTCATATCATAGCTCTCCATTCCATGTATTCCCCAACTCTTCTTAAAATTTCAATTTAGTTCTGGCCCGGCATACTTTTATACTCTTCCAGTGCCCTTTATAGTATTGAAAAATTCTGTTTAATGGGGTTTCTTAAATTGTCTTTTAATCTTTTTCTGGACTATATTGACAACTACTACAAGCTTTTGACAGATATGGAGTATGAAGCAGGACAAGTATCTGCACGATTTGAAGGAACATGTTAAGGTACAGATTTTCCGCCATTTTATTTCCCTTTCTTCCTTTACACTCTTTTCTGACATTTGAATCCTAGACTTTTTTTTGTGATGAATTGATTTTTTTGTAGGAGATATATACTATCCGATGGAGTCCCACTGGATCGGGTACAAACAATCCAAATCAGCAGTTATTGCTGGCAAGGTACGTGTGCTCTTATCTCACATCTAAGTAAGGCAATGTGTTGGATTTAAGTAGGTACTTGTCCTATCTATTCGTTCAAACAGGACCTAAGTTACATAAATTTGGGGCAGTATGCATCCCTGTTGGCCCACCATCCCATCCCATTAATTAATAAAATGCATGTACTCTTTAAGATGTATAATGAACCCCCTTTCTATTTCTTTTTTGCAAATGGTCAAGCAAAATTAGCAAATACAAGCAGGCTGACACAAGAATAATAGACACATGAATGTAACTATATTTTTTTTTTTTCAAGTGCGCTAGGCCTATAGATATAGGCCATCTTGAACTGACTATAACATCCAGTTAAAGAATGTAGGCCCTTGCATTGTTCTGGCCCTCCTTGATCTGCCATGGTGGTGGATCTTTGATATTGTCACCAGGCAGGGTGATGTTGGACAAGTTATCTCTTCAATCAGACAGTAACTGGCCGACTGCCGCCGTACCAAAGTGTCCCAATGTCCATAGTCATTCTTAGGTTGATTGTTGGCCCGGTTGTGAGTTTTTGTTATTTTTGTTCTTGGAAAGTAATTTGTCTATGGACTTCATAACTCAAAAAACCATTAAACATGTGTCACTTTAAAGCCAGAACTTTGGGGTAAGGCTGCCTACCAATCACCTCTCATAGACCCCGCAAAAGTGGGAGTTTTGTGCACTTCTATGCCTATCTGGCAGGTGAGTAGTAGAGAATAGAGATCATAGTGTATGAAGTGGAAAAATACACACTACATGCAAAATATAATATCAGATCACAATTAAATTATGACGTGAACTAGTACTCAGCTATTGATGTCATATCTTTATAGGTTTCTACATCTTTATTGTGTTTCTGAATTTTGCTTAAAGGATTCATACATATCGTATGCTTCCTGAATTTATCTTAGATTTGATATATAGAACTTTCCCTTCCCTTTTTAATGAGCATTAGGTGTTCAAAGTTCAAAAACCATTTTCTCTTCCGCCCTAATTGAGCCAGTTATTGCCTCATCAGAAAAGGGTCATGTTAAGAGGCATATTTCTCTAAAATTGCATTATAGTTATAGTTTTATACTATGTGTAAGCCGTGTCACGTTCCAATGCTAAGAAGATACTTCTTGCTTTTCTTGTCTGAAGATCATTTGGCAAATACACTATATGGATATTCCCTTTAGAATAGATTGCATTTTATAGTTACCCCAGTTTCTTTTTGTTGAGTTCTTTGAGAGTACTCTCATGTTCCAACCTTGGGTTTGTATAAATAAATGATTTTGTTACTTATAAACAATATTCTTTCGTTGTTTATGCAATGAAAGAGCCTCCTAACCACTCATGTTATGAGTGCAGGCTCTGTGCCTGGGGGGCAACAAGTAATTTTCTCTCTACGTCTTCTTTTTATACCTGTAACCTCTTTTCTCCTTATTGATCAGCGCTTCCTTTGACTCAACAATAAAGCTTTGGGATGTGGAACTAGGAAGACTTATTTCCAGCTTCAATGGTCACAGGTATCAAACTTAAATCTGTAGTATATCACATAACATCACATTTCATGCATTAGTCAAGTACTTCAAGCAGCAAGATCACATCACATCATTTAAGAAGAAATTCTGTAGGAACCTCATGAGGTCCCCATTAATTAGATAGAACTAGAGATATGATGCAGCTTCTATCACTTAAAACATGGACAGAATAATTGCAGCATCAAATGCTATAGCTATCCATTTCATTATTGGCCCAGATGCACATGCATGTATTGTGGTGCTTTTTCATCTTTCAGCATAGCATGGATGGTTATGGTTATCCGAATTCCTTTCTTTTCTCCTTTGAAATCTGAATTCTTCCAATAGAGCATTTGAAGAGTATACCAAGAGGAGCTTTTGATTTCCTCAGTTTCTAGAAATTGACAATATAATGGCAGTAGTTTTATTCAAATTTGTATTGAAAAATGGTTTTCTGTTGCAACAGGGATCCTGTGTACTCTGTTGCATTCAGCCCTAATGGTGAGTATTTGGCCAGTGGATCTATGGATAAATGCCTGAACATATGGTCTGTGAAGGAAGGAAAGATTGTGAAAACATTAACTGGAAATGGTGGGATTTTTGAAGTTTGTTGGAACAAAGAAGGTGATAAGGTTGCTGCTTGTTTTGCTAACAACATAGTTTGTGTTTTGGATTTCCGAATGTAAAACTTGCATATTTCTTATTAATTTTTTAGGCTAAATTAGTCTTCCCATCCATCTATAAACACTGTGATAGATGACCTTAAAATGGAGGAAATTTTCTTTTTATATTCTGTACAGGGTCATTTGTGATATATACAATGGATCACATTTGTTCCAAATTTCTGATGTAGATGGAGGCTTTAGTTCACATAGTATGTTGTGAATTGCATGAAGCAGGGGTATATTATCCACTCTAAACGTTAGATCTTAACAGAATGCTCGTGTAATTTACTAGTAATTTGGAGAGAAAAAAAGGCAGAACCATAAACTACTTGTATTCCTGCTATTTACAAAACAGTATATTACTTCATTATATACATTGCAAAGCTGAAATCATAGCAAAAGAGTTTACCCTCTGCATGGGGAGAATATGATAGCGGACCTTGTATTGGTGACAATGCCAAGGGCTCTTGGACCAAATAGTTGACTTGTGTCTAAGATTTTTAGAGGGTGTTTGTTACATGCACTTAAAAACATGTGTTTTGATATTTGAAAACATGTGTGAAAATACGTGTGGATGAAAAGTATATAGAAATACATGTAATGTTGTTTAAAAATTGAAAATTGTTGTTTGAAATAGTGTACCAAACACCCCTTACTTTCAGTTCCTAGAAGCTAGGGCTTCTCTTCTTTACTCTCTTTGGAATTTGGAGATCAGATCATGGCTTGCCACTTGATTGTGTTTTTGTTATCATCACTTCTTCTCTAGATATCTCATGCCCCATTTTTCCTTTGCTTAAGAGCTTGATCTACCAGAAACAACCTATTGCAACAATGAAAGGAGTTGAAGGCAATGATTTTGTATCATGCTTGATGGATCCATTATTCCAATCACTAGTCGCAATTCCACACAATGCACTAGAATGCTATGTTAATGTGGTTAACATGCATATTTTATTTGTATTTTTTAGCCCAAAACTAAAGAGTTTGACCTAAATAGAATAAAATTTCATACTTTCCAACCCAAATATTAAGAAAAAAAATGAAGACTTGACTCTTATTACATATTCTTTTCTATTTATATAGATTTGGAAAAACAATTTTGTGAATATTTAGCACAAAATTAAAGAGCAACCTACAAAAAGAATCAAAATAAGGCTCCCAAAATGGACTTAATGGGCCCAAGTGGAACAAATAAACCAAAGTGAACTAAATTGGATCACATGGACCAAAAGTATACTGAAGTGGACTAAATAGAACAAATGAACCAAAGTGGACCGAATGGACCAAAATAGACCAAATGGATCAAAGTAGACCATAATGGCATAAAATACTATACTAATGTAACTTAACAAAAAATGTAGTAATAATAAAAGTTATACTTTGACTTTTAGATATTACTAGTCGCATTGAAATAAATAATTATTTTTTATTGTAATATAATGTATAATTTTTTTCTCTAAATTTTTTTGAAGATAATTTGTTCTCCCTGAAAATAAACAATTTCTATTCAGTCCAATTAGGTCTATTTTGGTCCAATCGGTCAATTTTGGTCCCCTTTCAGTCCATTTTAGACTAATTGGAGCTTAAATTGATTCTTTTTATAGGTTTTCTTTTCAAGTTTAGCTCAAAAATTCTTTTTTTTTTCCCCCTTCATTTTTTGGGTTGAAAAGTATGAAATTTTATTATATTTGGGCTAAACTCCATGGTTTTAAAAATCAGACCGGACCAACCGGTTCAATCAGGAAGTGAACCTAAATCCTGTCCGGTTATTAGTTAAAACTGGAAATGAAAGAAAAACCAGACAAACAGTACAAACTGCCGGTTCAATCAGCATAACCAAAAATCGGTGCAGTTAAACCAGTTTTAACACTTCTTCATAAATACTTCAACTGTTGTGTTTTTTAACCCCAAAAAAAAATTAAAAAATTAAAAAGAGATCTTGTTTTAGATTTAAGAAGAGAGGTTTTGATTTTGAAAATACTCTCTCAAGCATAAAGTGGTGAAGCCTAAGACACCCACAATGACCCAAAAACATCAAATTTACTTTACTTACCTTTTGCGAAAAAAAAAAAGATTTACCATATTTGTGTTGAGGAAGAACCAAAGAAGCCCAAAGATAAGCAGATTTGTAATGATCTATCTGTTTCAGTTGAGGCTTTTTTTTGCTGCTCTTGCCTCTTGCACGTGCACATACAAGAGAGAGAGAGAGAGAGAGAGAGAGAGAGAGAGTATTAGAGAAAGAGATATGAAAAGCAAAAAGTGAGATGGGAAAATGTAAAGAAGTATTGTTGAAACTTGAACCAAACGTGTGGTTGTATAGATTTCAAAATGTGTGATAGTTGGGATATTAACATGTGGAGGGAAAAAAATATCAAGTGGGTAATGATATTACTACCCATTGGTGCACTTACTTTTTGTTATTTGAAAAGTTAAAAAATAACTAAAATATTTTATAGTGGGCTTGTGAGTTGTGGGTGCTTGTATATGTTTTTTTGTTTTGGTTGAATTGTGTTGAGTGGTGTCTAAAAGTTGGTAAGCTAAAGTTAAATGTTTTACTATTATTTAATTTTTTTAGTTAAAATGACCAGGTATAAAATTATTTATTTATTTATTTTTATAATTAATAATTTTATAATTATTAATTAAATTATTTATGACGTCATCAGTTCAACCATCGGTCGGACCTCAGTCCAACCAAAAAACTAGTAACCAATCCCTTTTTCAGTTCTTTCACTGTACCAGTTTTTAAAACCATGCTAAACTCTTTAGTTTTGAGTTAAAAAATACAAAGAAAAAAATATTAAAAAATAGACATTAGAAATTAAAAAAAAAAAAGCCCTAAAAATGCAGTAAAAATGATAAAAATGCAGTAAAAAAGTCTTATTTAGTTCATTTTGTCCTCTTCAATCCAATATGGTCCTATTTAGTCCATTCTATCCACTAAAGTTATATTCGGTCCAATCCGGCCCATTCGGTCTTATTCAGTCCAATTTGATCTAATTCAGTCTATATTGGTCTTATTCAGTTCGCTTCGGTCTAATTTGGTCCATTTAGTCCACAATGGCCCTATTCAATCCACATTGGTCCTATTCGGTCCATTCTATCCACTTTAATCCACTTTCCTATACAGGCCATTCGGTCCATTTGGTCCATTATGTACCCTTCCATCCTTTTCAGTCCACATTGCTTCTATTTGGTCCAGTCAATTCACTTCAATCCATTTCCGTCTTATTCGATCCAATTTAGTCCCGTTCAGTCTATTCGATTCTATTTGTTCTTATTCTCTATAATTATTGAAGCTTTGATTAAAAAACAATTATCAAACAATTGCAATACTTAAAAGAAATAATTAATTTTACAATAAATTCAATTACAATTAGATTGCAATCAAATCATTATTGCCTTACTGGATTGCCAAACTCAAATAAAGCTAGTGCAACAATTGTAAAAAAGTAAATAATTAAGAGTACAGAAAACACCCTGAAATTTTGCTTGGATATCGGTAATAGTAAATGTAAAATTCAATGCACATGAAGTATCAAACTGATAAATATATATTAAAGAGATTGGAGGTACTGCAGTCACTGATTATTATAGAGATTGGCTGTTCATAATTCAAACAAAATATTATCATTGTCTTGTGTACAGGAAGATCACATATGCATCTAATGCTTTCTCAATTAGATATTGATTCAAAAACGTAGGAAAAATCATTTGTCAAAATGATCAACGCTAGTAAATTTACAATCTGCCCCAAAAAGATAAGGAAAACCAACAAGTGTTGTAGGACTGTGTTACCAATGAATTCTTACACCAAATGGAAATCACCAAGAATAAGACCACTACAGTACACAAAAGTGATATCACTGCAGTTCTTAACCATTCACTTCCCAGAGCCTTCTGACAATCATGACTAGCCTAGGCAACAAAAATCCAATCATTTTCAGTTACAAGTTAGAACACTCATTTCCTTCTCACTGTCCAGGTCTTCTCAACCAGCCGTGTCCTAATTGACAATGTCTGTCATTCTTTAACATCTTCAAAATAAGAAGCTGGTATTTCTGGAGGTGAAGGCATGGTTGCCACACATTTGAACTGTTAAGAGAAAAATAATGACTTTAATCAGATTTTACATTTTCTGTAATGTTAATATACAAGTCAAACTTATTATAGCATCTTCTTTTTTTTTCCCCCCTTTTGGGGGTGACCAATTATAACTTATAAGTACATTACAACACATACCTTGTGCTGCTTGTATTTCCCTCTTACAGCTTGAAAAGTGCCACCTCTTCTACTCAGATACAAGTCATGTATAATAGGAACACATTCCTTTAAATCAGCAGGCTTATATCCAGAGTACATTTGCAGGGCTAAACACTGAAAAATGTATTTACTTAATAAGTACCATCCATACAATAAATTTAACACAATAAATGAGCCTCTGACATCAACTCTTACCCAAGGATGCATCTTTGGCCGGATCATAAATCTTGCCACAAACATAACAGATGCAGCAACCATAGAAGGCAAAAATTTTACACAATGGTAATCTAACAAACTTAGCTCCGCAAGGTAGTAACCAAGGAACTCCAACTGAAGATTGGGAGTCTGCAGAAGACACAAGAATATAGTTAGTCAACAACATAAATTACCATTTTTGCTCCAGTTTAAAAGACTGATAAAGAGAGGATTCGGCTTACTTTGTAACTCTCTTGAGCAACTTTATTGAATCGTCTGCAAACCAAAATGGAAAAAAGGAACAACAATCAGTCCAATGTCCTGTGCTTTTCTGTAGATCATCAATGATAAAGAAAAAACAATATAGCATGTTGATAATATCCTTGCCTTAGAAATGTCTTTATCGTAGGATTGCCCACTTCAAAACTCAGTGACTTAAGTATGTTAGCCTCCATTTTCACCACCTTTACAATCACCACAAAACTAATCTCAACAAAGAGCACAACAATAACCTAGGCCTCATTTGGAAAAGATGCAAAAACATAAAACCATTAGAAAAAAACAAAGTACCTCTTCCTTAGTATAAGTATTATCTGTTATGTAACAGAACTCTTCCACGTGCGGAGGACTAATCTCTTCATACTTTCTACATGTCACAACAAATAACCATGCTTAGTAAGTGGGAAAAGGCCATCATTTTTTAACAAACAATCTCAAATCTCAAATCTCAAATCTCAAATCACAAAGAGTAGCAGCAATTTCAAGGAAGCTTACGAGGCAACAAGCATTGCTGAAACACCCAGTAGCTGAAGCTTATGCCTATTGAGAGAATTCAAAGACAGGTATCTATCAACATAAGAAATGGTGAGGTACAAAGTATCTGAAACCAGCTTGTACTCTTCTGCAACCTCAACCAACCAATCCACTAGTATACCCCTCATATTAGAATTGACATCCTTCTGAACCCTCTCAATGTAATCAGGCAAAGGTCTTCTTTTTGGATCCACCTGAACATTCAATTAACCACCACAACATTTAGCCCCCATTTATCAAAATCCCAAACCCACCAAAACCCCAATCAACATAACCAATTTGAGTAACTTATTACCAAATTAGATTGCCCAATATCTATACAATAACAACCAAACCTTAGTATCAAAAATCCTTAATATCAATCCTTAATAGATTAATCATGGTCACTCACAAAAAATCCTTAATAGATAATGGCATTTCAATCTCAAAATTCTAAAATGTTCTCTAAGCGGAGACTAATAGACCTACATATAACACAGATTGCAAACATTTGTTTCTCTTAAAATCGACGAACACCCAATTGATTAAAGAACCAAATGAGTACAAAACAACATGGCCCAACTGAGAAAAAAACCAATCGAAACAAGTAATGGTGGACCTTCTTTACCTCCATGTTGTGAAGGTAGTCATAAATCTCAGAAACATAAGGCCCGCACATCTGGGGATCATCGGACTTGTCCTCATCGTCTTTGTCCTTTGTCTCCTCGAGCTTTGTAGCGGTCGTCGATGCCTTCTTGACACCCTTGGCCTTGGTTTTACTCTTGGGCTGTTTCTGTGGCGGCTCTTCGGAACCACCAGCGTTTACGACGACGTTTGACGAGTTTGTAATCTCGCCCAACACCACTCTCTTCTTGGCAGGCCTTTCCTCTTCGGCCATGGCGGCCCTCTTCTTCGCCAAGCGCGTCATGCGCACGCTCTTCCCTTGCTCCGCCATGGCAGTGGTTATAGACAGTAGCTCTCGCAAACCCACTTAGCCTTTTGGGTTTTTTGAGAGAGAGAGGACAGAGAGGGATTTGGAGAGTGAGAGGAGAGGAGGGTTTTGTAGTTTGAGCTTTGTAGAGAGAGAGAAAGAGAATCTGAAAGCGCCATTTGAGTTTATTTCAAAAGAAAAGAGTTGGCGCTTCTCTCTCTTTCAGTGTAGGTTTTTCTTTTCTCGGTTTGAGTTTTTTTTTTTTTTTTTTAAACGTTTAAGAGGATTTTGGGTTTTGGATTTCATTTGGGTGGGCTTTTTTTTTTTTTTTTCCATTTTGGACAAGTTTGGGTGTTTTAAATTTTGAAATTTTGGGGGGCTGATTGCTTGCTCATTGTTGAGCTGATTTTTTAAGATTTAAGTTTTACTTTGTGTTTCTGGTTAGGCGGGTCATTTTTCCGCCAATGTAGTTCAGGTTGACATTTATTTGGAAATTGAAAAACTTTATTATATGTATATTTATGGACTACACGTGTTAGTGGTACTTATGGTAATTTCATTCAAAAAAAAAAAAAAAAAACTTATGGTAATTGAAAAACATTTTTTTTCTAAAAAAAAAAAAGGGTTATTCACTGTTCTACTTTTATCCTCATTGCCTGTTTGATTTAAGTTTATTTCATACTAGAAGTCTAAAACCGAATGGCCAAACTCTTACTCAAAAATCAAAATATATTCTCCAAATAATAAATAATAAAAATAAAAATTCTTAGTCATTACTATATTTTTTGTTCAACTTATTTTCAAAACAGAATGCATCAATAAAATATGTTATTTTTGGGAAATTCTTAGCTAGTCCGGGACTACAAGGTCATCTTGCTAACCTTGTAGTCTGGACCAATTAAAATGAGACACCTAAGAGAAAGTGCTGATATCATTTAACAGGAAACCAAGTCAGCAATAGAGTTAATGGCGTTTAGTGTGTTGCTATTCCGTTAGGTTCAAATTCAAATCTTAGCCCTTCAGTTAATCCAACAGTAGAGAAACATCATTAATCCGCATGAAATGGGAAAACCCCTATTCTCTAACCCGCCTCTTTTCTTTTCTCAATTATTTCAAAAACTCTCACTCTCCCTCTCTCTCCTCCTCCTCCCCTTTGCACTCTCTCAACCCAGTCAGGGCTGTTGCCACAATCACCTTTACGCGAAGCCACGTCATTGCACGACCCACCTCTCGCACCAACTACTGTCGTGGCCTCTTTCTCCTACAATTCCTTTTGCTCTTCTCTCAACCTCAACTGCGCTGTCGCCGACGCCACTGACCCGTAAGTTTTCTGTTTTTCTCTCTCTGTCATTTTTTTAATTGATTTATTTTAATGAGCTCTGTTTGGTTGCTTGGAAAAAAGAAGGAAAGTAAGCTTTGTTTTGTGGGATTCGTGGATTGTGTTGATCTGGTCTCTTTCAGAAGCTATGGCATTTATGGGTTTTTCAGATTGTTTGGGTTTGTGGTCTGCTTGGCTTTTATTCTTGAGTTCTACTTTGTAGCCTATAACAGTACAGTCATGTTTAATTTCGAGCTCTTGTAATGATGTTTCAATTTTGAATGAAATGATTTCCGTAAATATTATGTAATGGAAAATGGAAAAATCCATATGACTTGCATGAAATTACAACATATAATAAAAGGAGTGATTTTTTTAAGCACCTATTACGATTGGGAACTTTGAGTGCATTGTCTCTTTTTTAAAAAGTCGTAGTTGTGCACCATCTGAGAACTTAGTGCATTGTCTATAGAAGAATTAGCTCTACTTGTGCCAAATAATCGTTGAAAGAAAATAAAGGTTTTTTCTTTCATCAATATCTCAGTTTTCAACAAGTAATCATTAAGTGTACTACTATTCTATTACTATATTTCATCTTCGAGTAATTTTTTAGTTTTTGTGTTGAGGATTTTTTTTTTTTGGGCGTAGGCCGTAGGGTGTGGTTTGGGTAGTCTTCTACTACAATGCTAATGTTGCACATTTTCAAATGGGCTCTTGAGTTTGCCAAGGATATGCTCATAGACAAGACTGTTTCTTCTATTATTCCCCTTCAAGTACTTGATATTAAGACGTTCGTGAAAATCCCACTTGTTGGAAAGTTCATAATTTTCTTTTTAAATACTTCAATTTATCACATTGATACTGCTTCTTCAAATGTTAAAACTGGAGAGAGGCATTATCTTAGTTGCTTCTGGTTTGAATTGCAATTACAGATAATGGGGGTGCATACAATCAAGTATACAACTAGGCTTTTTGTTTGGTTTATGCTCTAAATTGAGTAAATGATAGAAAAATTGCTGAATTATGGTAGATATAGTTTTTCTTCTGTTGGGTTGCCTTTGTCATGGTACTTGCAGTTTGTTTTTAGCCAAGCTTGAAATAAGGGCTTTTTTTATCCAAAAGGTGGGGGTTGTGTGGGGAACTAGAAAAGTGCTTGTAGCAACTATGATTTAAATTCCAGTCGAATTGTTGGTCTATTTCACTTGAAACCAAATGAATCATTTTTTGCTAGTAAATAGAGGATTGATCTTCTAAGACGTTACTGTGCTGACTAATTTTTTTTTTTAAACATTGCAAGATGATAGAGCCCCAACCAAGCTACATTGCCAGAAAAGATTTTGAAGCATTCATGAGGGATTGAAGTCATTTATCTTGAAGTTAATGGGACTAACTTTCAGTTTTACTGAAGCTTTAAATTTGATATATGTATTGTCCAATTTTGACACTCAGTGTCTTTGTGTTTATACAAAACCATTACAAGGATGTATGGTACAAACCAAGATAATGTAAGAAAATGCAGTTATTCTTTTCTTAATATTTCAGTAGCTATAATGATGTCTATGATTTATCTTTTGAAATGTTATCAAGCCAATTTATGTGACGGGAAGTGGCACTCTAAAATTGATGCTCAATTGTTATTTGTGCTCCAATGAAGGTAATGACATTTTGAAATTGGTGCTCAATTACTGTTTTTGATTCAATGAAATTGAAACTCAATTGCAAAACCTTGATGCCAAATTGTAAAATTGGAAGAAGTACATTGCAAAGTATATTTTTTGCTATTCACATTATTAGTAAAATTCATTTTGAAAATGATAACCTCTACTTTAAAGGGTGTAGTTGTGAAATATGAGAGCAAGAGTTTTGAGAATTTGCCAAATTAAAGCTTATCCAAGAAAAGCAATGTAAGCAGTCTAGAAGTCATTCTTGATTAAATATGCCAAATCACCAATTGTACACATTGTATGCACGCTATTTTATGATAAGGCCTAATTATAGTTTCTGTTATTTGGAACTCATGGAAAAACTTTGCTGCTTTTCTTCCCTGGTTTCTCCTGTAAAAATGGAACATCACATAGCATGTAGTGCTTGGTTTCTCTAGCAACATTATTTGAAGAGACAAATCTAACATTATTTGAGTTCCAATTACCTAAAAAAAAGGGGGTTATTGAAGAATTGTTGTCACAAGCTCAACAATGAGCTATTACAATCTCTATAAGAAACATAGCTTAACAAATACCAAAAATATGTACATGACATGTCACTTGTTTCAAACTAAAAAGAAGTTAACATGTATCAAATCTAAAACTTTAGTAAATCTAAAAAATTAGTCTTGGTAACTCCAAGATACATGATTTCAATCCATCATGAATGCTTCAAATCCTTTTTTGGCAATGCAGCTTAGTTGGGGCTCTATCATCTTGCAACTTTGAAAAAGAAATTTCAATTAGTACAAGAACATCCTAGAAGACAGCCCTCTATTTACTTGCAAAAATTATAGGCTAAATTGGAAAGTACACCCCTAACGTTTGGGGGTGATTGGATTTTACACCCCCAACGTTTGGTTCCGTTAGCAAATCACACATTCGGTTAGTTTTTGCTATTAACTGCCAAGTCATCTTACTGACGTGTTTTTTTTTTTAGCCAAATAAGCTCAAAACGACACGGTTGCAAGGGAAATGATGTGATGACTAGGCACATGCTAAACGACACTGTTTTGCCCAAAGAGAAAACAAACAAAATCTCAAAATCCTAAATCTAAACCCACGCACCAACCCTTAGCTCCCTAACCCACGAACTTATCCCCACCAGACTCCTCTTCTCCACACTCAAATCCCAACCTCACACCTCTTCTTTTCCCACAATCCCCACCAAATCCCTTTTCACGAAACCAACCACATCACCACCATCACCAGCACTTTGCTCCAAATCCCACTCCAACACTTTCCTAAACTACTCTTGCCTCTTCGCCCAAAACCCATTTCTCTCCATCCCTTCTCTCTCTCTCTCCTCATCCTCCTCTTCTTCTATATCCTCATCAAAACCGCTCAAGACCACTTCTCCATTGTAACTACCAGCTAACTAACCAACTAAATCTCTCTCCCACTATTGGTGCTGTTACTCTTTTGGCCTTAAGCAATGGCGCCCCTGATGTCTTCGCATCGATCGTCGTGGTCCGAGGAGACCAGTACCGAACTGGGTTCGGAGCAATACTCTCTGCGGGGACCTTTGTCTTTGCTTTTATTGTTGGTTTCGTGGCAATCTACGCCGCACCCTTTTCGTTGAACCTTGTGACTTTTGTGAGGGACGTGCTGTTTTACTTGGTGGCGGCATTGTTTTTGTTCTATGTGTATCTTAGTGCCAAGATTTTTCTGTGGCAGGCTGTTGGGTTTTATGTGTTTTTTGTTGGGATTGTGTTTTGGATGGATTTTGGATTGGGTGGAGGGAGGAGGAAGATTGGGGCTGAGCTGGGTTTAGATTTAGGATTTTGAGATTTTGTTTGTTTTCTCTATGGGCAAGACGGTGCCGTTTAGCATGTGCCTAGTCATCACATCATTTCCCTTGCAACTGTGTTGTTTTGAGCTTATTTGGCTATAAAAAAAAACATGTTAGCAAGATGACTTAGCAGTTAATAGCAAAAACTAACCGGGGGTGTGATTTGCTAATGGAACCAAACGTAGAGGTGTAAAATCAAAGTTTCGAAACGCTGGGGTGTAAAATCCAATCACCCTCAAACGTTAGGAATGTACTTTGCAATTTAGCCAAAATTCTATATGTTCATTTGGTATCAAGTGAAATAGACTAACAATTTGATCGGAACTTGAAACACAGTTATAAGCACTTTTATAGTACCACACACAACCCATACGTTTTAAGATTAGAACAACTCCTATTTCTAGCTTGGCTAAAAACAGATGGCAAATACTTTGAAAAAGGCAAGAGAGAAGAAAAACTATTTCTACCATAATTTAACAACTCATCTGTCATTTACAGCAATTAAAGTAGAAGTAGAAAGGTGAAAAAGTGATAAGCAATCAGTGGAGCAATAAGTATATAACGCACATTCCTTGAAAATAGTTGCAAAGCATACACACTGCCTATGCTTGTAAATTTGCCAAAAACTAAAATTGGTAAAGTATTCTCTTACACTCTAATCTCTTCAGGCCTAAGTATTTGTAAACATGTGCCAAAAAAAAAAAGGGATTCTCAAGCCAATACCTAAAAAAAAAAAAAAGTAGGTAGAGAATTTAAGCCAATACTAAAAGAAAAAAAGGAGGGCATGGGAGTTCAGAAGTTCATGTGACAAAACACTCAAATTACAGCGTATTGAATGAATAAGAGCTAAAAACACCTTGATTTTATGATCTTCTTTTGAAGAAACTATGAGAGCAACAGTTGGAAGATAAAAACTAAATTGGCACTACTTGGCTCAATGACATCAACTATGAAAACGAGCATTTTCACAAACACCTTAAAGGCAATCTTTCAATAGGAAGCTTGTATGGACTACGCCCTATCAATTTGAACTTTGATTTACAAACTTACACAAATTTAATAAACTATAGACATCAAATACGGGACCCAATTTGTACTTATCACACACCCTTAGTCCATTTCGAAGCATACCCATAAGCCATATTTGTACTTATCTATTATTCCCTGTGAATGTGAGATTATATTACCATCAAAAGCATTCAATTAAATGATTGCTCATTGAAAAAAAAAGAAAAGAAAAAAAATGACAGATTAACAATGACCCAAGTGACCAAACAACCATAAGAACAAACCCAAAGAGAATAAGAAGATGGGACATGCATTTCAAGTAGATGGAATCTCAACCAAGCTTAGGCCCTTTTGCTGCACAAGAGTGAGAGGGAAAATTCTTAATTTGCTGACCTCATAGATCTCATCAAGCTTGGGCCTGAAGCGAGCGATCTGAGAGCTGAAGGAGGAGAGGCGGTCTGGAGACAAAATAGGTTATTGGAGTTTGATGCACAATGAAAAATGAAATTTGAAAGCTAAGTTTGAGTCTAAAAATTTTCACTAACCCGCCCAATTCACTTCTAAATTTGAATTTGTCTTTCAAATTTGAGATTTGATTTTGACAGGGTTAACAGACGTCAAGGTTTTTAGCTGATGTGGAACAAAAGTCTATGTAAGCAAATTTTAGTGAGGTGTCTTGAATCTATTGGCTGGGACTACAAGGTCAGCTTGGTGACCTTGTAGTCCCGAACTAGCTAAGAATTTCCCCTATTATTATTATGGCAATTCTTATACAACAACAATTGGTCCATATCCTATATTTGTGACCCATCAATATTTTCAACTATTAATGTTGCACCGTGACATTTAACTGGACAATCGAGTATTCGGTAGCAATGTCCAAGAAATATGTCTCAAAATTATGTCCAAGAAATAGTTGTGGTGGTGGGCGAGTATTGGCAAGGAGCCTGTTACAAAGGCTGCAGTGTTGTTGTTGTTTTTTTTTTTTTTTCCCCCTTCTGCTAGCAATCTATAAGAGCATTAGCATTGGAGAATGCTAATGCCATATCTAAGGTCAATTTGGCATTTTAAACCTTAAAATCCATTGCATCAGATAATGCTAAACTCAACTATTGCAAATTTTTTGCAACAGTACAATTCTAAAGATAGAATTGTACTATAGTAGTATTCTAAAAAAAAAAAAAAAAATTTATTCCCTTTTAAGACCGAAATTTCTCTCTCCTCTCTCTCATTATTTCAGTTCTCTTCTCTCTCTTCCTTCTTGTTTCTCATTTGCTCTCTCCTCTCTTCATCAGACCCAAACACCATTCTCCATCACACATCACAGTGGCTCAGTTTTTCTGGTGGATTGTGATCCGGCAGTTTTGTGGTTGCTTTTTTTTTTTTTTTTCAACGTGGGTCACTGGTGGTTGTGGTTTTTGGCATTTGGTGGGTTGCGATCCGGTGGTTCTGTGGTTGCATTTTTTTTTTTTTTTTTTCGGTGTGGGTGACAGCATGGGTCACTGGTGGTTGTGGTTTTTGGCGTGGGTCACTGTTGTGGTTGTGGTTTTTTTTTTTTTTTTTTTGCTGTGACTGGTGCCTAAAGGGGTTGTGGGTCGTGGTTGGGTCCGGTGTTTGGGTCATAGTTGGGTCCGGTGTTTGGGTCGTGGTTGGATCGGTGGGTTTGAAACAGTGGATCTATTGATCGGTGGGTGGATTGGTTGGGTTGATCATCAGTAGCTCCGATGGTGGCTCCAATGATGATTTTTTTTTAATGGGTTTCCTCCGGTGGGTTTCAAATCGACGGCATGGGCTAATGGGTTTTTGGTGCCATGGCTGTAGTTGTTGATGGGTTGTGTGTTGCTAGAGGTTGAGGGAGAAGCAGAGGAAAAAAAAAGATAGTTAGAAAGCCTAGGAAACAAGTGTTTGAAAAAAAATAACAGTTATAAAGAAATAATAAAAAAATATTTAAAAAAAATATTTTAATAAAAATAAAATTTTAGGATGTAGAGGAATTGAAAAATGGTATGGTATAATAGAATTGTGAGTTTTTAGAATTGTAAAATAAAATAGCATTAGCATTCCCCAATGCTAATGCTCTAAAGGTGGAACAATGGTAGAGGAGACACAGAGAGAAACATAGAGAGAGAGTCAAACGTCAAACGTTTTTGAGTTTAAAGATAGGTTTAAAATGTAATAAATAAAAGTAATTAATAAGATTTTAATAAAAATATTTGTAATAATAAGTTTTTTTTTAATGGTTAAATCTACTTAAATCCAACAATTTAAAAAAAGTATAACTCTTTAGAGTTATACTAACTTGAACCTATCTCATATATATATATAACCTTTTTTGTCCCAATCCGAACCTAACTAGACACTAAAAATAAGCCACCATGACCCTACTGGAGATCAATATAATAGGTTGATTGATGGGCAAATTCACAATTGATAGATTAACCTAGCAGATATTAATGGAGAATTAGAACCAAATCCATTGTTGAAAGATGGATATATTGCCCATAAGATCCAATAAATATGACATCACATAGAGATAATGCTGCTTGTCTGCTACTACTACGACATTGGAGAGAAAATAATGTCAACTTGTAAATCTTGTTCTACAATTACACCCCATGGAAGTAGGTTAAAAAGAATGTGTCAGATATTGGAAAATTTATTCTATTTTCTTTCAGCGATTGATCGTAGGATCCCAAAATTTTGAATCAGTGCCCAAGTTTGAAGTTTATTCATCAACAGTCACACTGACTATCTGCCCAACTAGATATTTACACAACAATCCATCCTTAACTGATGGAAACGTACAGAAATCACGTTTCCAGGGACGTCTTCGTGCTCATGATTAATACTTGGCTTCCTCAATCAGAGTTTTGGTAGGTGAAGGGAACATTTTCCAGTTTGAGGTGGCAACTCTAATGCACCAACAAGGCAATCACACTGTAACATTCTGGGTTTACTGGCTGGCCATTTTGGAGCAGACTGTAAAAAACTATAGTAGGTCTAGTAACATTGCTCCATAGCATACTACATCTCTAGCTTCCTTTAATCTCAAAGTATTCTGCATCACAAAGTCACATTCCATTAATAAAGTTCAAAGAAATAGCTAATTTACCATTGACTCATAAAAGCAGATCATGTACAAGCTCTATTAATCAATGTTGAACAAAATGCAAGCCAGTTACAACAAGCCAAAAGTAAGACTATTTGTAGAACTAACCTAGAGGTGCATAACCATTTACAAGTGGAACTGATGTTAAATTATTTGCCCCTCTTCACCAGAAATTTGTCCATCCTAAAACCCCCTGCCACAGCAATCATCCAAAAGAATTTTGCCAACCTTCACAGCACATAATGTAGTTTGCAGAACCTCCCATCAATTAACATTAGCCGGTGCAACTGAAAGCAAATCTTCTACTGAATGAAATATCCATTTCCATCCCACATTCAACTTTTCTACTTGGTTATCCATAAATAACCCAAATATCAATATGTCATTCTTTTAGATCTTCAAAGTAAGAAGCAGGTATTTCTGAAGGAGAAGGCATACTTGCCACATATTTGAACTGTTTCCAAGAAAACAATGTTTATGAAATTAGATTACTACTCTTTGAATTATATGAAAACTTCCATCAACTTCAGTTATAAATGTTTAACCATAAATACCTTATGCTGCTTGTATTTCTCTCTTATGGCTTGTAAAGAGCCTCCTTTTCTACTAACATACAAGTCATGTATGATAAGAACACAATCCTTTAAATCAGCTGGTTTGTATCCAGAATATTGTTGCAGTGTTGCGCACTGTGGAAAGCATACAACTTGTAAGTGCTTTCAAATCAAAAAGTCATACTATTAGCAGGTCTCAAAAGTCAAGCTCTTACCCAAGGACGTATCATTGGTTGAATGATAAATTTTGCAAGAAAGATAACTGATGCAGCCACCAAGGAAGGTAAGAATTTCACACAGTTATAGTCTAACAAACTTAACTCCCCAAGATAATAGCCAAGGAACTCTAACTGCAAATTGGGACTCTGTAGAAGGCACAGGACAATGAATCAATAACAAAGACGTTTCAAAATCAGGAACATTTACAAGAGGGCCAAGAAGACATTTAGCTTACTTTGTTGCTCTTTTGAGCAAAGCTAGTGAATCTTCTGCAAACCAAAACGGGAAAAAAATAACTATAATCAGTTGAATGTATCATTTAAGTTTTTAACTGTAACACTGGTTCATTTATGGATAATTAGTGATGAACAAAGAGGAAAATACACAGCATCTTGACAGTTTCCTTACCTTAAAAATGTCTTTACTGTAGGATTGCCCATTTCAAACTTTAGTGACTTGAGTATATCAGCCTCCATCTTCACCACCTTTACAATCACAATGAAACCAATATTAATGAAAGCACAACAATAAAACTTAGACCCACATGGGAAAGAAAAATGACAATTAAGTAAAAAAAGAAAAAAGACAATCACCTCCTCCTTAGGATATCTATTCTCCAAAATGTAACAACAATCGCCCACATCTAGAGTAGTAATTTCTTCAGACTTACTTTTGTTTAATGATCTTACTTCATACTTCCTACTCATCACAATAGGAAAACCAATAATTGTGAGTACAAAGAAAACCCATATTTATAAAACTATTTTATTATTAGTAATTTTTAACCAAGTAGATTGTACCATCCCTTAGGATTAAACCATAATATTAAAATTATTATCAATTTTACTATAAAATATTTACAAACCAACATAAACAAGATTATGGTTGATGGCACATAAACAATACAACAAATAAATTTCAAAGAATTATTTTTATTTATAAAGGGAATAAGAGACTCAAACTAATAACCTATGCTTCACTTCACAAGACATGATCCCAATTGATTGTACAATACCTTGGAATTAAAACTCATCTAAAAAAATACTATCAATTTCACTACACAATATCTACAAATTGATATGATTAATATTATAATTAATGACACAAACTATGTAAAAAAAAAAATAACTCTTTTTGATTTGTTTAAAAGTTAACACATCAATTTATAACATTAAACAAGTAAAATTTATAATATCACTAGCATTGCTCATATACCCATTCTTATAAAACAACAATTGCTTATCTTAAGCCCAAAACAAAAGGTTTGAAAGACTTGGAGGCTTACGAGGCAATGAGCATTGAAGAAACACCCAACAATTGAAGCTTCTGCTTATGGACAACGTTCAAAGATAGGAATCTATCAATATACGAAATAGCGAGATACAAAGTGTCTGGAAGAAGCTTATACTCCTCTGCAACCTCAACCAACCAATCCACCAAAACCCCTCTCATGTTAGCAGTAACTTCCTTCTGAACCTTCTCAAGGTAATTCGGCATTGGCCTTCTCTTTGGCTCCATCTATAAAAAAACCAACCCATCTTCAAAATTAGCCCCAAATCCAAACCCCCACATTAAAAAAAAAACCCAAATTTCAAACACCCATTAGTTCAAAATGGCTAAAAATTGTATCTTTAGCTCTATCTATATGATAAAAATAGAAAAAACCCCATCTTCAAAATTAGCCCCAAATTCAAATACCCATTAATCCAAAATGGCTAAAACAAAATCCCAAACAATTTATGAACAAAAAAGATTGTGTCTTTACCTCCATTTTGTGAAGATAGTCATCAATGTCGGAGGCATAAGATCCACAAAGTTGGGGATCATCATAACCGTCATCGATTTCCACCTTTGTGGAACTACCCTTTGTTGTGCTTATTAGCGTTGTCGTTAATGCCTTCTTTGCCTTTGGCTTTGTCTTCGTTACAGGTTTGTTGTTCACCGGAACAACAACGTTTGACGAGTTCGGCAGCTCCCCCAACACGACGCGCCTCTTGTTAGGTGAGCCTGAAGCTGCAGACAAGGCTCTCTTTTTCGCTGCGCGAGTGATGCGCACACAGTTCTCTTGCTCTGCCATTTGGGAAACCTTGGAATCTCTCTTTTGCTCTTAGGTGCTTAGACAAAGAGAGAGAAAGAGAGTTTGTGTGTGCAGAGAGTGTTGGGGTGAGTTTGTGAGAGAGGAGAGAAGGGTTTTGTAATGAGAAAGAAAATGAGAATGAGCGCCATTGTTTGTTTTTCAAAAACGCGCTTTTGGGATAGAGGCGTGTGTGGGAAAAAAAATTTATTTTTGTTTGAGTTTTGAAAGTTTTTGTGTTTTTTAACTATCTATGGTTGGTTCAAAATTTTGTGTGGGAATTTTGGAATTTGAGCAAAATGACAAAACGTTAAAGGCAAACTTTTTATGTTCCCGGGTTTCTGTAATGTAATTTTGTGACTCGGCGGGCTTTTGATTATATTTACCATGTTTTTAATTGAACCGCTCCCTGGGGTTTTAATGACCATTGACCAATGATGTACAATTGTGCATAGTGCATTTCTATGATACTGTTGTACTGGAAAATGACACCATAAATAGGCACCATCTATTTCACCTTTTGCTTCTCCAAACAAATAAATAAAAATCTATTTCACCTTTTGTATTTGAAAAATCTATCGTTTGCGTTTTTTTTTTTTTTTTTTTTTTTCAGCTTTCCCAGCCGAAATAGTTAACTTTTTCAGTGAACAATGCACAATATGCACTGTTTATGGGCTTACAAATTTCATTTTTTAACAATTTTTTTTATTAAAAATGGGTTCCACGGTACTATTTACACATTTAAAAATTATTTTGCTACAGTGTTTTTCAGTTTTCATTTTCATTTTCAGTTTTCAACTGTATTCAAACGGACTCTAAACCTTTCAAATGCTAAAAATCCTATTTTTTAGCATTTTTGAGATAAAAACACCACTCCATTAAAACAGCTAAGTCTAAAATTTTTAAGATTCAAGCTACAGTGCAATCTCATATTTGAGACCGCACTGTAGCTACAATTGTAAAACAAAAATTATTTTTTATTCACCTCAAGCTCTCTCTCTTCTATCTTTCTCTTTCCTCTCTCCACTTCTTTCTTCTCTCTTCTCTCTCTGTGCTTCGCCGATGTGGTTCGCCGATGAGTGTGCTCTGCCGATGATTGTGCTCCGCCAATGGTCGTGGGTCGTGGTCTGATGTGCTCCGGCGATTTTGTGGGTCTGAGTTCATGGGTCTGGATTTGTGGGTTTGGGTTTGTGGGTCTGAGTTCGTGGATCATCGACGTGACCGGGGTTGAGATCGGGGTGGTGGGTTTTGGCTGGGGTTGAGATCAGGGTGGTGGGTTTTGGTTGGGGTTGAGAACGAGGTGGGTGGGTGGTGACTGAGGTGGGTTGTTGTGGCTGAGGCGTGGGTCTTGGGTTTGATGGGTTTTGCTTGCCGTGGCCGCCGTGGGTCTTGGGTTTGTGGGTTTTGTTTGCCGCTCTATCCTCCGCCTCCCTCTCTTCCTCTCACGGTGAGGCTTCTCTCTCTCAAGTTTAGTTTAGTTTTTGTTGTTGTTGTTGTTGTTTTTTTTTTTTTTTTGGCTATGGGGTTGATTTTTGGATGGATGCTGATTGTGGTGGTAGTGGGTTGGCTATGGGTTTGGGTTTGCTGTTGAATGTTGATGGCCATGGGTCTGGGGTGGTTTGCTGTTGAATGGTGGTGGTGGCTAACAGTGGCTAGCCATTGAGAAGAAAGTGGTGGAAAGAGAGAGAAAGTGGTAAAATAAAAATAATATTATTTAAATGAAGTTGTAAAAATAAAAAATAATGTTTGATGTTTGGTGGATTGTAAAATGGTATGTTAAAATTGATAAAGTAGGATTTTGAAGTGGTAAATGCTAAAATATTTAGCATTCTTGATGAGAATTCTCTAATATTACAACCAATTTTACACTTATTTAATTATTTTTTCCATTATCTGATATAACTAATTGTGAGTGGTCAAAAAAAATTATGAATTTATGAATAAATAACCAATCACAATCTGCTATATAAAATGGTTGTGAAATGGGTGTAGAATTGTTTGCATTTTTTGTTTTCTTTCCCCGCTTGAAAAACATTTTTGGGATTCATATTTTTTATTTTTATGTATGGTACTATGAAAATTACAAATTACAAGTTAACCATTGTATGGGTTTGATTATACCTTTTTTTTTTTTGGTTTTACCATTGATCTAACCAAAATTTGCATCACTTGGTCTTGATGTGCCTTCACAGCTTTATTTGACTTTGTTTATAAATGGTTGTTTGTACTATTTTTAGGATTTAGTGTCGATCTAACAAAACATCATATCAATTGGTATACTATCTTGAATTCATTTATAAAGATTTATGGGTTTGTATTAACCTCAATGGAAGGGCTTTATCTATATCCTATATAATATTTAAAAGCTGAAATAAATTATTTATTATTGTTACGCTCCTATTAAATCACATTAACATAGCATTTTGGTTTATTCGGTCCTCTCTCTCTCTCTCTCTCTCAAAAAGTTCTAACTATAAGATCAAATTTGTAAACCTAAAATTTCATGCTCTTAAAGTCCTTTACAAAAGGAGCTATAAAGTAATTTACATATTCTTTTTCCTTTTATTTTGTATTTAATTTTTTACCGTAAGTTGATGACTTCTTTTTTCTTCTTGAATTCCATTTTTAATAGGAATTACAAGATATAAAAACTAATTTTAGCATAAGTTATGTGATACTTTAAGGCAGCAGATTTTTTGCATGTGACCTTGCTATCTAGTTGCTAGTTTCTCTCTCTCTCTCAAAAGGATAAATTATTTATTTTGTTCAATTATTTGTGTAGGGTTGATAGGCCCAGGAGCCCATATTTGTGTATATATTAGGCCAGGGGCCCAATCTAAGGACGTTAAATAACCTGAGGACGGGTAAACACTTTCATAAGGATCCGTGTTAGTAAGTGAAGAAGTGAAACCCGATTAAAGTCATCCAGAAGGGTGGTCTGAGAAAGAATCCCTTCTCGGTTGAGCAAAGCCGAGGTCAGAGGGTGTGGTCTGCTATCAAGAGTAATGTTCTGGATCATTCCATGAATAAGGATAAGTATCAAGAAGGAACAGGATAGAGGAAAGTCATGAAATATCTTAAGGGAAAGCTGCTACCACCGCATTAAATGTTTTGCAGCTAACTCTCTAGCCGCATTGATAAGGAAGTGATACCCAAACAGTAACTTTCAGCCTTATAACTACTACCTAAAGACTTTAGGAAGGTGCTGATGGGATAAGGATCAACACCTACAATCTGATTTGCACGTGGAAGGTGGAGATGAAAGGTAGAGATAGTATAAAATGGAAGAGATACTTTGAGAACAAGGGATCGAGAAATAAAGAGAAAAACACTGTAGCAATCAAGAACTGAATTTGTAATCAAATTTGAGAGAAATATACAAGAACTGATCTCCTCGGACTGTGCCGATGATGATTTTCTTTAGTTTAAATCAGTCTACCTTCCTTTTCTTGTCATCTGAATCTACTTACTTGTTGTCTAACTCATTAAAGCTCAGTTTTCTAACCCACTCTCTACAAATTCATTGTATTAGGCTTTTTGGGTCTAAGTTCATCCATCATTTGGCCAAGGGACCCAAATTGAGTCCTTACAATTGATGCCGTATGTGGGGATTTCTGGTGTTATAGTGAGTCTAACGTTCAACTATGGTAGATTCAGGTCCACACTAGGCAAAATCTATGGGGTATCAGCGTCAAGATCACTTTCGTGATCTTGACCAAAGAAGGGACCGGTAGGGAAGTGTGCACACTACCTATACTAAGTGCCAATCTCGAGGTGGGAGCCACGTCTCTCATGAGGAGAATGCTAGAAACATGCAGTTGAAGATTGATCATCTGCGGAGGAAGTTGCACCGTGAACGACGAAGAAAAACTCTTTCGAGGTCTATTTCTTCTTCTAATGAGGAAGGAGATGACAGTTACAGGCCTAGATCGAGGACTCCCCCTAGTGAGTCTTTCTCGTATGATGAGGACTACCACCATGAGCGCAGAAACAGGAGCTCATCTTCCAAAGGCTTGGGGAATGATGTGATGAGTAGAGCGCTCAAACAAATTTTCAAATCACCTTTCACGCGTAAGATTGAGGGAGGGAGACTTCCTCGGCGATTCACTCAGCCCACATTCACCATATATAATGGTCGAACAGACCCTATGGAGCATGTGAGCCACTTTAACTAGAGAATGGCCGTGCACTCCAAAAATAAGTCCTTGATGTGTAAGGTATTCCCATCCAACTTGAGGCTGTGGCGATGAGGTGGTTTGATGGCCTAGATGCAGGTTCCATTGATTCCTTTAAGGAGCTCACTCGGGCGTTTGGGTCTCATTTTATTACATGTAGTAGGGTTCCTCGGCCCTTAAATTCCTTGTTATCTATGTCCATGCGAGAGGGAGAAACCCTGAAAACGTACTCAGACAGATACTGGGAGATGTTTAATGAGATCGATGGGGATTTTGATGACGTAGCCATAAGGACCTTCAAGGTCGGCCTGTCCACCGAGCATGATTTAAGAAAATCCCTGACCAAGAAGCTGGTAAGGAGTGTGCGTCGGCTTATGGACAATATCAATGAATACAAGCAGGTTGAGGAAGATCAGCAGCAAGGAAAGGGAAAGGGTAAGGTTATCCCTCAGGAGATGAGGGATTTCAGGTTAGACCGCTACAACAATAATAGACCCTGAAGGGATTTTGCTGGACAATCCAGGTCTATGACTCCTTAGGTGGTTAACATTGTGTTTCGAGAACCAGTGCATCAAGTCTTGGAGAAGATCAAGAACAAACCATACTTCAAATGGCCGAACAAGATAGGAGACCCCACGAGGTGTAACCAAAGCCTTCATTGCTAGTACCATCAAGAACGAGGGCATACCACTAAGAACTGTAGAACTCTGTGGAATCATCTAGAGCAAGTAGTTAGAGATGGAAGGTTACAACAATTTTTGTATCGGCCCAATGGGCAAGGAAGTCAAGCAAGGTCAGTGGCTCAGGGGAATGCTTCTTCAAGGCTCCCTTTAGGCACAATTAATGTCATCTTTGCTGTACTTGGGAGAACTGGTTCTCGCCCTTCCAGGGTGATGTCTGTAGCTCGGCTACCCGCTGAGGACTCTAATTCTGAGCCGAAGAGGGCTAGAGTGGAGATTCGACCGGCGTTAAGTTTTTCGAACGAGAACAAGATTGGAACCATACAGCCACACGATGATACTTTGGTGGTCACCCTCAGGATAGGAGGGTGTGATGTGAAGAGGGTGATGGTAGACCAGGGCAGTGGCGCAGAGATTATGTACCTTGACTTGTACAGAGGGTTGAACTTAAAGCCTGAGGATCTGACAGCTTATGATTCACCTTTGGTAAGTTTTGATGGGAAATTTTTCATCCCAAGGAGTCAGATAAGATTGCCCATGCAGGCAAGCTCGGAGGTGGTAGAGGTAGACTTTATTTTGGTGGATGCTTATTCCCCCTACACTACCATTGTGGCAAGGCCATGGCTCCGTGCCCTAGATGTCATTTCTTAACTTTGCATTTGAATGTAAAGTATCCATCAGGGGACCAGATTGGGGAGCTTGTGGAGAGTCAATCCATGCCTAGGTGGTGCCTCGTGACTGGAATTATGCATCAGGCTGTAGCTGTGTCCTCGGCCTCTACTAAAGGGGGCTCATAGCAATCAAGGATTCTAGTCCTACCTACAGATGCAGTGTCGAAAAAGGCAAAGTGTGAGAAGTTGGAGGAAATTGCTATAGACGGTGATCCGAAAAAGTTTTTTTAGATCGGAGCTCAGTTGACTCCTTGAGAGAAGGAAGAATTGTTAGCGTTTCTAAGGAAGAATATTGATGTGTTCGCATGGAATACTTATGAAACTTCTGGGGTAGATCCAAACTTCATTTGCCATCATCTAAATGTCAACCTGGCTATCCTCCCTAGGAAAAAACCACCTCGGTGCTCATTTAAAGAGCATTCTGATACTGTCAATGAGGAGGTGAACAAGCTTAAGCAGGCTGAGGCTATTAAAGAAGTGTTCTACCCTGAATGTTTGGCTAATACAGTGGTAGTAAAGAAGAAGAATGGGAAGTGACTAGTATGTGTAGACTTCACAGACTTGAATAAAGCCTGTCCAAAGGACCCTTTCCTCATGCCTCAGATTGATTAGCTAGTGGACGCAACTGTAGGTCATCCTCGAATGAGCTTTTTGGATGCCTTTCAAGGGTACCATCCGATACCTTTAGCTTCGGATGATCCGGAGAAAACAACTTTTGTCACTCCTATTGGAAATTACCACTACAAGGTGATGCCCTTTGGTCTGAAGAATGCGGGGTCTGCCTATCAGAGGATGATGACTAGGATGTTTGAGTCACAGCTAGGGAAAAACATTGAGATTTATATAGATGACATGGTAGTCAAGAGTAAGTTGGAATCTGAGCATGTTAACGACCTCGGGAATATTTTTGAGATCTTGAGGAGACACAAGCTGCGACTTAATACTTCTAAGTGTTCTTTTGGTGCCGGATCAGGGAAGTTCTTGGGGTACATGGTTACACACCGCGGAATTGAAGTCAACCTTGACTAGATTAAAGCAATCAATAATTTACAGCCACCTTGAAATCCCAAAGAGGTCTAAAAATTAACAAAGATGACTGCCGCTCTAAACTGATTCATCTCTCGATCAGCAAACATGTGTAGACCTTTCTTCCAGTTGTTGAACAAGTGTAAGGGATTTGAATGGACCGAGGAATGTGTCTTGGCTTTCCAACAGTTAAAGGAATATTTATCTCGGCCACCCATTATGTCCAGGCCCGAGGTGGATGAGGTTTTGTTTGCTTACATTGCTGTGGCTTCCCATGCGGTAAGCCTAGTGCTTGTGAGGGTTGATAGTGGTGTACAAAGGCCAATTTATTATGTGAGCAAGTCACTACATAAGGCCGAGGTTCGCTACCTACCACTAGAGAAGGCTATTTTGGCAGTGGTGCATGCTACGCGTAAGCTCCCCCACTACTTCCAATCACACACAGTTGTTGTCCTAACCCAGCTCCAGTTTAGATCTCTACTTCAGAGTGTTGATTACACAGGGAGGATTGCAAAGTGGGGTACTATCCTAGGGGCTTTTGATATTAAGTACATGTCTCGCACCTCTGTCAAGGGTCAGGTCCTTGCCGATCTAGTAGTCGAGTTTGCTGAAACCCCTTGTGAAGAAAAAGTTAAGAAACAGAACATGGATGAAAAATCAATTGGCATGGTCACCCTGCAAAAGCCTTTACCCTGGAGGGTGCATGTTGATAGGGTGGCAAATCAAAGAGGATTCGGGGTGGGGCTAGTTATAATTTCTCTTGAGAATATCATTATTGAAAAATCCTTAAGGTTGGGCTTCTCAGCCACCAATAATGAGGCCAAGTATAAGGCTCTATTGGTAGAAATGACTATGGTTCAGAAAATGGGTAGAAAGACAGTAGAAATGTTTTTAGATTTAAGGCTGATTGTAGGCTGGGTAGGGGGAGAGTTGGAAGCCAGAGATCTCAGAATGCAGGAATATTTGAACCAGGTTAGACATTTACAGTCTGGATTTGAGTCTTTTAATTTATTACAAATCCCTATAAGTAGAAATACACATGCTGACTCTCTTGCCCCGCTGGCAACCTCTTCGGCACAAAGTTTACCTCAGGTGATCCTTGTGGAGGACTTATGTAAACCCATTAAGGTGGTGAAAAATATGGTTCATGTTCATCAAATAAGGGTGGGTCCCAGCTGGATGGACTTTATTGTGCTATTCCTTAAAGAAGACATCTTGCCTGAGAGCAAGTTTGAGGCCGACATGGTACGGAGAAAAGCTCCTCGATTTTGGCTGTTCGAGGACTAAAAGTTGTATAAGCGATCTTTTTCTAGACCATATCTGCTATGCATACACCCTGAAGTAGTTGAGCTACTCCTAGAAGAATTACATGAAGGGATTTGTGCAAGCCACACAGGGGGCAGATCTTTGTCTTACAGAGCCTTCATTCATGAATATTGGTGGCCAAATATACAAAGGGAAGCACAAGAGTATGTGAAGAAGTGCGATCAATGCCAAAGATTTGCCCCAAACATTCATCAACCTGGGGGAGTCCTTAATCCCCTGTCCAGTCCTTGGCCTTTTGCTCAATGAGGCTTGGATATTGTAGGGCATTTCCCTAAGGCGGCAGGGAATAAGAGATGGTTGCTGGTCGGTATAGATTACTTCACCAAATGGGTTGAAACTGAACCACTAGCAAATATCAGGGATATGGATGCCAAGAGATTTATCTGGAAAAATATTGTCACTCGGTTTGGAATCCCTCGTTTACTCATCTCAGACAATGGTCTTCAATTTGATAGCAAAGCCTTCAAGAGGTATTGTTGTAACCTGGGCATAACAAATAGATATTCCACCCCAGCATATCCACAGGGAAATAGACAGGCCGAGACTGTCAATAAGGTCATAGTGAGTGGGCTAAAAAAGAGACTGGATAACGCAACGGGAAAATGGGTGAAAGAGTTGCCACACGTCCTTTGGACATATCGGACTACACCTCGTAGGTCCACTGGGAAAACGCCATTTCCAATGACTTATGGGGCCGAGGCTGTGATTCCTTTGGAGATGGGATTTCCAACGCTGAGAACAAGCTTTTTTACTCTGAGCAGCAATGATGGGCTATTGGAGAAGAGTTTAGATTTAATTGAAGAGCGAAGGGAAAATGCTATGGTTCAGCTGGCATACTATCAACACAAGCTCAAGCAGGGGTACACCTCAAATGTAAGGTCAAGGCCACTAGCGCCTAGAGACCTAGTATTAAGAAAAGTTTTAGGTACTGCCAAAAACCCAGCTTGTGGAAAGTTAGGGCCCAACTGAGAAGGGTCATATTGTATCACATCAGTGGCTGGAATAGGTGCATATTATCTTGAAGATCTAGAGGAAAATGTTGTACCACACCCCTAGAATGTAAACAACCTGAGAATGATTTATTATTAATAAAAGCTTTCTTTACCATATTTGGGTCTATTATATTGTGCGTCATGTTTTCTATTATTTGTTTGAATATCAAACAGAATCTCGGTTATGTCGGTCTCCTCGGACCACATACCTTGGGTAAATTGATATTCTAAGTTATTTCTCCTAAGTATCAAATAGAATATTGGTCATGCTTGGCTCCTCGAACCACATACATTGGGTAAATTGATATTTTGGGTTAACTATCTAAGTATTAAACAGAACCTTAGCTATGTCTGGCTCCTCGAATCACATGCTTTGGGTAAATTAATACTTTCTGACATCTTTAAGTATTAAACAGAACCTTAACTATGACTGGCTCCTCGGACCATATGCTTTGGGTAAATTAATACTTCATATCATTTTTTTTTAAGTATCAAACAGAACCTTGATCATGCCTGGCTCTTTGGACTACATACCTTGGGTAAATTGATATGGTAAATCATTTTTCTAAGTGCTAAACAGAACCTTAGCTATGCCTGGCTCCTCGGACCAAATGCTTTGGGTAAATTAATACTTCCTAATATCTATCTAAGTGTTAAACAGAACCTTAGCTATGTCTGGCTCGTTGGACTACATGCTTTGGGTAAATTAATACTTCATATCATTTTTCTAAGTATCAAACAGAACTTTGGTCATGCTTTGCTCCTCGGACCACATACTTTGGGTAAATTAATACTTCCTAACATCTATCTAAGTGTTAAACAGAACCTTAACTATGCATGGCTTCTCAGACCACATGCTTTGGGTAAATTAATACTTCCTATCATTCTGCTAAGTATCAAACAGAACCTTGGTCATGCCTAGATCCTCGAACCACATACCTTGGGTAAATTGATATGTTAAATCATTTTTCTAAGTGTTAAACAGAACCTTAGCTATGTCTGGCTCCTCGGACCACATACTTTGGGTAAATTAATACTTCCTGACATCTATATAAGTGTTAAACAGAACCTTAGCTATGCCTGGCTCCTTGGACCACGTGCTTTGGGTAAATTAACACTCCCTATTATTTTCACAAGTATCAAACAAAACCTTGGTCATGCCTAGCTTCTCGGATTACATGCCTTGGGTAAATTGATATGGTAAACTATTTTCCTAAATATCAAACAAAACCTTGGTCATGCCTGGCTCCTCGGACCACATACCCTGGGTAAATTGATATTTCCAGTTATTTTCTTAAGTATCAAATAGAACCCTAGTTGTACTTGGCTCCTCAGACCACATACATTGGGCAAGTTCATACCTTCTATTATTCATCTAAGTATCAAGTAGAACCAGTCACGCTAAGTGGCAAAACTCTTTGTTATAATGACATGATCAAGTGTACACTCATGAGCATCACTTAAAGCATTTAAGAGTATTTCCATGATTCAGTTTGAAAATTGATTATCATTCCCAACTCCTTATGCTTACTGGAAAATGGAACACTGAGTGGGGCCTAATGTGAACAGATGCTCTGCAATTATGTATGTTTTTATGATTAAAAGTTACACTTTGCTGGGATTATGGACTTAGTAGATTTAACTTATCTTGCTCCTAATCATATATTGTGGGATATCTATGCTGCCACTTATGCAGAAAACTAAATGGAGCTTTATCTCATTTTCATGTTAATGAAATGTTAGATAAGACATAAACTATGTTGTGATCAACATCAATATCTCAAATAAAAAGGAAAAGCTTGTACATTATCATTAATCTGAGCCTTAGGAAAAGGCCAAGTGTTTACAAAAGGTCAAGCTGGATTACAAGTTTTGGAAAAAAAAAAAAAAAACTAACTAAAAACTATTACTCTAAAGCTACTTCTTTATTACAATTTTCTCTTTTGGAGGGCCCTTAGTAGTTTGGGAGGGTGCTGCCTCTAAAGATCCTGAATTTTTGCTCTTGAGGTCACCCTGGGCAGGCAATGGGAGAGGTGCTAGAACTATCTCCATTGTGGAAGGCACCTCTTTCTCTTTAGGTGGATCTTGAGGAACAGCAGGGGGCTTGGTGGCATCAGGGGCCACTCCCTTATCAGCATTAGCTTCTTTCTCAGCAACCCCCTATTGTTGGGCCTCTTCAGACATGTTGCTAGAAGAGGGAAGGGCCTTGGCTGAGCTGCCCTTACTAAGTTCTGCCACCTTGGAGGAGGTGTCAACCTTGGAATTGGCTGAGCCTGGTGCACGGATAGCAGGAGGGTAGTATACACTCTCTAGTCTCTTGAGTGTAGAAGAGGCCTCAACCCCAGCCTGGTTAAGGGCCTCATTCTACACTTGGAGGCAGTAGTTTCTACATATCCCCGAGAACTTAGCCCTGAGGGCCTCTCCGGTCTCTGCTACCCCCACGTCATAGCCTTCTTGCTCGGCTTGGTCCCTTGCCTTCTCAACCTCCTCCAATTTTTTCTTCAAGGCGGCAATTTGTCCTTTGGAGGCGGCCAGCTGATCCTCGACATTACGAAAGAGCACCTGTTGGCTTTCAGCTTGCCTCTCAGCGTTGTCCAAGGTGGCCCCAGCGCTCTTTTTGTCCCTCTCTACCTCGGACAATTTGTTCTTTATTTCATTTATTCTTTTTTCGACCAGGTTGAAGGCCTCCACTGCGGCATTGTGCCTCCCTTCTTCTTTCATTTGGCGGAGGCAGTAATTTGTTATCTCCTCTGCCTGGAACGTGGCTTAAACGGCCTGCCAAGGAAAGAAACATGGTAAAGGTCAATAAAGAGAGATGCTAAAAGAAAGAAAGGGGAGGAAGCTTGTAAAAAGAAAAGAAAAAGGAAGAAAAAAGAGTGAATTAAAAGACTTACCATCGCGAGGTCCCTTTTCAGACTATGGAAGACCTTATGCCTCCTCAAGGATCTTAGATCGGCTATGTCTTTCGGGAGTAGCGGTGCTTGTTCCACTGCGTCAGCCACATAACCGGCCTTCCCTCCTTGGAAGTCCCTGATGGAGGCGTTCGCTGGCAGAGAAACCCCATCCAGCATTGGGGTGGGGGTCTAGGATGGAGGTGCGACCTGAGAATCACTTCTCTAGTCGGCGCCCTTTTGCCCCACCCTAGCTTGTTTGGCCCCTCTTTGGGCCTCTTCCTCTTGGGAGGGGTGGGTTTGTCCACTTTCTACCACCTCCTTACCCTTTTGCTCCCTTTTCCTTTGAGGTCAGCAGGTTCATGTTGGAGGGGCTTGGTAGGTGGAGGAGTGGGAAGCTTAGTCTAGGCTGCCTTCCTAGGCGTGTCTCTCCCAAGTTAGGACTCCAGCAGTTCTTGGAGGGTGGAACTCTGTTTGCGTTGTATTCCCATATGATGGCAGTTCTTGGAGGGTGGACCTCTGTTTGCGTCCAATATGATGGCAGCTTCTTGGTTGTAGCTGGATTAGGTTGGGGAAGGAGGGTCGAAGTTACCAGTTGAAGCTTCTGGGGACAAAGGTTGATTGAAGACTTCAAACTCATCCTTAGAGTCAAATACTTCAACTACTTCTTTTTTTTTTTCTTCTTCTGTGATGGCAGGGTGAGAAGAAGTGGCATCTCCGATTGTATGCTGTGGTGGCAAGGCCACCTTTGGTATGCCTTCAAGTATGGGATTGGTGGCGAGCGTGCCTTTTGGGATTGGATTGGTGATGAGAAAACTTGAGGCGGCTACGCTTATTCGATGAAGACGAGGATCCCTTGCTTTAATGTTGCACTTTGGCACCTGGAAGGTTTTGGATATGGGGGTGTAGTCGAGGATGAGGTGTGTTGCCCTGAGCTGGCCGTCACTATGGACGAACACCTCGACCTTGAGTATTTTATCTAGGCTTGGTTGATTAACAAGGTTGAAGTTAGGCACAACAGCGTTCTTATCTGCAATACCAAGGGGAAAAACAGAAAAACATCGTTAGCAAAAAAAAAAAAAAAAAAAAAGAACGAGCCAAAGGAAAACTCAAGTACAAATATGTCACCTAAACCTAAGACCCTACCTAGTGCCCCCTCTCTCATTGGGCAGGGGAGGCTATCGTGCCACTCCCCAGACACAATCAAGAAGTCCTTATTTAGGCCTTTTTTGGAATTGGGGAGGCAATGGATGAGCCTAACCTCAGGATACCTAGATTTTAGGTAATATCCTTGCCCCTTTAGGTGGTGGAGGTTGTAAATCCAGTTGACGTCGTGGTGGATCAACCATAAGCCCATTTTTTCATTAAGGGCGCCTACACTCCCTAAAATTCTGAACATGTTTGAGGCATACTGGGTGGAAGCTAACTTATGAGCCCTGAGGTAGTCCCTGGTTATAGTGCCCATAGGAATTCTCATCCCACCCTCTATAAAGGCAATCATTGGGATTACCACTTCTCCCTCTTGCCTTTTCTCTTGCCATTCTCCTTCCTTACAATACCTAATGGATGCTGCTGGAGGAATCCTATACAGAGCTCTAAAACTCTCTATTTCCTCCTCGGAGTCTACCAAATGAGCAAATCTACCCATTCCTAAGAGAGATTTGGAGATACTAAGAAGATAATGAGAAGGAAGAAGAGCCGAGGAGGAAAAGACAAAGAAAAGAAAAGTATATGGAAAAATAAAGTGAAAAGGTTTATGAAGACTTACAAAAAGAAGAAAAGTATCATCGGACAAGCTTTTGGTATTTGTAAAGGCACGAGTGAGTTGGGGAAGTTTGCAGGTTCAGTGTATGTGCGCTAAAGTGAAATGAATGCTAAAGTGAGATGAGTGATTGATTCGGTTGGTATTTATATAAAAAAGAAAGTCACGAGTGGGAAAATTCCCGCCAAGGTTCTAGCAAAATCCTCAGTCGTTGGATCCACATTGCACAGTAGAACGTGGGAAACATGGAGCCGTAAAAATTTAATGAGGGTGAGTCTCGAATGCCGAAGTGTTAGGAGCGGGCCTTGAGCAGTTAAAAAGAGCATTTGTACTGTCAGAGGTGATGTAAAATGGGCGCAGAGGAACTATCATTACATCGAAATCCTCATTTCTTCCCAAGGAGCCAGAAAGAAGAATCTCGAGGAGCTATTGTAGGGGTGATACGCCCA
Source organism: Quercus aquifolioides (assembly GCA_019022515.1). Lineage (NCBI taxonomy): Eukaryota > Viridiplantae > Streptophyta > Magnoliopsida > Fagales > Fagaceae > Quercus > Quercus aquifolioides. The sequence goes on from CM032327.1 coordinate 104,524,293, forward strand.
GGAGCCCATATTTATGTATATATTGGGTCAGGGTTCCAATCCAAGGACGTTAAATAATACGAGGACGGGTAAACACTTTCATAAGGATCCGTGTTAGTAAGTGAAGAAGTAAAATCCGATTAAAGTCATCCAGAAGGGCGGTTCGAGGAAGAATCCCTCCTCGACTAAGCAAAGCCGAGGTCAAAGGGTGTGGTCTACCGTTAAGAGTAACGTTCTAGATCATTCCATGAATAAGGATAAGTATCAGGAAGGAACAGGACAAAGGAAAGTCATGAAATATCTCAAGGGAAAGCTTCTACCATCGCATTAAATGTTCTGCAGCTAACTCTCTGAACGCATTGATGATGAAGTAATACCTAAACAGTAACTTTCAGCCTTACAACTACTACATAAAGACTTTAATAAAGTGCTGATGGGACAAGAATCAACACCTACAATTTGATTTGCACATGGAAGGTGGAGATGAAAGGTGAAGATAGTATAAAATGGAAGAGATACTCTAAGAAGGGGGATCGAGAAATCAAGAGAAAAACATTGTAGCAGTCAAAAACTGAATTTGTAATCAAACTTGAGAGAAATATACAAGAACTGATCTCCTCGGACTGTGCCGATGACGATTTTCTTTAGTTTAAATCAGTCTATCTTCCTTTTCTTGTCATCTGAATCCACTTACTTGTTGTCCAACTCATTAAAGCCCAGTTTTCCAACCCACTCTCTACAAATTCATTGTATTGGGCTTTTTGGGCCTAAGTTCATCCATCATTTGGGCAAGGGACCCAAATTGAGTCCTTACAATTTGGATAATTGATTTTTCTAGATAAGCTTTGGCTTTGAGAATTGTATCAACTATATTTTGTTAAAAAATAATCACATTATTTTAAATGGTTTGGGACTAACACTTATAAGTTTCATATACTACTTTTATTTTTCACTTAACAAAAAAAACAAAACGTACAATAATAATTTCATTATTATATGATACATGCTTCGAGGAGGAATGTAATACTAAATTAAGTAATTGACTATGTGCCAAAGGCCTTGTAGCTGAATTGGAATCTCCCCATGCACAAAGTGCTTGGGGGTCTAGGGAGGAAAATGTTCGAGCTGCCGGATTAGCAGTATATTATAATTATCACTCAAAAAAAAAAAAAAAAAAGTAATTGACTATGTCGATGTTTAATGCAATAAAGATAACCAGTAAAATTAAATTAATTACAATTTAGGCTACAAATAGAGGATAGAACTACTAGAAAACAAATAACATCGATACATTGAAGTACAACAACTGAAATCAAACTACTTATTTGCTAATATGCACCAAATAGTGGGTTCTAGTTAGTTTAATTGGTAAAGTCTCTGATGGTTGAATAAGAAATCTGAGGTTGAATTCCCACCTAAACCGAAAACTGATTGGTGTCTTGGTTTGATGATAAAGAGCTATTATCGATAGCGGAAGTCATAAATTGAAACTATCTAAAAAAAAAAAGTAATGAGTATGTATGTGAATAATTGTGTCCCTTGCTTGGAATGTGACCCTCTCTATTTATACTTAAGCCTTCGGCATTTATTTTTAATTATTTACGCCATGTGGGGTGTATTCCTTGATATTGTAAGACACATTTCCTTTGTTCTAAGGTGATAACTTATGCATTTGAATTATGTAATCTCTTATGATAGAAAAATTGGGGCATATTCTACCTCCTTCATAAAAAAAAAAAAAAAAAAAAATTCATGTTGTTTTTGTTATTGTTATATTTTTCTTACATTACATAGTCTATTTTAAGACATATCAAACTGACATTAGGCTCATAGCTTACCCCCAAGATTTATTTTCTAGCCCAATTGCTAGATATAGTGATTATGTGAATGTAGTTTTCTATTATGTCTCTTTTATTCTTTCGAGGATGGGCTAATTCTTTTTTAAATCTATGAGGAAGCCCATATTCTCACCCTAACTAAATAACAATGGGCCCATTTAAATTGATATTTTCTTTCACCTAGTCTTATGTTGACTAGAGAGTAGTTTTCTCCTCCCCCTCCCACACAAACACTCTATCTTGCAGCTACCATCAATTAGAAATCATGGTTCTCTTCCAAGATTTCTACGGAGGGCTCATCATCAAACCATGGAGCTATGTGATTTTCTTTCTTTTTATTAAGAAAATTAGACGTATGTGGTTTATTCACAAAAGATTAACATACATGTTGTGGATAGATAAAGTATATTTTGATGATTTCTAACCATGAAAAAACCCTGCAAAAGATAAAGAACATTATAGAGTAAAAAGGATCTAGAATTTTGCATATAGTATACGCAAGAACGTGTCACAAATACTCATTAACTGACCTATTTCTAACAAATATAATTTGATTTGGTATTCTAAATGGGAACTGGTTTAAAAAGGGTGTCTATTGCGGGCTTCAATTTGTAAAGAGCACTCATAATGCTAATGCGGGCTTCAGAAGATTCAACGGTGCAAGATAGCCCAACCCCGAGGATTGTGATTAGGCAATTATGTTGAACATCAGGGCTTATGGGTTGGTCACTCCAAACAAACAATTACTACCTAACAACCACCCTCCAAAAGAGAACACACACATAAATACATAAAATAAATAAAAAAACAACCACAATGATGACTGCGAGGAGAAAAACTCACAATTTTTATCACCCCAGATCCCAAAATTCATAAATCCTCAGTAAAAATAAAAATCAAATCCGTTCCACCATTTTTGTCTCCAACCTCTCACAGCTCCTCACATTGCCTTCACCAATTTTTGGTCACCGTTTTCGGCCACACCCAATCAGATTTGTCCCAGTTGCAAATCTAAATACCAAGAAACTTTGTTGTTGTTGCTGTGAGGGTGAGAGAAAGACATTGTGGAGAGGACACAAATAGAACTATTGTGGGGGGGGTGTTGGTGTTGTGGGGTGGTGTTGTAAGTTTAGGTTGTGAAAATTAAGAGATGTGTTTGGGAAATCAAGGCTTTTGTTTCAAGATTTCAACGAACAAGTCATCATGAAACTATGGAGATACATGATTTTTTTATATATAGAAAAAAGTAGGTATGTGATTTCTTCGCAAAAGATTCACGTATGCCATGAAAAGATAAAGTATATTTCGAATATCTAACAATGAGAACACTGCTAAAGATAAAGAAAATTATAGAGAGCAACAAGGATCTAAAATTCTGCATATTGTAGTCCAGAACGAGATCTTATTACGTAGATACTCATTAACGGATACATTTCTAACAAATGGCAAGATTTAGATACAGTACTTAGGCGTTATTCCTTAAGTTCTCATTTTAAGATTCTGCCATATAAATTTTTTCTCATGGAATGGAAGTATATTTTTTAATTAAGTAGTCATATGACTAAATTTTAAGAGATGAACCTAAGGAACAACACCAAAGATACTGTACTTAAGTTTTGTTCTCTAACAAATATTATTCGATTTGGTATTCTTAATGGGAATTGGTTTAAGAAGGGTGTCTCTTGCAGACTTCAATTTGTGTAGAGCACTCCTAATGCTAATGCGGGCATCAGAAGCTTCAATTGTGCAAGATAGCCCAACCCCGAGGATTGTGATCAGGCAATCATGTTGAACATCAAGGCTTATGGATTTGTCATTATAGTAAAGGCTGCTCATAAGTTGTAGCATCTTAGGGTCGAGTACTTGCATTATGTTGGCAGGGAAAGCTGATTGCACCCATCTGATTAGGCTTAGGTCTCCAATGAAGCTCTCATGTGTTGGTCTTTTCCCGGTAAAGAGCTCTAGCAGCATTACACCAAAACTGTATACATCTCCAGTGGTTGATGGTTTCTCTCCCATGCCGTACTCTACATCATATATAGTTGATTCAATATGTTAATAAAAACTTTTTTTTTTTTTTTTTAAAGCATGATAAAAGATTGAATGAGACAAAAGATTTTCTCTCTATTATGGCTATTTAGAATTGTTAAAATTTAGCAAAAAAGAATATAGAGAAAAGAAAAAAGGTTCAAAAAATCTTTTGTCTTACTCTAATCTTCCACTTTATACTCTATCATGCAATTTTATACTCCTTGTAGATTTAAGGAACTCTTGTGGATTCAAAGTTATTTTTAGAAATAAACGTGTTTTGTTTATTGTTTTCTTGAAGTAGACGCGTTCCACTTCTTGTTGCTTCCGTATCCCAATGGGATATAGAATTTTTATTTGATTCTTTAACCAAAAAAAAAAAAAAAAACTCTAATTTTTTGTGTAATATTATCTGTATAGTACGAGGATTTGAGCAATGCTAAGACCACAAATAATCACACAGTTTTTGTTAAAACATGTTATGTGACTAGTTGTGAGTGGTAAAAGTTTAGAATTATGTGGATTTACAATTTTTTTCTCCATCACTTGCAATTCACCACGAGGTGAATTATGGTAAAAATTGTATAAATTATTACGTAACCAGCATTTCTCATGAGTATATATAAAAGAGTTGAGGCCTTAATTAGGTCTTGAATTAAAGATGATTGATATTATATTTTTTTATTCAAGTCATAACCAAGAGTTGACTACATGCAATAAAAAAGAAGAAATTATATGCACGTAGCAAAAAAGAAGAAGTAGATATTATATATATATTTTTATAATGCTAACACGGATGAGGAATGTTTAAATGAAGAAAATGGCAAGCCAGTACTAAATCAAGGTACTCCATTTACAAGTGCCCAACAGAAGAGAAAGCTGTAATAGTACTAACCTGGAGGTATGTATCCTACGGAACCCTTTAGAACATTTGTACAGCTAATAGAATGTTGAACGTCTGTTCTTTGCATCAGCAACCTTGCCAGCCCAAAGTCTCCAATCTTGGCAGTCATGTCTTCACCCAAAAGAATGTTGCTGGGCTTCAAATCACAATGCACCACTGGAACTTCACAGTCATGGTGCAGGTAATCCAATCCACAAGCAACATCAATGGTCACATTCAATCTCTCCACAACATTCAACACATCCCCATTCGCATTCTTCCTCTTGCCATTGACCCAGTCTTCTAAGCTGCCATTACTCAGATATTCATAAACCAGAGCCAGAAATTCCATGTTCTTGAAGTCTATGCTAGAGCATGATGTGATCAGCTTAACAAGGTTCCGGTGCCTAACATTCCTCAGAGCCTCACACTCTGCAAGAAAACTCTTCCAAGAGCTCGTCCTCTCAGTGTCAAGGACCTTAACTGCCACAATTCCTTGCCTTAGATTGCCTTTATATACAGACCCAAAGCTCCCATTTCCAAGAAAGTTTTCTTGGTTGAAGTTTCCAGTTGCTTGACGAAGGTCATTGTATGAGACCATTTGATGTTGTCCTTTCACCAATTCAGAAGTACTTGTAATCTTTGCTTTGCTTCTCTTTAAGTAGAACAGTGAGCCAAGTATAAAGCATAGGGCTAATGATACCAGGACACTGGTAATAGCAACAAGTTTGGCTACCTTTTTTCCATTACTTTGAGTTTTGACACATGCCAAATGCAAACAAAGCCTTGGGTTGCCTTCCAAAAGGACTATAGAGGAATTTCCAAAAACTCCACCTGTGGGAACTACTCCTTCCAAATTATTGAAAGATAGATTCAAGGACTGAAGGACTTGTAGCTTTTCTAGTTCAACAGGAATGGAGCCAGAAAGTTTGTTGGAAGAGAGATCTAGAGTGTCAAGGCCTTTCACTTCTTCTAAAGAACTAGGAATAGGACCTGAAAGTAAGTTTCGGGCTAAGAATAATTTCTCCAAGCTCCTACACTCTCCGATTGAACCGGAGATATTACCAGAAAAAAGGTTGTCAGAAAGGTCAATGGTAGCAACATTTTCTAGAAGAGAAACTTCTTCAGGCAAAGGTCCACTTAAAAAGTTCTTTGACAGATTGAAAACGGTGCTCAAACTAGGGAGATTGAAAATTTCCCTAGTTAAGTTCCCATTAAACTTGTTGTTGGATAAGTCCATTGAAAGAAGTTTCTGGAAGTTCCCAAAAGTAGTAGGTATATTACCCACCAAACTATTCCCTGATAAATCAATTTGGATTAGCTTTTGGAGATTACCTAGGGAATTTGGAATACTACCAGATAATCGATTTCTTGCCAAACCCAACATTTGCAATTCCTTCAAATGGCCAATTTCAGTTGGGATTTCACCAGAAAGTGAATTGTAGCTCACATTTAGCAAAGTCAGGCCACTAAGATGACTGATAGAGGTGGGTATGTTACCCTGAAAACTATTTCCTCCCATATACAACTTTGAGAGAACCTTTGAAAGATTGCCTATTGATTCTGGAATTACACCCTCAAAATGGTTGCCATCAATTGCAAGGAAATTGAGATGAGTGCTGTTTTTCAAAGAAGTAATGAAACTAAGACCATCCTCACTAACAATATCATTATAACCAATATTGTACATTTCAAGGAATGGGAGATTTCCTACGCCTGGTGGTACCGTTCCTTCCAAACGGTTGTGTGCCATGCGTATGACTTTTATATTGGTTAGATTGTGCAAAGACCATGGAATTTTGCCCGTGAACTTATTAATGCAGAAGTTGAAAACTAAAAGATTTGGGAGTTTAATCCCAATATCTCCAGGAATTTCACCCAATAAGTCGTTTGAAGCTACGGCCAAAGAAACTAGGGAGGACATGTTGTATATTGACGGAGGAATGGTGCCAGAAAAATTGTTAATGGTAAGATCAAGTTCCTTCAAATTTTGAAGGTGGCCTAAGTCACTAGGGATTGCACCACTGAGAGTGTTGGTGCCTAAGTTTAAGTTGGTGAGCGAAGAAAGGTTACCTATGGCTGGTGGAATTGCACCATAGAGATGGTTTCTTGCCAACTTCAACACTTCCAGCTTTGTCAAGTAGCTAAACTCTTCAGGAATTCTTCCTGTGATATTCTTGTTTTCAGACAAGTCAAGGACTCGGAGCTCACTCAATTGGCTTAAACTTGAGGGTAGCACACTTTCTAGCCTGTTGGAGCTCAAGTTAGGAACTCAAACGGAAAAGATTGCTAATTTGATCAGGAAGCATACCTGTGAATTGGTTTTGTCCAAGTTGAAGGGAGCGTAGGAAGGAGAGGTTGCCAATATGAGGGCTAATGGACCCTTCAAGTCCAAAATCTGAAAGATCAAGGCCAACCACTCTCTGGCCAGAGTGCTTATTGCACACAACTCCAGTCCAATTGCATGGGGATGAGCTGTTTTGGTCCCAAGAAGATAAGAGGGTGGGAGCCTTTAGACTTATTCCAGACTTGAATGAGATCAAGGCTTCCTTATCTGTATGGATACTCAAGGTGGCACACTCAACTCGAAGAAAAATGCATGTGCAAAATATAAGGACAAATAATAAGGTAGACTGAAGCATTTGCTGGGAACGGGAAGCCATGAATCTTCGTTTTTGGTTGTGAGTTGGAGAAAACTCTCGTTGATGAGTATTTATAGCAATTCATTTGCTGTGGGCCAATAGCGACTGCTATAATACGGCCCATAGTAATTGGATTGCTATAGTCTACCGAACCCCTAGCCTAAGACGTTTCGTGTTGCTTGCAATTTGGGTTCACTTTTTGGTCTTTGACTTGGTCAAAGAAAGATTTTTTTGTTGAAAAACTGAAAGATAAAAAGTAAAACTTGGGATTTCACTTTTCGTTTTTTGATTTAATAAATGAAAGAGTTGTGTACTGAGGATATGACCAACTCACAACTCACAACTCACAAGCATCCTTTACAGCTTAGAGTGGTGGTCTAGTGGTTATTAGACCTACTCCAAAGTGGTTTGAAAGTGGAGGTCTTAAATTCAATCGTGCAAGTTATTCTATAACTACAACTTTTAGCACACAATTTCTTACACCTATCCTATGTAATAGGATTACATAGGATATGTACGGAACTATTATACCCAGGCCTATTTGGGCCTTAAGCTGCCGTGATATCCAGGCCCATTTGGGCCTTGAGCTGCAACCTGACATTTAGTCCACATCGCCCCTTGGCCCAGGCCTTAGGCCACCTTAAAGCCCACTAGGCAAGCGATCTTCATCAGCACATGCTACACCACGTCACCTGGATCACGCTTGGTGAACCACTCCCCGAGCAAAGAGACAACTGCCTGGGGGTATCATCCTTCAGTTGCCCAGCAGTGTCTCAGGGCGTACCACTACCGAGCAACTCCACTGAAGTGGGAACCAGTTCCAAGGCCACTCGTACCACACCCCACTCCCACCTAAACACCCACTTAGGGTTAATGACATTGGACCTCCTCTCCCACTAGCCATAAGAGTAATCATGATTCTCCCACTAATTTTGAGCTATAAATATGAGAAACTGAGAAAGGGAAGAGGTTGTTGAAAGGGTGAGAAGGCTGCTTAGAAATGAGAGCAATAGAGCCATAAGAATGAGAGGGGGAGAATACGAAGGCTTGAGAGTTGTTGCTAGGTCTTTAAGCAAGAATCACCCAGAGTAGGAAATCCAAAGCCCACATTATAAATAGATTGTGAGCCCAAGGGAGGGCGAGCCTGTTAACCTCATTTTGGGTGCACACAATTGGCGCCGTCTGTGGGAATCTCCTACAAAGCTATGGTTCGATCAAGACTCACGCGTGGGAAAATGTTTGGAAGACGTTCTAGGAGTGACGCTGAAAGCGGTTCAGTGGGATCTTCTCGGGGATCCACCTAGCGAGAACAGAGACAAAAGAGGTGCGAAGATAGGAATCGTGAACATGAGGATAAGAGGTCTGGCCTCGGGGATGGGTCATACCAAACACAACAGACGATATCGAGCGCTTCAGGGCAAGGGCAATTTGATGAAAGAGATTAGGAGCTTGAGCGGTTGCGCAGATTGGTGAGAGATCTTGAGTTAGAAGCAGGGGGTAGGCACCAGAGAAGGGACCGTGACAACCGAGAAAGGAGATCTGATACGTGGGGAGATCGTTATGGGACGGGGTCCAACCAATCTGGTTCCCGTTGATGTCGAGAACATTCACGTTCACGGGAGTCCCGTCGATGCCGAGACCGTTCACATTCACAGGGATCTCGTCAACGCCAGGACCGTTCACGTTCACGGGAGTATGCAGACTGAGGTTCAGATTCCCCAGAAGAGCGACGACCCCATAATGCCGCCATGGACGCAATGAGTCGCGCCTTACGCAGAGCTGCTCGGTCGCTGTTCTTAGACGATATTGAATGGGCCCCAATGCCGAGCAGATTTACACGCCCGCCATTTAATATCTACGATGGGAAAACGGACCCAGTAGAGCACGTCAGCCATTATATCCACATGATGTCTCTGCATTCTCACAATGATGCGCTGATGTGCAAGGTGTTTCCCTCCAGCTTCGACCCGATCGCTTTGAGATGGTTTAATGGGTTGCTGAAGGGTTCCATCCACACTTTTGCCAAGTTGATCCAAGAATTTGGTGTCCGGTTTGTAACTTGTATCCGGGTGCCACAACCAGTGGATGCTTTATTGTCTATAAGGATGAGGGTTAAAGAAACCCTTTGTAGTTATGCCAGTCAGTATTGGGAGCTTTATAATGAAATAGGTGGGGGCAATGAGAAAATTGTCGTGAGCACCTTCAAGATGGGGTTACTCGAGGATTCTAAACTACGGGAGTCGTTGACGAAGAAGCCTCCCGAGAATATGAGTCAGCTTATGAGACGTATTGAGGAGTACAAGCGCCTGGAGGATGACAGGCTGCAAAGTAAGGGTAAGGCCCCGTTGGTGAATCGTCCTCAGCAAAGCGGATTTCAGCCGAAACCTCGTAAGGATCTGAGGACACAAGGGCTGGAGTTGCAGCTGGGGGAGGTGAACGTGACATTTAAGGAATCAGTGCATAGAATTGTAGACCGGATCAAGCACGAGCCGTACTTCAGGTGGCCGAATAGGATGTGGGGTGACCCATCATGGAGAAACCATAATCTATACTGTACCTATCACAAAGATAAGGGACATACCACCGAGCAGTGCCGGGTGTTGAAGGACTATTTAGAGCAACTGGTGAAAGCAAGGCATTTGAAAGAGTTTGTGGTGGATTGTAGGAACCGGGGTACCGGGAACGGTGCTTAGCAGAGGGGAAACCCTCTACCGCTGCCATTGGGAGTGATAGAAGTGATCCACGCTGCCCCAAGGGGTATGGCTACGGCCAAAAGAGGAGTAATGACTGTTGTACTCATAGAAGATTGCCCGGACGAACAACCCTTCGAAAAGAGGGCGAAGCTTTCTCGGGAGACTCTCGCTTTTGATGATAATGATTTAGCAAGAACAATTCAACCGCACGATGATGCATTGGTAGTGACAGCTCGAATAAATGGATTCATAGTCAAGAGGGTGATGATAAATTAGGGGAGCGGGGCCAATGTAATGTATCTGGACCTATTCAAAGGACTCGAATTAAAGAAACATGACCTTTCGAGGTATGACACATTGTTGGTAGGATTTGACGGCGAGGTGGTGATTCTCGGGGGTCAAGTTTCCCTTCCCATGAATATGGAAGGTAAAGAGGTGGTGGTAGCATTCGTAGTGGTCAGATCGTTTTCTCCATACACGTCCATACTAGGTAGGCCATGGATTCATGCGATGGGGGCTGTTCCATCCACCCTACATGTGAAAGTCAAATTCCCAACCGAGCAGGGCATTGCTGTAGTGAGAGGAAGCCAATAGTCGGCAAGACAGTGCCTAGTTGCTACGGTAAATTGGAAGAACGAGTGAGTTGAACAAAAGGATTGACCCGAGAAAGCCTCTTTATAGCAATTACAGAAGCCCCGCAAGAAACAGGGGGCTGACTGTGCCGAGGAACTTATCAGGGCTAAGATACTGCCAGATGTTGACATGTATTTTCAAATAGGGACAAGTATGAAGGACGAGGATAGGACAGAAATGTTGTTTCTTATTCGAAATATAGATGTCTTTGCTTGGAGCCCGTATGAGGTGCCTAGGGTGGATCCCGATTTCATTGTCCACAGGCTCAATGTAGACCCATTGTTCTCTCCTAAGAAGTAGAAGCCAAGGAAGTCGGCCAAGGAGCACATTGAGGCAGTCAAGATGGAGGTTAAGAAGTTAAAGGAGGCTGGGGCAATAAGGGAGATTTTCTTCCCGGAATGGTTAGCAAATACCGTGGTTATGAAGAAAAAGAATGGCAAGTGGTGAGTCTATGTAGACTTCACGGATTTAAATCGAGCTTGCCCAAAGGATCCGTTTCCTATGCCAAAGATTGATCAATTAGTGGATGCCACGTACGAACTCCCAAGAATGAGCTTTCTGGATGCGTTTCAAGGGTATCATCAAATCGCCCTGGCAGTCGAAGACCGTGAAAAGACAGCATTCATTGCCCTGGATGCCAATTATCATTATACCATGATGCCATTTGGATTGAAGAATGCTAGAGCCACGTACCAACGGATGATGGCGAGAATGTTCCGGGAGCAAATAGGACGTACGGTTGAGGTGTACATTGATGACATGGTGGTAAAAAGCAAGCAAAAAGTACGGCATATAGAGGATCTCTAGGGAGTATTTGAGGTGCTACGGCACCACCAATTGCAACTTAATGCCGAGAAATGTGCTTTCAGGGTGGGGGCTAGTAAGTTCTTAGGGTATCTGATCACTAATTGGGGGATAGAGGTCAACCCCAACCAGATCGAAGCAGTGAAGAGCCTCAAGCCACCAAGCAATCCAAAAGAAGTGCAAGTATTGACCGGGATGTTGGCCGCCCTTAACCATTTCATCTCCAAGTTCGCTGATCGTTGTCGGCCATTCTACCAACTTTTAAAGAAATGGAAAGGATTCTAGTGGAATGAGGAATGTGATCAAGCTTTTCGCGATCTGAAGGAATATTTGATGCAAGCACCTATGTTAACGGCCCCAAAGCCCGGGAAGGACTTATTCATGTATCTCACGGTATCCGATCACGCCGTGAGTGCCGTGCTGCTAAGAGATCAAGGTGTGCAACAGCCCGTGTATTGCATCAGTAAAACCTTGGTTGATGCCGAGACAAGGTACTTACCTCTGGAGAAGCTAGTGTTAGCCCTTGTGCATGCCACGAGAAAGTTGCCGCATTACTTTCAAGCCCACATCGTCTATGTCCTAACCGAGTATCCTTTGCAATCGTTATTGAAAAGATCCAACTTCACCAGTCGAATAGCTAAATGGGGTACCCGGCTAGGTTCTTTTGACATACGATATAGGCCACGAAATTCGGTGAAGGGACAAGTCCTCGTTGACTTTGTTGCGGAGTTCTCTCCTAAAGATGAGAAGGAAATAGTTTGTCATGTGGAGACTCACCCATGAAAGGTATTTGTGGACGGTGCATCAAGCGCCATGGGGGCTGGAGCTAGGATTGTCATTATCACTCCTGAAGGAATATGGTTGGAGCATTCTTTTAGGTTGGGATTTAAAGCCTCGAATAACGAGGCTGAGTACGAAGCCTTACTTGTCGGATTAAGAGCTGTTATGGGTATGGATGCACGAGATGTATAAGTTTATTCAGATTCCTAGCTGGTTGTTAACCAAGTGCAAGGCAGTTTCAAAGCCCGGGATTCACGAATGAAAGCGTACTTGTAGGTGGTAAAGCAAATCATTAATAAGTTTTGTATGGCGAAGGTGGCCCAAGTATCCTAGGCACAGAATCGACATGCTGATTCCCTGACTACATTGGCATCATCGATGACAGGAGAAGTGCCTCGGTTGATCAAAGTGGAACTCATAGAAAAGCCGAGCATTAGTACGACAATTGGTGTTGATTCTGCTGGAATTGAGGTGGCCATGATTTCGCTGACCAGGCCATGTTGGATGGACCTGATCATTGATTTCCTAGCTGAAGATTGAATCTCAGATGACGAAAAGGAAGCTAACAGGGTTCGTCGAGTGGCTACTTGGTACTGGTTGTTGGCAGATCGCAAGTTATATCGAAGTTCTTTTGAGGGGCCGTACCTTCTATGTCTGCACCTCGAGAAGGTAAGTGAACTCTTGGCCGAATTGCATGACAGAGTGTGTGGCAGTCACGTAGGGGGACGTTCGTTGGCACACCGAGCAATGACTCAGGGATTCTGGTGGCCATAGATGCAGAAAGACGCCGCCGAGTATGTACATAAATGTGAACAGTGTCAAAGGCACGCCCTTTTGATCCATCAGCCAACAGTTCACTTGAATCCGGTCAGCAGTCCCTGGTCCTTCGCACAATGGAGGCTGGATATTCTCGACCCATTTTCCCGTGCAACGAGCAACCGGAGGTTTGTATTAGTGGTTGTCGATTACTTCACCAAATGGGCAGAGGTAGAGGCTTTAGCTAATATTTGGGATGTGAATGTCAAAAAGTTTGTGTGGAGAAATATAGTCACAAGGTTTGGGGTGCCGAACTCTCTGATATCTGACAATGGACTGCAATTTGAAAGTAGGTCCTTTCGTGAGTTTTGTAGTGACCTTGGCATTAAGAATAGATACTCAACCCCAGCGTACCCATAGTGCAATGGCCAAGCTGAAGCCACTAACAAGGTGATTGTGAACGGATTGAAGAAAATGCTAGATGAAGCGAAAGGAAGATGGGCCGAAGAGCTGCCAAACATTTTATGGGCGTACCGTACGACGCCTAGGAGGTCCACCAGAAAGACTTCATTCTCTCTCACGTACAGAGCAGAAGTTGTAATTCCAGCCGAGGTAAATTTATGTAGTGCGCGGGTTGCTGAGTTTGCCCCTGAACAGAATGACAGAATGTTGGTGGAGCGTCTAGATTCACTGGAAGAATATCGAGAATCGGCGATTATACGGTTAGCCGAGTACCAACAAAAGCTTGCCCAACGCTACAACAGGGAAGTAAAGGTCAGGGAATTCAGCACCGGGGACCTGGTGTTAAGAAAAGCAGTAGGAAGTATGTGGGACGCCAATGCCGGGAAGTTAGCCCCGTCCTAGGAGGGACTTTATAGAGTAACCGTCATTGCAGGTGTGGGAGCGTACTACTTGGAGGATTTAGATGAAAGGCCACTCCTTCGGCCATGGAATGTTCACAACTTAAAGAAGTTTTATCACTAATTGGTTGTACACTAAGGTGTAAATTGAATGTAGCCGTGTTTACATATTTAACTAATGAATATGGTGGTATTTGCCCGTGCAGGTGTATTTAATTTCATTATTGATTTGTAAAGCACTAATCAACGAACTCAAAAAAATAAAGAGGGGGGTTAAGGAGACCAAGGCAACGTGTTTCATGCTAAGGACAGAAGCTTGCTTCTCGGTTTGATCATTATCACCGAGCAAGTGGAAACCTCACGAAATTTTCTAAGGACAGAAGCCTGCTTTTCGATTCGATCATTATCACTGAGCAGGTAGAAACCTTAAAATTCAGAAGCTTGCTTCTCGGTTTGATCATTATCACCGAGCAAGTGGAAACCTCACGAAATTTTCTAAGGACAGAAGCCTGATTCTGGGTCTGATCATTATCACCGAGTGGGCAGAAACCTCACAAAAGTTTCTAAGGATAGAATCTTGCTTCTTGGTTCAATCATTATCATTGAGCAGGTGGAAACCTCATAAAATTTTATAAGGACAGAAGCCTGCTTCTCGATTCGATCATTATCACTGAGTAGGTGGAAACCTAACCCTTAAAGTCATCTAAGAGCATGAATCCATTCCCGGCTCAATTTTTATCACTGAATAGGAAGAAAGCTTGAATTCTCCTGGAAACGAAAACCTATCCCGGGTTCATGCCACATCACCGAACAAGAATAAGCCGACCCTCAAAATTCATCTAAGTACAGAAGAATCAACACATACCAAGTTTTATTGTTACCACCAAGGGTCCAATTCTCTCTAGATACAAGTGACCCCGTCCAAGGTAATCTAATCCACCTCGGGATTAAATCACCCGACCATCTAGAACACATGCATAAAACAATCCACAAACACAATAAGAAAAAATAATAATAAAAAAATAAAAATAAAAATATAACAGCAAACATTCATAAACATAATTAAAAATAGCATATAAAAATTAAACTAATGTTTAGTTACCATAACTCAGTAACTAGTGAAAAAGGTAAGCCTGGGAAAGGTAATTGTTCTGTCACCATAACCCGGTGACATAGGTAAACTTGCTAAAAAGAAAATTTATTCGAGCAAAAGAAAAATAAAGTATGAGAAATCCGGTTCGGCAATCAAGTTGTAGGGTCCACAGGTTGAAAGTGAGAAACGTCCTCAGGAGGCTGCTGGGCTGCGAGAGAAGATAGTAACTGAGCATTCCCACTGAATTGATCTCCAGCATGGGGGTTGCTAGTGGCTTCCAGGTCAGCTAGCTCCACGTGGGAGTCAATTGCCTCCACCAACTCCCTCATACTAGTGGTCTCTTCTTCATCAATTACGTTAGGGGTGTTCTACACGGCAGTTGGAGGATTCGGGAAAGGGATTTGACTAGGGTTCCTCAAAGGAGAATCCTCGGGGACCCCCATAGCTTGAAGGGAGGCCAACCACCCCTCCTCAAATTCGAGCTTTTGGGTTAGTGAACAACCGGCTCTGCAGAATTCTCGGCATCAGCAAACCCTTCGTTGTACCACCTGTTTTCACAAGCTTCTAACGTTGCCTTTAGATTGGCCAACTCTTCTCCTAGAGCAATGTTCAAACTCTGGGCCTCTGCCAGCTTGAGCTCGGTACCCCCCAGCTGCACCTCCAGCTCCGTAGACTTGCCTTTTGCCAAAAGCCCTAGCCTTCTCGGCCTCAGTAGCCTTCCTCTCTGCATCCTCGGCAACTTTCACTTTTTCCTTCGCGGTAGCCTCGACAACGTCCTTTAGAGCTTTTTCCCGCTCAGCATCTTCAGAAAGCTCCTTCATTCTCCCATCTACGATATGAGATAGTTGCTCAGCCTGACCAAACAATAATGATGGGTATGAAAACAAAAAGAATGCGCACATATATAAGCAAATAGAAAATCGGGAACAAGAGATTACCGCTACAATGTACCATTGCACCCGCCTCCCTAATGACTCATCCGTCCCTTCTGTGAAGGCGTGCACGTCCTCAGGCAAAAGGCTGTGCACCAAA
Source organism: Quercus aquifolioides (assembly GCA_019022515.1). Taxonomy (NCBI): domain Eukaryota; kingdom Viridiplantae; phylum Streptophyta; class Magnoliopsida; order Fagales; family Fagaceae; genus Quercus; species Quercus aquifolioides. The sequence continues at coordinate 104,540,314 of CM032327.1, forward strand.
CTCTGGGCAACACGACCCCTATGGCCTTTGTCCCAAACTCTTACACTGGCAGACACAGGAAGCAGCTTACCATCGAGCTAGAAGGAAGGTTGCCACTCCGTCGAGGCTCGAGAAGTGGATGCCACGTTCACTCCGATTTGTACTGCCGGCTCTCGGATGACAATGCCCGTGGATGGTTGGGGAGGCATTTTGGTGGGCGTGTTACCCGAGCTTGTCTGCGTCTGTTCAGCCGTGCTTTGCCTCTTTTGGGTATGGCTCATTGGAGTGGGAGGTGGTGTAGGATCTCGGTCTTGAGTTTCTTACTGTTGAGTGACTGGCCAGGCGCCAGGCACAAAACGACTGATCGTCATTGTCTTCCTAGTCACCATGGCGTGGTCTCGATCAAACTTTGTTTCTGAAGAGCTAACTAATTCGGCTGTTGCACCTTCGGCTTCCTGAATAGGAGCCTCGAATTCCAGGGAGCCTCGGGTTGAGCGAGAGCCTCAGGCTGAACCGACTCGTGAGCCTACTCTCGGCAGCGTTGTGAGACGTGCTCGGCTGACTCATCTCGTATGGGTTGAAGCTCGTTCGAGCAAATGTGTCGGGGGCCAAGATCGCAAGCCTCGCCTATCGTGAATTTTGGGGGAAGGAAGTTCGTGTGCTGTACATCTATATAGGAGATGAGGGGACTATCAACTAACAAAGCTTGGCTGAATGCTTGCCAAGTGGAGTACACGGGGTCAACACCGAGGATTAAATGAGATGCTCAGAGTCATCCATCCCAATGAACAAAAATTTCTGACCTGAGCACAAAATTCAGGTCCCGAACATGTACTACTCTAAGATCCGACTTGAACCTTTTACTCTCTGTATGAAAGCAACATAAAAACTGGTTAGTGATTACTTATTCAGATCAAAATCAATGAAATGCAGTTAAGTAAAATGTGTTTGATACCAACCAACATCGCGTGGTGAAAATGCGTAGGGGAGCTCCTCGGCAAACCAATTGGCGCTCACCGTACGAAGTCTCCAGCCGAGTTCCTATTTGAGTCAGGTAGGCATGAAATAAGCCGTACCCTCATATCTCTAGTTTTTAAGTAATAATCTAAATTGATATTGCCGCACAAACTATACATGAAATTAATGTCATGATAATTCAGTTGCAACCCGAACAACTGGTTCAACCTACTGATGTAGCTCACCATTTGGTAAAAGTTGGAAGGGAGTTGGTCGGGACAGAGACCATAAAATCTAAGAGTACCTAAGATGAGGGGGTCAACTGGGAACCTAACCCCGCCCTCAAGAATAGCCATCAAGGGAAAGAAAACCATATTTACGCCTTTGGATGTCAATATTGCACACATGGCAGTAGGCAATATCGACATCCTCAGGGATGTTATAGGCAGTCCTAAAGGTAGCCAAGGTGGCTTCAGAAGAAAGGAGATGAGAGTAGCCCATTCTCTAAGCTAGGATTTTTAAAACTACGATTACTATAGAATAGAACAAAATAGAATAAACAAGAAGAAGAGGAGAAGGAACTTACTATGGGCTCTAAGAAGGAAAGATGTTTTGGGTTGGGAGATGAACGCACGAAAATAGTATGCTCGGCAGAGTGAAAGTTTGGAGGATGAAGAGTGCGAAAGTGAAGGAGAGAGTCATAAATGATTATTTATAGGGGCTAGAGGGAAAATAAATGGCATTTAATAATCGATTGGTGGGAAACCTTACGAATCCCCAACTTAACTACCACACGCGCACTGCCTCGGTTCACGAACCGTCAGACAATAATGACGGATAAGCCAGCAGTTAGATATAACACATCTTTTGAGGACGCATTAATGGGTTCCTCAACCACCCAATATCTATTTTTTTAGCTTCCCGGATGGCTACTGCCTCTTAGGTTCCTTGATTCGTCCCCGAGAATGGAGCACGAATCAAAGGGGGGCTAATGTATGGAACTATTATACCCAGGCCTATTTGGGCCTTGAGCTGCCGTGATATCTAGGCCCATTTGGGCCTTGTGCTCCAACCCGACATTTGATCCATATCGCCCCTTAGCCCGGGCCTTAGGCCACCTAAAGCCCAATGGGCAAGCGATGTTCATCAACACATGCTACACCACGTCACCTGAATCACACTCGGTGAACCACTCCTCGAGCAAAGAGACAACTGCTGGGGGGTATCATCCCCCGGCTGCCCAGTAGTGTCTCAGGGCGTACCACTGCCGAGCAACTCTACTGAAGTGGGAACCAGTTCCAATGCCACTTGTACCACACCCCACTCCCACTAAAACACCCACTTAGGGTTAATGACATTGGACCCCCTTTCCCACTAGCCATAAAAGTAATCATGATTCTCCCACTAATTTTGGGGCTATAAATATGAGAAACTGAGGAAGGGAAGGGGTTGTTGAAAGGGTGAGAAGACAGCTTAGAATTAAGAGCAATCGTGCCATAAGAGTGAGAGGGGGAGAATACAAAGGCATGAGAGTTGTTGCTGGGTCTTTGAGCAAGAATTACCCAAAGTAGGAAATCCAAAACCCACACTATAAATAGATTGTGAGCCCAAGGGAGGGCGAGCCTGTTAACCTCATTTTGGGTGCATATAGGATAGCTGTCTAATAGACTGTTATTTTCACATAAATCCATTACTTTTCTCCATCACTCACAATTGACCACATAAAAGAGTTACGGTAAAGAGTGTGAAATAAGTTTTTTTTTTTTAAATTTCTTTTTTTGGTGCTAAATAATTAGTTTTATTGAAGAACAAGGACTACAAAAGGCTGTTTGTCTGGTTGGGTTAAGAGAGATTGTGAGTTTGTAACAAAGTTGCTCATGCCGCTGCAAAACTCTCAATTAGATATATGGAGTCTTTAAATTTCATTAAGTAAAATCTTCCAAGAGCTCTCTCTGTTTATAAGGAAGACTGCCAATCTGTTTCTTTGGAATGTACATTGCAGATTAAAAAAAAAAAAAAAGTCTAAATAAAAAATTGGTTGCAGCTTTAGACTATAATCTTACTTAATATCTTTTTTATTAGTGAATTTTGACAAATCCACAATTGGATCACATTTCTTTTTTATATCCTCCATGCTTGCAAAATTTCTAGAAAATTAAAAAATAATTACTATAACATCAATAAATTGTTAAAATTACAAGTTTTTTTAGTTTAAAATTATGTATAAAATATAAACTTATATATCATATAGTAAATAATATCTGATTAACACAAAATTTGACATGTGTATTAAGAGCATAAAGAATATGGAATTCAACGGTTAGATTTTCAAAATAAGAAATAATGTTTATTTTATTAAGTAAACTTGTAACCTTAAGTTACAACTAATTTTGTAAAAAAAAAAAAAAAAAAAAAAGCAGGCTCGTGGGATCAGATCCATCTCAATCACACCCAGCCAGAAATTGAGGAGATGGAAGGAGGCCCGAATGTGCGTGGAATCAACTATTATCGTAGAATTATTTTCCAACCATTTTTCATAGAATTATTGAAGCTCGCAAACACAACTGATAGCTCAATAAATGAAGGAAAAGCCCAGAGGCTAGTCATGTTTCACTGAAAAAAGCACAGAATCTTGTTGCTGTTTTGTTATACTTGTTAGCTAGATTTTGGAGAACAGTAAAGTTAGAGGTATTAATTTTATTCCCTTATTTTGATTGAGTAATTACCCTTGCTCTTATTTTTTTTTTTTGATGAGATACCCTTGCTCTTTTTCTTTTTGAATATTGTTACAAATATAAAAAATTTAACAATATTTTTTACACCAATTGAATAGGAAAGTTTTTTTTATGTTTGCACATAGATTTATTATTGACATTACTTTTTTACTTATTAGTTACTACTGATAATCATTATTAGATGTCAAATTTTTGTCTCTAAACTTTCTCTTTTTTCTTCTCTTTTTATTTTTATTTTTACTAACTTGAGTCCATTTTTATTTTTAATTATTAACTTGAGTTTGTTATTGACTGACACATATTTTTATTTACCAATTATATAATATTATATTAGCAGTTGGAAAAAAAAAGATGAAAAATGTATGCCATAGATTGGTTTCGCGGATCCACTTGACAAAATGAATTAAAGCATGACGATTTGCAAGCATCATGCAAACCGACATGAAAGCCAAAAAATGTTCTTATCAACTTTTCGAAGTTACCAATATATATATATATATAAGATGAGTTCAAGTTATACCTGGAGTAATTCTAAAGAGTTACACATTTTCTAAATCATTGGATTTAAGTAGATCTAACGGTTAAAAAAATACACTTATTAATGCTGATATTCTGATAAAAATCTCATTTATTATTCTTATTTATGACATTTCATACCTATCTCTAATCCTAAAATTAGGTATATTTTTTTCTCTGCTCTCTCTTTCTCATCCACTACACATTTTTCTCCCCTCCATTGCTCTTCCATCTCTATTTTCATAAGGTTCCACCTCCACAGTCACAAGAAATTATAAAATTCACATGGTGGACAAGTAATGTGGTCCATTATTCCACTAAAAAACTGCCACTTTTTTAAAATTGTTAGTTAGAAAAAAAAATTTAAACATAAATTAATTATTGAGTTAACAATTTTAAACAAGTGGAAGTTTTTTAGTGGAATGGTGGACAAGTGACGTGGTCCACTAGAAGACTCTATAATTTCTCCACAGCCGCATAAAATTTGATACAAAAAATCTTATGAAAATGGAGTTATCTGGAGTTATCTCAAGCCGATTAACATGCTGCGCACATCAAACATAGCAAATCAGACTAAAGTCATCTAACATGAAAATTTTCGAAGTATCAAGCATCATAAAATTTACAATATATGGAAAGAAAAGAAAATGATGGCCAAGAATCTGTAGGTAAGGACGAGTACAATTAAGTTTTTTTTTTTGGGAATTGTGACAGAAGAAGTGCCCCACTCAAGACTTATATGCAAAATTCATATATACATCTTCTGTTCTCTCAGCAACCAAATAGAGAGAAATGGAAGTCTTTTCTAACTATTGTTTGTCATGTTGTCTAAAAAAAAAAAAAAAACATACGACGAGGAAAAAACAATACATAGTTGAATAATTGATAGTATAGATTATGCATTTGCAATGCCCCATGGCACTTATGAAGAAAGAAGTAATAATAATATCAACCAATTGTTTTGATTTGTCTTTGAATTAAAGCATCATAACCTAAGAGCATATCAAGGAATTTAAAGTTAATGTTTTTAAGGTCCATTTATCAAATTAACGGCTTTAACCATAGATTTTAGTCCAACCTAAACACGGGCTTTAGTAGTATCAGTCCAACATAAAACATGTGATTTTCATAAGGTTCCACCTCCACAGCCACATATTTTTTGTATTAGATTCTATGTGGCTGTGGAGGTGGAACCTTATGAAAATGGAGGTGGAAGAGCAATGAAGGAGAGAGAAACGTGTAGTGGATGAGAACGAGAGAGAAGAGAGAAAAATATACCTATTTTTGGGATTAGAGATAGGTATGGAATGTTATAAATGAGGATAATAAATAAGAATATCAGCATTAATGAGTGCATTTTTTTGACCGTTGGATCTACTTAAATCCAATGGTTTAGAAACCAGGTGTAACTTGAACCTGTTTATATATATATATATATATATATGAGATGGGTTCAAGTTACATATTTTCTAAACCATTAGATTTAAGTAAATCCAACAATAAAAAAAGACACTCATTAATGGAAATATTTTTATTAGGATCTCACTAATTATCCCTTATTTATTATATTTTATACCTATCTCTAAACCTAAAAAAATGTATACGTTTCTCTAAAAAATGTAATTTATTTAGAGATTAAATTCTATAAGGACATGGTATAAAACCCATGTTTTACCCTTCCAATCCCAACATGTCACATCATCTTATCACATATTTAAGAATAAACACAATCACACTCAATCAATTCTAATAGCCATATATAAATCCAACCAAATTGAGAATTTATTGAAATGTTATTAGGTGTAGTAAGATGTATTGAATTTTAAGTAAAATGCTGACGTGACAATCACTTATTGGATGGTGTTAAACATACGTTTTACACTCCATCCTTATAGAATTTAATCTCATTTATTTATTTCGTTTCTCTATCTTTCTTTCTCCTCCACTGCTCTTCCACCTCCACGGCTAGGTTGCCGGCAGATGGAAAAAAAAAAAAGAAAAAGCCACATCCGCTGGTTGCATAACTGGGATTGAGGAAGCTTTCAATAGAATTAATAACTGTGATAACGATGATTCTTTATTTTTATTTTTTCTCTAAATTTAATGAGTACTACGACATACTTATAATGATGGCGGTCATCTTTTTGTTGCAATTGAAGCCCCCTTCTCTATTCTGGCAATCCCACTTGTTTGGGCATGAATTCAGGTCCGGATTCTCGCATTCATTTATATCTGATACAAGATAATAAACAAACTAATAAATCAATTAAATCTTAAAGCATTTTGGATCTCAATCCCATAGATAGAGACACAAGTTAGTGTTTCTTCGTTTGCAGATTGTTTTGACGAATTAATTTTAAGAAAGAACTAATCAGTGCTCCCATTCAGAATGAGTTAAAATTTTATGTCTATCACAACGAAAAATAATTTAGTAGCGTTGGTGATCAGAAATCCCAGTTATGCAACCAGCGGCTGTGGCTTTTTTTTTTTCCATCTGCTAGCAACCTGGCCGTGGAGGTGGAAGAGCAGTGGAGGAGAAAGAAAGAGAGAGAAACGTATACCTTTTTTTAGGTTTAGAGATAGGTATAGAATGTAATAAATAAGGGATAATTAATGAGATCCTAATAAAAATATTACCATTAATGAGTGTCTTTTTTGACCGTTGGATTTACTTAAATCTAATGGTTTAGAAAATGTGTAACTCTAAAGAGTTACACCAGGTGTAACTTGAACTTATCTCTCTCTCTCTCTCTCTCTCTCTCTCTCTCTCTCTATATATATATATATATATATTCTTTCATTTGGAATGCTTTTTTTTTTTGTTATGTTAAAAAACCGTATGCAAAACATGTCCAAAAGTACTTGAATTGTAAGTCTTTAGTGTCTTAAGTTGTATTTGTAGATTTTGATTGAAGGCATAAGAGATTGTTCAAGGACTTTGCTGAATCTATAGGCTTAATACCATTCTATCAATTGAGATACAAGATTCCATAATTTTAGATTTAGGCCCATGATGATCAAAATCTTTGAGATTTGAGCCATAGTTTTTCAAGTCATATTTAAGGCTTCATAATCATATGGAAAGAGGGAGATATTGCAACAACAATGTGTGTTTAGGCCCTTTAGGGTTTTGTACCAAGCGAAGTCTTCGACACCAACCATTGAAGATCCGTATCGGTGTTTCAAGTGGACTACTACATAATCTACAATGATCAAGTTGTTGTTGTGGAGTTAGTCATGAATAGAAATTCATGCATCGTTGAAGCGATCTAGGAAAAAATTGGTCTTTGCCATTTCTAAAAAAACAATCCAGCATTTTGCCATATTTCTCAAACTAATTAAGGAAATGCCCCTCTTTTGAAAATTGATTTTCTCAAAATTGATTTAGGCCCTACAGTGGCGTTTTTAAGGAGCCTATAGTGACGTTTTAAGGACCTATAGTGGCGTTTCGTAACTCGATATACATGAAATCGAGTTATAGGTAAAAAAAATAAAAAAAATTGCATGTAACTCGACTTCATGGTGATCGAGTTACAAAACGTCACTATAGGCTGCTTAAAACGTCACTATAGGGCTCCAGATTTTTTTTTTTTTTATAACTCGATTTTGAGAAAATCGAGTTTCAAAAGAGGGGCATTTCCCTAATTAGTTTGGGAAAGGGGGCAAAATGCTGGATTTTTTTTTTGAAAGGGGCATTTGCCCATTTTCTCCAAGAGATCCACAATAAAAGAATTTAATCAGATATGAAATTACTTGTGGCCTATTGTATATATATAGGTACATATAAAATAGGTTGCGAATAATGATTCCTAGAAAAGTAAAGGAAATTGAAAAACAAAAAAAATTGGAACATAAAAATTGCACTCATTTGTAGATCGGTACCTATGTTTTTGTAAGAGGATGCAGATACTCATGTCCTATCAATTAAAATAATTATAGTTATGCTCGAATTTGGGCTTCTATTTTTTTGTTTGTCTCTAATGGCTATATTTCGGTTTTTAATTGGAAAATGAACTCTCTAAAGTGCCTTATCTATAAATATAATCCAATTTCGTAACTAACTACACTAGTTTTAAAAATTTATAATAGTTCTCAAAGATTGTTACTTGTAAAACTTTTGGTTTACCTGTATCATCAATCATGAGGACATGTTTGTAATAATCCCTTCTGCAACTCTTGTGTGAGGGAAAACATTGTTTCAAGAAAACGATTAATCATCCCTCAACCTTTATTTTCGATTATTTCTTCTTCTTTTCATAGTTTTTTATGGAATTTTCCAACATGGCCACATCAATAAGCCCTAATATAGGTAGCAATAAACCCTTTGGAGAGTTTTCTCATTAGGATTTTCATTTCGTAATTATCATATCACCTGTGTTCTTTATATTTGCTATGATTATTCTTTGTGATATTTTGGCCTGTCTGTGTAAGTACTGAATTTGAAATCAAATGACATAATTAATCGAGTTGGTTTAAATTGAGTTAAAATCAATCAATCACGATCTAAATTAAACTTCTCAGGCTAACTAATAGAGATATATCTAGAGTCTAGACGACGATCAAGTCCATATAATGCAAAAAATTCAAGGATCTAGATTAATGCGTTGACGGACACCAATTAGACTGACTATAAAGTCTATAATGTGTGGGCACACGCACACCAAAGAGTCGAGTTTTAATTGAGTTTTGCAAGGGCAGTTTTTTGTCCTTTCAACATGTAAACAGGTTCCCGGCCACTTGACTTGACTTACCCATCCCACGCTAACAGTCTATTTCATTGACTATAATGTCGGTACATTTCTAATTTCCTTGGGCCTTGACCTGCCACTTGAATTATTCTCCACCATCAACCTCATCCCAAGCAATAGGCATTTTCATAATCATAATTAATTGGCCACTTGACTTGACTTACCCACCGTAAATCCCACGCTAACAGTCTATTTCATTGACTATAATGTCGGTACATTTCTAATTCCCTTGGGCCTTGACCTGCCACTTGAATTATTCTCCATCATCAACCTCATCCCAAGCAATAGGCATTTTCATAATCATAATTAATTGGAAAAATATTGTTTCACCTTTCAAGCTAATTTTCATTCCCTTTCACGCGTATTCATAATTTTTTTTTTTGAGAATCACAATTGATATAAGAATATTCACATTTAAAAAATGTCAATAAATTAATATATAAAAATAGATGTGAAAAAGAAAAAAGAAATTGTGAATGTGAGAGAATCAAAATCTAGAGGGTGTTTGGATTGATGAAAACTGAGTTAAATAACTCAGTTTTTATCATCCAAAACTCAAAAAATGTGGAGCTCACCGAAACTTAACTTGTTTGGACTGATTTTTGAGCTGAGTTTCCAATCCATAACTTAAAACTCAAAAATTTGAGTTTGAATTATGAAAACTAAAAACACAATTTAGATGCTTTTGAGTTTTGAGTTTTAAGTTTCAATAGCATTCTTGTAAATATTTAGCCTTGGTGGGCCCACAGTTGTGTATGGTCAAATCACTTTGTGTGAGTTATAGAGGAGATATGGGCCTCACCATTTTATGCAAAAATTTGAGTCAAACAAGTTATTTTTAGAGTGAGTGAAAAAATAGTATTAGAGAAATGAGTTATAAAAATTGAGTTTTAGTTATGAGATTTGAGTTATGGGTGATACTAAAAAGATGTCTCACAATTCACAAATACCATGAGACACATGGGATAACTTTTTGGGAAAAGATATTTTCTTATTGAATTTTTTAATTTTTTCCTATTTTTAGCTAGATTTGGGGCACGTAACCTTTTTACTTTTTATTCTATTTTATTTATTTTTATGTAAAAAAAATTGGAAGGTAGTTTAGTGCTCGTCTTGGAATGTTTATTTTCAATGATTTATTAAGCTTAAAAAAATAAATTTGATAAAAATACAGCTATAGTAAAAAGTTTTTTTTTTACTAAAAAAAGTTTACTCATAAGGAAACAAATTGAATATTTTTGAAAAAAAAAACAAGTTTAATATTGTAGGGGGTGGATTCGAGCGCTCTCTAAGGATCGAGAGAGTGGGCCCAAGCCCAACTAACCCTTCAATAAATTTGTAGAGTGTGGACTCAAGAGCTAGGCCTCAGTAAGGAAGGCAACGGCCATGCATGGTTGTACGTGGTTGCCAATAACTAGAACGTGGGCTTAAACACACCATGGGGCTCCTCGGACGTGCCTTATGGAGCTGGAAACTACTATTATCTCTTTTCAGAAGGGTTACAAGAGTTGGGAGAGAATACTCTGCTACAGTATTCCTTTTTCTCTGGTTTTTCGTCCCCCCTCTTCATAAGAGGGATTTTTACATTATATACTCCTCACTCAGTTGATCCTAGCCCTACATTTGTTGATCAATCCGGCTTCTACTCGAGTGTCTGTCCCATCAGCCGCATTCCCATACCTCCAGTGGGTTGCAGCGCTCCAGGCGGCACTGTTCAGAGGTCCTGTCCTCATTAATGCGGCCAGAGCGTTAGTTGAGGGCATTTAATGTGGAGGTGACAGTTCACCTGGGACCTACTCCTCCGCCATGCTCCAACGTCCGGCCATTGGTTCTCGTTATTTGCTCCTTGGATGCTTGGGGAGACCCCCCTTAAAGGTGTGACGTGTGCCCTCTTTCTGTCCTCGGCATGCCGAGGATGTAACTATCCTCGGCAACGCTCCTTGGGTACTGGGCTCCAAACTTTGGTCCTCGGACCTCGGATCGTCGAGGCGTCCTCGGCATGGGCCGTTGGGCTGGGCCTGGAGTGGGCCGGGGCTGCTGACTTATTCTGGCCCCACAATAGCCCCTCAAAATCGTGCTGTCCGCATCCTCGGGCGGAAGGAGGATTTTGATATCCCCGGACCTGCTCCGCGTCTAATCAAGTCTTATCCCCCGTCAGCGTTGGCGCCTTTTCAACTGCCCAAGGTGCGTTACTGGCGCTTCGATGTGCGTAACGTGTCTTGCATTAAATTCGGGCGGCTTTATGCTTCCCACGTTCAACGGACAGATGACAATCTAACGGTGGGGATGCGTTTGGCATTTGTGGGCGGGAAAACTTGCGCAGCTCTCCTTTCTAGGGTATAAGTACCCATTAGAACCGTTTCTTCACTCTTCATTTGCAATCGAGAGCTCCTGCGTCTTTACTCTGAGTCCAGCCAAACCTCCACCTCCAGCACAAAAAGCCAGTCCGAGGTCTCTTCTGCCGAGGGGGCGGCTGTTCCTGCTGTGCCTCTGCAGGCCATTCCCATCAGTCAGGGCTCGGGGGACCCTGAGGCAGCTACGGGCCAGCCACCCACTGAAGCAGCCACTTAGGCCCTATGGCCCTTCTGCCTGCTGCACTTTATTTCTGCATCTCTTTCTTTTTCCCTTTTTTGCTTTATTTGTAATGCAACTTCTTGGGTGCAATTCCCTTGTGCTTAATGAAATGAACACTTTATCTTCTTTTCTGTTTGTTGTGGCCATTTTCTTACTTGCACGCTATTCAGTTTTTTTTTTTTTTTTTTTTTTTTGTATAACTTTGACTTCACTTGTACCTCGGCCAATTGCAGCATTTGATAATTACAACGTAAGGTGGAATTTTGAAGTAGACACTTAGGATTTTTTTTTTAAAGCAGTTAGTTTCTCCTTAGGCATAGGTCCGAGGACCTAGCAGTCCTATGTTTATGTCCAACACGTGGTTTTATTTAAGTGGTTAGTTTTCCCATAGGACTGAGCCCGAGGACCATGCAGTTCCCTGGTTCTGTCTAACTCTTAAGTTTTCTGAAGCAGTTAGTTTCCCCATAGGACTGGGTTCGTGGACCATGCAGTTCCTTGGTTCTGTCTAAAGCTTAGCATTCTTAAGTAGCTAGTTTCCCCGGGGGACTGAGTCCGAGGACTATGCAGTTCCGTGGTTCTGTCTAACACTTAGGTTTCTTAAAGTGATTAGTTTCCCCATGGGAATGAGTCCGAGGACCATGCAGTTCCCTGGTTCTGTCTAACACTTAGTTTTCTGAAAGTACTTAGGACGCGAGGCAAATAACTAAGATATGCAAACAATATGAATCAAAGTGACTCCTTTATTAATAGTAGTACCTTTTCAGGTTGTTTACATTCCACGGACGAGGTACAGATTTGTCATCTAAATCTTCTAAATAGTACGCTCCTATCCCTGCCACTGAGGTGATTCGATAGGGGCCCTCCCAGTTAGGCCCGAGCTTTCCCCAGGAAGGGTTCTTGGCAGTCCCTACAACCTTTCTCAGCACCAAGTCTCCCGGTGCTAGCGGTCTGAGCTTTACGTTGGTGTCATATCCCTGCTTGAGCTTTTGCTGGTAGTAGGCCAGCCGGATCATTGCTTGCTCTCTTCGTTCGTCTACCATGTCCAGGCTCCGCCCCAGTAGCTCATCATTGCTGCTTGGGGTGAAGGAGCTCGTCCTTAGCGTCGGGAAATTGGTTTCCAGGGGGATCACTGCCTCCGCACCATAGGTCATGGCAAAAGGCGTTTCCCCTGTTGAGCGTCGGGGCGTGGTCCGGTATGTCCAGAGGACATGGGGCAGCTCCTCCACCCATCTCCCTTTGGCGTCATCCAGTCTCTTCTTAAGCCCGTTGACGATGACTTTGTTGACTGCCTCGGCCTGTCCATTCCCCTGGGGGTAGGCTGGCGTCGAGTACCTGTTCGTGATCCCAAGTTCGCAACAGTACTCCCTGAAGGCTTTGCTATCGAACTGGAGTCCGTTGTCCGAGATGAGGGTGTGAGGGACCCCGAATCGCGTAACTATGTTCCTCCAAAGGAATTTCTTCACGTCTACATCCCTGATGTTGGCTAATGGTTCGGCCTCGACCCATTTGGTGAAGTAGTCCGTGGCCACCAACAGAAACTTCTTGTTCCCTGGTGCCTTGGGGAAGGGTCCCACGATATCCAAGCCCCATTGGGCGAACGGCCATGGACTGGATAATGGGTTGAGGACCCCTCCTGGTTGGTGGATGTTTGGGGCGAACCTTTGGCATTGGTCGCACTTTTTGACGTACTCCTGGGCCTCTTGCTGCATTCCCGGCCACCAATATCCTTGAGTGATGGCTCGGTGAGCCAGGGATCTCCCCCCTGTGTGGCTTCCACATATTCCCTCATGCAGCTCTTCGAGTAGTGATTCCGCCGCTCCGGGGTGGACGCACAGTAGGTATGGTCCAGAGTAGGAGCGCTTATATAGCTTGTGATCCTCGGACAACCAGAACCGAGGGGCCCTCCTTCTAACTTTCTCGGCCTCCGACTTGTCCTCGGGTAGGATGTCGTCTTTTAGGAATCTCACTATGGGGTCCATCCAGCTGGAACCCACCTCAATCTGGTGGACGGGGATCCCTTCCCTTGGCACTTCGCTTGCCCTCCCCAGATGTTCCACGAGTATTATCCGAGGCAGAACCCCTGCCGAGGAGGTCGCGAGCGTGGCCAATGAATCGGCATGGCTGTTCCCGCTCCTGGGGATATGAGACAGGCTATAGAGGCTAAACCCCACTCGCAAGCGTCTGACTTGGTCCAGGTATTCTTGCATTCTGGAATCCCTGGCCTCCATCTCCCCATTCACCTGGCCTACCACCAACCTCGAATCCGAGAACATCTCTATCGACTTTCCTCCCATCTTTTGTACCATGATCATCCCTTGTATTAATGCCTCATACTCGGCCTCGTTGTTCGTGGCCGCGAATCCGAGCCTTAGGGATTTCTCAATGACATGATCTTCAGGGGACACTAGGACCAGCCCCACTCCAGACCCCCTTTGGTTTGCCGCGCCATCCACATACACCTTCCAACATGGTGCCTCTGGGATGGAGATTGCCCCAACTGATTTCTCATTACGGTTCTTATCCTCGGCCGTCACCTCTTCAGTTGGTTCGGCAAACTCGGCCGTCAAGTCTGCCAGAACCTGGCCTTTGATGGAGGTCCGAGGCATGTACTTGACGTCGAAAGCTCCCAGAATTGTGTTCCACTTCGCGATTCTGCCTGTGTAATCAGCAGCCCGGAGCACAGACTTCAAAGGCAATTGGGTTAGGACAACCACGGTGTGAGCTTGGAAGTAATGGGGGAGCTTTCTCGTAGCATGGACTACAGCCAAGATGGCCTTCTCTAAGGGTAGATATCTCACCTCCGCTTCGTGAAGCGACTTGCTGACGTAGTAGACTGGCCTTTGAACGCCATTATCTTCCCGTATCAGTACTAGGCTCACCGCATGGGGCGCCACAGCAAGGTACGCGTATAGGACCTCGTCGACCTCGGGACGGGACATGATAGGCGGTCGGGAGAGGTAATCCTTGAGTTGCTGGAAAGCTGCGACACAATCCTCAGACCACTCAAATCCCTTCCACTTGTTGATCAGGAGGTAAAAGGGTCTACACCTGTCGGCCGACCTGGAAATGAACCGGTTCAGCGCCGCGATCATCCCGGTAAGCTTTTGGATCTCCTTGGGATTCTGCGGAGGCTTCATATTGTGGATGGCCTTGATCTGGTCAGGGTTGACCTCGATCCCCCGGTGAGTGATCATATACCCCAGGAACTTGCCAGAGCTTACGCCAAACGAGCATTTCGATGCATTAAGGCGGAGCTTGTGCTCCCTCAGGACGCCAAATGTGCGGCCGAGGTCTTCCAAGTGCTCGGACACCAACTTGCTTTTCACCACCATATCGTCAACATAGACTTCGACGTTCTTGCCCAACATCGGCTCGAACATTCTCGTCATCATCCTCTGGTAGGTGGATCCGGCATTTTTCAGGCCAAACGGCATGACCTTGTAGTGGTAGTTCCCGATGGGTGTCACAAATGCCGTCTTCTCTCGGTCCTCCAAGGCTAGGGGAATTTGATGGTAACCCTGAAAAGCGTCCAGGAAGCTCATCCGAGGATGGCCTGCAGTCGCGTCCACTAGCTGGTCTATTCGTGGCATCGGGAAAGGGTCTTTTGGGCAAGCTTTGTTCAGATCTGTGAAGTCCACGCAGACCCTCCACTTCCCACTTTTCTTCTTGACGACCACAGTGTTGGCCAACCAAGTGGGGTAGAAGATCTCCTTGATAGCCCCCGCGTGCTTGAGCTTATCGACCTCCTCCCTGATCGCATCAGCGTGCTCTTTTGACGGGCGCCGAGGTGGCTGCTGCTTGGGGATCGCAAATGGGTTGACGTTAAGGTGGTGACAGATGAAGGATGGATCAATCCCAGGGGCGTCGCAGGGATCCCACGCGAACACGTCAATGTTTCTCTTGAGGAATTCAAGTAACTCCTCCTTCTCCCGTGGAGGCAGTAGTATTCCGACCTGGAAAAACTTCTCCGCATCATCGCCAATTATCACCTTCTCCAGGTTTTCGCATTTAGCATCCTCGGCGGGTGCACCTGGGGGCGCCACCTGGGCCTTTGATTGCTATGAATTTCCCTCGGATGGGGCCGAGGACTGTGCATCGATCCGACGGGATATGGCAGCCACTGTGCAATGCCTAGCCGTGGACTGGCAACCTCGGATCTCCAGAACCTGGTCCCCTGACAGGAACTTCACCTTCTGGTGCAAGGTGGAGGCTACGCCATCCAGGGCGTGTAGCCAAGGCCTCCCTACGATGGCCGTGTAGGGAGAGTATGTGTCCACCACTATGAAGTTCGCCTCCACCACCACTGGGCCGGTTTGTACGGGCAGTCTGATCATGCCCTTTGGGATGACGAGCTTCCCGTCGAAGCTCATTAGGGGGGAGCTATAAGGTGTGAGGTCCTCCTGCTTCAGCCCCAGCCCCTTGTAGAGGTCTGGACACATGACCTCGGCTGCGCTTCCACCGTCCACCATCACCCTCTTCACGTCGTAGCCCCCTATTCTGAGGGTGACGATCAGGGCGTCCTCGTGTGGTTGGATGGTCCCAATCTTGTCCTCCTCCGAGAAACTCAGGGCTGGGGGAGGATTCCTCCTGGACCTCTTTGGCCACGTCTGGGGGTCCTCGGCGGGCAGTTGGGCCACAGACAACACTCGTAGAGGGGGTGTGCCCGTCCTTCCTGGTGCAGCCAGTATTATATTGATCGTCCCGGTGGGTTGCCCCATGGCGGCGTCCCTCCGAGGTTCTTGGTAGTTCCGGCTTTGCTGACCGCTGGAATGGTGGAGGAGGTGCTTCAGCCTTCCCTCCTGGACTAGCTGGTCCAGGTGGTTCCAAAGATCCCTGCAGTCCTCCGTATTATGCCCGTGATCCTGGTGGTACTGGCAGTAGCGACTTTGATTGCGCCTTCCAGGTTCTCCAGCCATCTTGTTCGGCCACCTGAAGTACGGTTCGTCCTTTATCTTCTCCAGCACCCTGTGCACGGGTTCTCGGAACACGGTGCCTACCGTCTGCGCATGGGTCGCTCCAGAATGCCCACCGAAATCCCTCCTCGGACGGGCATTGTCATAACGGTCCGACCTGAAATCCCTTCTCTCTTGAGGGGTAGCCTTCTCTTTGCCTTTGCCTTGCAGCATGTCTTCCTCCACACGCTTGTACTTGTCGATCCGATCCATCAGCTGCCGCACGCTGGTGGCCGGCCTACCGGTTAGGGACGTCCTCAGGCCGTGCCCCATAGGTAATCCATTCTGGAACGTGTTGATGGCAACAGCATCGTACTTGCCGTCCAACTCGTTGTAGATCTCCCAATACTTGTCCGAGTAAGCCTTGAGGGTCTCGCCGTCGCGCATGGACAAGGACAGCAGCGCGCTCATGGGCCGAGGAGGCCTGCTATTTGTGACAAAGCGGGAGCCGAAAGCCTGGGTCAGCTGCCTGTACGAGTCTATGGAATTCGTTCTTAGACCGTTGAACCACCTCATTGCCACAGGTCCCAAGCTGGATGGGAAGACCTTGCACATCAGCGCCTCATTCTTGGAGTGGACCGCCATCCTTTGGTTGAACTGGCTCACGTGCTCCACGGGGTCCGTCTTGCCGTTGTAGGCAATGAAAGTTGGCTGCTGGAACCGCCGAGGAAGCTCCGCGTCCTCTATACGACGCGTGAAGGGTGACCTGGAGAGCCGGTCCAGCGCCCTGCTCATGGCATCGCCTCCCAAGTCCCTTGGGGTCGGGTTGGCGCGCCTACGCCTCTGGTAGCGCTCCTCCTCGTGGGAGAAAGTCTCGCTGGGGGGCGTCCTTGACCTTTGCCGGTATTCATTGTCGCTTTCGTCGTCGGAGGGCGGGTCAGGGCTAGGCTCAGATCGTCTTCGTTGCGCGCGGCGCAGCTTCCTCTTTAGCTCGTCTATCTCACGTTGCATGGCCACCTTATCGTCCCCTCTCCGGGAAGCGTGGCTGTGGGCCTCTTGTGAACGTGTGGCGTGGCCATCGTCGCGCTTCTGGGGAATGTGCCCGTCCCCCCGGCTTTCGCTCGCCGTTGAAGTGTGCACGCTTCCTTCTCGAAACCTCCTGTTGTCGTTCTGACCGCCCCCGGGGTCGCCATACTCGCCCTGATGCCGTGACTTTGCCGGTTCAGGTCGGTTGGGAGTTCCTTGGTGAAGGCCTGATCCTACCATGCTCGACTGTTGTCCTTACCAACACACAAGCTCTTCCCACAGACGGCGCCAATTGTAGGGGGTGGATTCGAGCGCTCTCTAAGGATCGAGAGAGTGGGCCCAAGCCCAACTAACCCTTCAATAAATTTGTAGAGTGTGGACTCAAGAGCTAGGCCTCAGTAAGGAAGGCAACGGCCATGCATGGTTGTACGTGGTTGCCAATAACTAGAATGTGGGCTTAAACACACCATGGGGCTCCTCGGACGTGCCTTATGGAGCTGGAAACTACTATTATCTCTTTTCAGAAGGGTTACAAGAGTTGGGAGGGAATACTCTGCTACAGTATTCCTTTTCTCTGGTTTTTCGTCCGTCCCCCTCATAAGAGGGATTTTTACATTATATACTCCTCACTCAGTTGATCCTAGCCCTACATTTGTTGATCAATCCGGCTTCTACTCGAGTGTCTGTCCCATCAGCCGCATTCCCATACCTCCAGTGGGTTGCAGCGCTCCAGGCGGCACTGTTCAGAGGTCCTGTCCTCATTAATGCGGCCAGAGCGTTAGTTGAGGGCATTTAATGTGGAGGTGACAGTTCACCTGGGACCTGCTCCTCCGCCATGCTCCAATGTCCGGCCATTGGTTCTCGTTATTTGCTCCTTGGATGCTTGGGGAGACCCCCCTTAAAGGTGTGACGTATGCCCTCTTTCTGTCCTCGGCATGCCGAGGATGTAACTATCCTCGGCAGCGCTCCTTGGGTACTGGGCTCCAAACTTTGGTCCTCGGACCTCGGATCGTCGAGGCGTCCTCGGCATGGGCCGTTGGGCTGGGCCTGGAGTGGGCCGGGGCTGCTGACTTATTCTGGCCCCACAAATATAAAAAAAGATTTTTTTTTTTAAAATTATACAAAAATAAAAGTCTATTAGTATTATTGACCATAGAGGTTTAATAATTGTCTAAGTTGATTGTCCATCTCAATTCTGTTAATTATAATTGATGTAAAATTATCATGTATTGTACATGGTTATAGTTTACGGAAACTAAGATGAGGTTAATTTGGACAAATTTTAAATTGTAAAGGTTTTTTTTTTTTGAGGGAGAGTTTCAACCTATAGAGTCCGCTTCTGATGATAACTCTTTATCATCATATCAAGACATTAATCAATTTTTGGTATAGGCAGTGATTGAACAATAAATTTCTTATTTAACCATTAGAGACTTTATCAGTTGAACTAACTGGAATACATAATTCATAACACAGGAGCCTTTTTACATTTTGGGCTAAATAAAATAAATTTATTAAAAAACCAAGTATGACAAACAAATTTGCTACCGGAACGATCGAAAAATATAAACCAAGAGACAACAGACTTAGCGGACTCAATCAGCTGTCATTGATGAAAACACTAATAGCACAAGTTTTGTTGACAAATAGATTATGCAAACATTTTCACGGGTCATTCTTTTCGATTCAGAAAAATTAGTGGATGACTTCCAACAAACCCAAGTCTATTGGCTATGACTTTAATCTTGAGGTGAGATAGTAAAAGAGTGATGTAAATACTACAAATTTTATACGTAAGAACATTTGCATTGGTTAATGTAATTTAAAAAAAAAAATCTATTTTAGCATAAATTTTTTTTTTTACTAACTTTTTAAAATACTCTATATCAGATTATTTATTTTACAATATATTTTATTAAAATATCATTTTTAATTTTTTTTTAATTCTTTCTCTATCTTCATACACATCAACTACCATTTAATTTATTCATTTATTCTTGGGACGCGTAAATAAAGAATAAAAATCTAAATACAAAATAAATAGTGTCAATATAAATTTATACAATTACAAGAACAAACTTGTAAATTTACATAATTATACACAGATTGATGTGGGTCATTTTTAGGTATAACAGTGTAAATTTTACACTTATTTTTTTTATTATACAACCTATTTATGTGAGTACGCTAAGTCTTATAAATTGATGTGTTATCAATCACAAAAATATTCATTTATTATCTTTATTGAAGTAAAACTAATTATATTTATTATCACATCAATTTATAAGCTTTTTATTAGAAACATAAAAAAGTTTATAAATTGATGCGATAGCATTACTTTCCTCAAAGGGGAATGTGGATTTTAGTTAGATTAATTGGTAAAGTTTTTTGCCGTTAAATAAGATATTTGGAATTCAAGTCCAATTTACATAAAAAATTGAAACTTAGCCTGATGATAAGAGCAATCATTGTGGAATGAACGCTATAAATTTGAAATTCTATTGTATCTAAAAAATAAAAGAAAAAATCCACTGGTGCTTAACTTAACAGACCTATTGGAAATGATGTTCATATTTTACTATTTGTTCAAGTTTTGATTCCCACAATTTCGTTCCCATCCCGCAGTTATGTAAAACTTGGCTTATTTTTCCTGCTGTCACTCTCTCACAAAGTACCAGTCAAATTCATTAACACTAATATTTCTCATTTCATTTCTTACCCTGACCCGCGACTTCACCTATTCTCCACCCTCAACCTCATTCCAGGCAACAGGCTCTTTCATGATAACGATTAACGACATACCTTTATAAATTAATTGAGAGTTTGACACCATTGACTTTATGAGATGCAAAATGAAACCAAAACCATTTTTTTTTTTTTTTAACCAATGATTATTTTAATAATTTGACAGTTGTAGAAAGAATGATTTAAACAATACATATCTTCATTGCAATCACAAAAAATACTAACCAATTAAGTTACAAAAGGAAAAAAAAATATAATCTTCATTTTGTTTAATATTTTAGATTTATAAACTTTTTATGACTTTTAAAAGGATTAATAATATTGTTAAGAGGGAAAAAAAAATATAATCTTTTTTTTTTTTTTGAGAAAGAAATTTTTTTTTATTAAACTAAATTGCTAAAATTAGTACTTCTTATATATGTTAGGGAAAAGAAAAAAAATCAATTAATATTTTGACAACTTTTTTAATTTCCCATAAAAGTAATATTAAAACTTTTTCAAAATAGATTATTAACCAGTGCCTCAGCGGCACTCGTTAACATTTCCCTATATATTATAAACTTTGAGGGCACCCCAAAGTCCAAGAATAGCTTTGTCACTTATTATTATTATTATTTTTTTTTGAGAAAGCACTGCATCAGCAAATTGATTGATGATGACATAACATCACAAGATTTGTTGACAAAATGCCAATGGCCTTGTAGCCAAGTGGCGCCCGAGGTTCTATCCCCCGCACTTACCTAGCAAAAAAAAAAAAAAAAAAAAAAAGAAGATTTGCCAACAAAATATGCAAACGTTGTCATGTCACAAGTGTCATGCTTTCCCATTCACAAAAATTTGTGGATGACTATCCAACATTATTAACCCAAGTCTATTGGCTATGACTTTGGTTAATGAAGTGGGATCTCTCTTTCAATAAGAGAAATATTATGTTTACAACATTTTCACAATATATTTTAAGTGATTGTAAGTTCAATTTAAAATCAATAATAACTTACCACCTATGATTTATTGTGAAAATATTTTCAAAATGTTATAGATATAGAATTTCTCTTTGATAAAATGATAAAAATAATATCCAATTCTCATACACAAAAGCCACCATCCATCTTATTTATTTATTTATTTTAAGGATATGTAAATAAAGAATAAAAATCTAAATACAAAATAAATAGTGTCAATATAAATTTATACAATTACAAGAACAAACTTGTAAATTTACATAATTATACACAGATTGATGTGGGTCATTTTTAGGTATAACAGTGTAAATTTTACACTTATTTTTTTTATTATACAACCTATTTATGTGAGTACGCTAAGTCTTATAAATTGATGTGTTATCAATCACAAAAATATTCATTTATTATCTTTATTGAAGTAAAACTAATTATATTTATTATCACATCAATTTATAAGCTTTTTATTAGAAACATAAAAAAGTTTATAAATTGATGCGATAGCATTACTTTCCTCAAAGGGGAATGTGGATTTTAGTTAGATTAATTGGTAAAGTTTTTTGCCGTTAAATAAGATATTTGGAATTCAAGTTTGGTTTACATAAAAAACTAATTGGTACTTTAGTCTAATGATAAAGAGCAATTATCGTGGAATGAACACTATAAATTTGAAATTCTATTGTGTCAAAAAAGAAAAAGAAAAAAATTCAATGGTGCTTAACTTAACAGACCGATTGAAAATGATGTTCATATTTTACTATTTGTATAAGAGCATTCACATCAGCATTTCTATTTTACACATCTATTTTTACACTAAAAACCTACTTTTTCTATTTTACACATTCACTTTTACAAAACACCCACATCAATTCATTTATTTTACAAGATTTTATAATAAAATATTCATTCTTTCCAATTTTTTTATTATTTCTCTCAACTTCCTATACATACACGTTCTCTCTCTCTCTCTCTATCTCACTTTCTCTACCCCTTCTTCTGATCTGTTGCTATCTCTCTCTACTCATCTCTCTCTTTATCTCCATCTCTCCACAGCTTCACTGAAGCTTCTCAAACAACAAGACCCAGCAATACTCATCTCTCTCTTTATCTCCATCTCTCCACAGCTTCACTGAAGCTTCTCAAACAACAAGACCCAGCAAGCACCGATCGGACACCCAGCAAGCACCGATCACCGATCGGACACCCAGCAAGCACCGATCGGACACCCAGCAAGCACCGATCACCGATCGATCGGACACCCAGCAAGCACCGATCACCGATCGGACACCTAGCAAGCACCGATCAGCTTCACTCCTCAAGCACCGATCTGATCTCCGAGCAAGCACCGGTCAGATCTCCGAGCACCGATCTCCAGCAACTGTAGCGTGGGTTTGTCTGTGTTCTTTGTGTGTGGGTTTGTCTGTGTTCTTTGTGTGTGGCTGTGTTTGTGTTTGTGTGCATCTGATGAAGAGAAGAAGATGAGGAGGTGAGGTAGTTGTGCACGGAGAGAAGAGAGAGAAAAATTGGTGCGAATTTATATTAATAAAATAATAAATACATGAGCTACAGTAACCGTGTATATATACACGGTTACTGTAGCTCATGGATAAATATAGATGATTATACCAGACTTTGGAAGCACTGATGTGGAGCAATTTTGAGCCAAAATGTGTAAAAATGGTAGTTTTTTCTATTATACATGAGTTTCCATCCACTGATGTGAATGCTCTAAGTTTTGATTCCCACAATTTCGTTCCCATCCCGCAGTTATGTAAAACTTGACTTATTTTTCCTACTGTCACTCTCTCACAAAGTACCAGTCTAATTCATTAACACTAATATTTCTCATTTCATTTATTATCCGGACCCGCGACTTGACCCATTCTCCACCCTCAACCTCATCCCAAGCAACAAGTGTTTTTCAATAAAATGTATTATCAAGAAAAATAAATGAAAAAAATGTAGCGACTTAAATTCTGATCCAGCGGATATAATTCACAAGGCCCAGGCCAATCGTCTAAATTCTTGTATTTTTTTCTTTCATTATTGCAAATTTCTACAATTGTGACTTATTTAATAGTTAAGACAGCTGTAAAGAATTTTGTAACTCAACTAACACTTATTGGTATTTCAAATTTTCAATAGATCAAGAAGTCCATGTATTCCTTTGTTTACCTAAAATAATAATAATAAACCACTTCTCAAGTGACACTCACTTGATTTTTCCTAAAACTCTGACCTGCCTGCCCACTCACTTAACCCGGAGTTGGTGAACCCACTAGCCACAGATGGGATTACCTTTTCTTCTATTCCGGTTCTTTTCCTCGAAGAAATAAATTGGAGGACTGTTTAGCGTTCGTTTGGATCGTTTATTTTTATTGGTTTATTAAGTTTTTAAAAAATAGATTGAATATAAATATAGTACATAAATAAAATAAACTAAATAATTATTTTATAAAAAAAAAAAAATGTCAAACAAGTTTACAACACAATCGAAAAATATAAACAAAGAGACAACAGACTTGGCGGATGATTCAATTAGCTGTCATTGATGATAACATCAACAACACAACAATTTGTTCACAAAATGGACCATGCAAACATTGTCATGTGTCATGCTTTCTGATTCACAAGAATTAGTGGATGACTTCCAACACTTAAATTCCAAGTTTATTGGCTATGACTTTGCTTCTCGAACTCTAATATCTCAAAGGAATAGTGATGTTAGCATATTACATAAGTACAAATAATGTAAGCTTTTAATAATAAAATTTGTAGTAGTTTAAAGGAATCGATTGACATTCAAATTAAATGACCTATTGGAAATGTTGTTTGTATTTTATTTTAGTTAAGTTTTTGTTTCCATTTTACAGTTTACATTTTACAGTTTAGACAAAATTCGACTCCAAATCAGTTTGGAATTATCTTTTCAAATCTATTACTTGATGATATACATAACTACTCACATGTATTATTTATACAAATTATATGACTTGTTAGAAAAGAACATGCGTCTAAAATCATACATAAATGATATAGCTATTTAATCGCCCTATCATAAATTGGAGCAAAAATAACTTCAAAGCCAAAACCTTTTCCCAGTTTTAATATGTAAACTAGTTCCCACATAACTTGACTCATAATATGTAAACTGGTTCCCACATGACTTGACTTATTTTCCCTGTGGTCACTCTCACAAAAAGTAACAGTCTATTTTAGTGAAGTGCCACCATTGAATTCCCATTTCATCTCTTACCTTGATCCGCCCGCCACTTTACACCCTTCAACCTTATCCCAAGCAACATGCTCTTTCATGGTAACGACTCATCCTAGGAATTGACACCATTGAATTTGTGAGAAGCAAAATGAGACCGTCTCATATTTATTACAACAAAAAAGTGAATATTTTTATTTTATTTATTAGCAGAATAACAGCACTGCTAAATGCCAAAAAAAAAAAAAAACTAAAGCAAAAAGGTTGGGGAAAAAAGAGAGATGATTGGTATGTTGATCCTTTCTGTATATTAACTAAACATTACGGGTTAAAAAAAAAAAAAAAAAGCAAGATCACCAACACTAATGGCTTGTTTGGATGTTTAAGAAAGGAGAGAGAGTAGAGTAGAGGGAGAGGGAGTAATCCAATTACTTTATTTGGAAGTTTTTTAAGGAAGGAGGGGGAGGGATTTTGGGGGGTTTGGAGGGATTTCAACTCCCTCTAACCTTTCATTTTTAACTCCCTCAAATTGGAGAGATTTGGAGGGAGAGTAGAGTAGATAAATTATTGTCCAAGTAAATTCCCTAATTTATTTTTTCTAAATTAATCATAAACCAATGTTGCAAGTTTATTTTCAAATAGAGGTAAATTTGTCTATTTTAATCATTTCCTCTCCTCTTCATCCTAATTTTTAAAACATCCAAATAAGAGGGAGGACTAATTACTCTCTTCTCCTTTACTAATTTTAAAAACATTTAAACAAGGTGGAAAAGAACCATTCCCCTCTACTCCTCCCCACTACTCTCCTCCCCTCTACTCTCCTCCCTTTCTAAACTTCCAAAAAGGCCATAAAGGCAAAGGTAAAATTAAGAGAGGTGCTACGTCCACAATATTTTTACAATAAATCATAGGTGGTTAGTTGTTATAGGTTCAAATTTGAACTTAACACTAAGATTACTTTTTTGCTCTAACAATAACAACCAGTAACAACCTGCCACTTAAGATTTGTTATAAAAATGTTGTGGACATATCATTTTTCTAAAATTAAATAAGCCTAAAACTTGTTCTCCTTCTTGAATTTCATTTATTTATTCATGATGAATTTCCTAACCCATTTAGTGTGTCATCTTTGATGTTGATTGAGTGTCAAGATGGTTGCTGGTGTGAACTGAGACAAATATAGTTCAAGGAGATCTCGTCCACCGGGATGTGAACCTGAAAAGCCGTTGTTCCCTGATACATATTTTGAATGTCAGATGTCAATACTAATTATTAATAAAAAGTGTTTTATATTTTTATTAACAAAATTTTTCTTATAATTAAGCAGACCAATAGTTGAATTTAATTGAAGAACATAATTAATGTACTGCTTCTTTTTTTGAGGAACAAATATACTGCTTCTAAATACCTGTAATTAAGAATTTTCATCTCTAATATACATATTATATGACTATGTAATTGTGAAAATATTTATAATTCAAATAGAGACTTCTGCTGCTTTTGTAATAAAATCTTGGTCATTTCATTGGTTTCTCTCTAATTCCTGTTTAAGACTTGTGATATGTTAAGAACAAAGAGGAATGAGAGGAGAAGAAAGTAAATGGGTCAATATAAGAGAGATGGAAGGATTCTATAAATTTTGAGTTTGAGTTATGAAAATTAAAAATATAATTCAAATGTTTTTGAGTTTTTTTTTTTTTTGAGAAAAGTTTTGAGTTATGAGTTTCAATGACATTCTTGTAAATACCTAGCCTTGGTGGGCCCATAGCTGTGTATAGTCAAATCACTTTGTGTGAGTGACAGAAAAGAGATATGAGCCTCACCATTTTATGCAAAAATTTGAGTTAAACAAGTTATTTTATGGAGTAAGTGAAAAAATAAAATTAAAGAAATGAGTTATGAAAATTGAGTTTAAATTATAAGATTTGAAATTATGAGTGATACTAAAAAAGACGTCTCACAATTCACAAATGCCGTGGGACACATGGAATAGCTTTTTGGGAAAAGATCTTTTCTTATTGAATTTTTTAATTCTTTCCTATTTTTAGGTGGATTTGGGGTACGTAACCTTTTTACTTTTTATTCTATTCGATTTATTTTTATGTAAAAAAAATTTGGAAGGGGGTTTAGTGCTTGTCTTGGAACGTTTATTTTCAATGATTTATTAAGCTTAAAAAAATAAATTTGATAAAAATACAGTTAGTTTTTTTTTTTTTTTTTTAAGAAAAGAAGTTACTCATAAATGAAACAAATTGAATGTTTTTGAAAAGAAAAAAACAAGTTTAGTATAAAAAGAGAAATTTTTTAAAATTATACAAAAATAAAAGTCTATTAGTATTGTGGGGGGTAAAAACCCAAAACTACTTAGTGGGCCTAGGGCCCCATGTTGAGGAGTACTGTACTTCTGAAGAGTAATAGTTGATTGGGGCAGAGTCCATCTGAAGGCAAGAAGCCCGGGAGTGGAGGAGGAATATAGTCCGAAGAGGTTACCTTTTGTCCGAAGAGTTCTCGCTCCTCGGATACGTTTAGTCTAGACCAAACAAGCATTGGGAGAGTCCGAATGACCTTCCCGACAATCCTCATGACAAAGATAAACTCGGGGCATGTCAGGGGAGGATAAGGACAAAGAAATATCTCAAGGAAAAGCTGTGGCCACCGTATTTAATACACTGCATCAACTTTTCTGGCCGCATTATGTGGAGAAGACCCCTGAGCAGTGCAACCACACCTACCGCCACTCCCAAAAGCTAGAGAGGGTACATGACGTGACATATACTCAAGTAGGTACACAGATGAAGAACAAGTGGACGATGGAGATGATGGGGAAGGATGCTATATAAAGCAGAAGGGCTCCTGATAAGGGGGATCGGAAAAAATACAAGGGAGAAAAAAGAAAGACTTTACTGTAGCTCTGAATATTGTAATTACTGTTCATTCAATAAAATTGCTCTTCGGACGTTCACTTTTGCCTTCGACCAACCATGATTGCATGTTCGCTCATCTGTTAATACCATAATCAACTCGTCTAATTCACGTCCAGCCCAGCTCTTTCACCCACTCTCTACAAATTCATTGTTCTGGGTTCGTTGGGCTCATAATCCGAACCTATTGGGCTTGGGCCACAAAAATTGACCCTACAATTGGCGCCGTTTGTGGGGAGAGCTTGTGCAAGGGTGAAAGCAACAGTTGATGATGGCAGGACGAGGTCAACAACAAGCAAAATCCAGGGCATCCCAACACGTGGAACCTTTTGTTAACTTAGAAAGGAGACAAGATCGTGAGGGCAGTGCACACACTGTGCATGTTGGCCAAAGCCAGTCACACGGCGGAAGTCACGTGTCCCATGCAGAGAAGAACCGGGATTTGCAACTGGAGGTAGAAAAACTAAAAAGGGAGTTGCGCCATGCAAAGAGGAAACGGGCTTCCTCGTATTCTGATGAGGACCCTGATGACGAGCAGGATGTCACTTACCAACACAAATCTAGGACACCAGCCAGCGAGTCCTATACCTATGAAGAGGAGTCCCATCGCAGGAGGCAACACAGAAGCCCATCACGTGGAGACATGGGGAACGATGCCATGAGTAGGGCTCTGAATCAGATTTCTAGGTCACCCTTCACGCGCAGGATTGAGGAAGCGAAACTTCCTCGGTGCTTTAACCAACCAACGTTCACCATCTACAATGGTAAAACAGACCCCGTGGAACACGTGAGTCATTTTAACCAAAGGATGGCTGTCTACTCCAGGGATGAAGCTCTGATGTGTAAGGTTTTCTCTTCCAGTCTTGGGCCAGTTGCCATGAGGTGGTTTGACGGTTTGAAGGCAGACTCCATCAACTCCTTCAAAGAGCTCACTCAAGCATTCGGCTCCCGTTTTGTCACATGCCGAAGGGTGGCCAGACCTTTCTCTTCACTGCTGTCCTTGACCATGCAGGAAGGTGAGTCCTTGAAGGCATATTCAGATAGATACTGGGAGATGTTCAATGATATGGAGGGCAACTCTGATGCAATGGCCCTCAGCACATTCAAGCTCGGCCTTCCTACTGACCATGGTTTGAGGACGTCCTTATCTGGCAAACCTGTCACAAACATGCGCCAACTTATGGACCGTATAGAAAAGTACAAAAGGGTTGAAGAGGATCAGCAGCAAGGAAAGGGTAAGGACAAGGTTATCCCCTAGTAGAGGAGGGATTTCAGGTCGGACCGTTATAACCACAATAAACCGCGGAGAGATTTTGCTGGGCAATCAGGATCGACAAATCCTCAAGCGATCAACACTGTGTTCAAAGAGCCAGTACACCAGGTCTTGGAAAAAATCAAGAATGAATCATTCTTCAGGTGGCCGAACAAGATGGTAGGAAACCCTGAGAGGCGCAATCATAATCTCTACTGCCAGTACCATCAAGACCACGGGCATACCACGGAGGATTGTAGGAGCCTGTGGGATCACTTGGACCAACTGGTTCGTGATGGTAGACTAAGACACCTCTTGCACCCCTCCAGCGGACGAGGAGAACAAATGGGCTCAGGGCCGCAAAAAGATGACCCCTCAAAGCCGCCATTAGGAACTATTAACGTCGTCTTCGCCGTGCCGGGGAGAACAGGGTCCTGGCCATTGAAAGTTATGTCGGTAGGCCGACCATCAGTAGGGGATGCAGGCCGAGGTCCAAAGAGAGTCAAGTCTGGTGCCCCGCTGGTTATAGGGTTCTCAGACGAAGACATGATTGGCACCATCCAACCCCACGATGATGCGTTGGTCCTCACCCTCAAAATTGGAGGGCACGATGTGAGGAGGGTGATGGTGGACCAGGGCAGTGCTGTGGAGATAATGTACCCAGATCTCTACAAGGGACTAGGCCTAAAACCCCAAGACCTAACACCATACAATTCCCCGCTCATAAGCTTTGAGGGAAGGGCTGTCACCCCAAAAGGCCAGATACGCTTGCTTGTGCAGACCGGCGCCGAAGTGGTAGAGGTGGATTTTATAGTGGTGGACGTATATTCGCCTTATACGGCAATCGTGGCCAGACCTTGGCTTCATGCACTTGGGGCTGTTTCCTCTACTTTGCATCAGAAGGTTAAGTACCCATCCGAAGGGCATGTTCATGAGATCCAAGGAGATCAGTCCGCAGCCAGACAGTTCTTAGTGGCTACCATCCAACATAAGCCCGAAGCCGAGTCCTCGTCCAGAGCCGAAAAGGGTTTGTAGCAGTCAAAGTCTCGGGAATTACCCGTCAAAGGTTCAGACGAAGGCACTCGATGTGAAGATTTAACGAAAGTGGTTATTGGAGATGATCCTGATAAGTTCTTCCAAGTCAGATCTCAGCTACCTCTTTAGGAGAGGGAAGAGCTGATAGAGTTCCTCAAGCAAAACCTTGATGTATTTGCCTAGAGTGCTTACGAAGCCCTAGGGGTGGATCCAGAATTCATATGTCATCACTTGAAGGTAAACCCACTGATCATCCCGAAGAAACAGCCTCCTCGGCGCCCGTCCAGGGAACATGCTGATGCGGTAAGAGAAGAAGTAGCAAAGCTCAAACAAGCTGGAGCTATTAAAGAAGTTTTTTATCCTGAGTGGCTGGCAAATACCGTGGTTGTAAAGAAAAAGAGTGGGAAATGGCGAGTGTGCGTGGACTTCACTGATTTGAATAAGGCTTGCCCCAAAGATCCATTCCCTATGCCGAAAATTGATCAGTTGGTGGATGCCATTGTCGGCCATCCTCGGATGAGCTTCCTGGACGCCTTCCAAGGCTACCACCAGATACCACTAGCCCTGGATGATCAGGAGAAGACCGCTTTTGTCACCCCTATTGGTAATTACCACTATAAAGTGATGCCATTTGGCTTGAAGAACGCGGGGTCTACCTACCAGAGGATGATGACGAGGATGTTCAAGCCACAGCTGGGCAAAAATATCGAGGTCTACATAGATGACATGGTGGTAAAGAGCAAGGTTGTCGCCAAGCATGTGAAGGACCTTGAAAGCACCTTTGAGGTTCTAAGAAAGTACAAACTGCGGCTAAATGCTTCTAAGTGCTCATTTGGGGTAGGGTCCGGCAAGTTTTTGGGATACATGGTGACTCACAGAGGGATTGAGGTTAACCCCGATCAGATAAATGCCATCAACGATTTACGAGCTCCTCGGAATCCCAAGGAGGTTCTGAAACTGACCGGAATGACTGCTGCCCTGAATCGTTTCATCTCCAGATCAGTAGACAGGTGTCGGCCTTTTTTCTCTCTGCTCAACAAGTGGAAGGGATTCGAATGGATTGAAGAGTGTGCTTTGGCCTTTGAGCAACTCAAAGATTATCTAGCTCGGCCACCAATCATGTCCAGCCCTAAGCCAGATGAGGTATTGTTCGCCTACATCGCTGTAGCTCCCTGTGCGGTGAGCCTGGTGCTGATACGATCAGACTGTGGTGTGCAAAGACCAGTTTATTATGTAAGCAAGTCGCTGCATGAGGCCGAGATCCGTTACTTGCCTCTGGAGAAGGCTATCCTAGCAGTGGTGCTCGGTACACGGAAGCTACCTCACTACTTCCAGGCCCATACAGTCATTGTCCTCACTCAGCTCCCACTCAAGGCTATACTCCGAAGTGCTGATTACACTGGGCAGATTGCCAAGTGGGGTACGATCTTAGGGGCTTTCGATATAAAGTATATGCCCCGCACATCGATCAAGGGCCAGGTCCTAGCAGATTTGGTGGCTGAGTTCACGGAGCCCCAACTAGAAGAAGTAACGCCAGCGTCGGACATGGATGAAAAATCAGTTGGCATGATCTCCCAACAGAGTCCCTCCTATTGGGAAGTGTACGTTGATGGCGCAGCAAACCAGAGAGGTTCTGGAGTTGGGCTAGTGTTGATATCCCCTGAAAGAATCATTATCGAAAAGTCGTTAAGGCTGGACTTCTCGGCAACGAATAATGAGGCGGAGTATAAGGCTCTACTGATGGGAATGGCTATGGTCCGAAGAATGGGAGGAAAGTTCGTGGAGGTGTTCTCGGACTCAAGGTTAGTCGTAGGTCAAGTACAAGGCGAGTTTGAGGCGAAGGATGAAAGAATGCAGGGGTACTTGAGCCGAGTTAAATGTCTGCAATCGGAGTTCGACTCTTTCAGTTTGCTACACATCCCCAGAAGTGATAACTCACATGCTGATTCTTTGGCCACGCTCGCTACCTCCTCGGTGCAAAACCTGCCGAGAACCATCCTCGTCGAGGACTTGCATGGGCCTACAGAGGCAAAAAGAGAGGTAATCCAGGTTCACCAAGTCAGGGTCGGGCCCTGCTGGATGGACCCTATAACTAAATTCCTAAAAGAAGATATATTGCCAGAAGAGAGGGGGGAAGCTGACAAAGTACGGAGGAAGGCGACCAGATTCTGGTTATCCGAGGACCAGAAATTATACATACGCTCCTATTCGGGACCATACTTATTGTGCATGCATCCTGAAGCGTCTGAGCTATTACTAGAAGAGCTACACGAAGGAATCTGTGGGAGCCACACTGGAGGCAGATCCTTAGCTCACCGAGCTCTCACACAAGGCTATTGGTGGCCTAACATGCAAAAAGAAGCCCACGAGTATGTTAAAAAGTGTGATCAATGTCAGCGCTTTGCCCCAAACATTCACCAGCCAGGGGGAACTCTTAATCCGCTATCTAGCCCATGGCCTTTCGCCCAATGGGGCTTGGATATCATGGGACCCTTCCCTAAAGCTGCAGGAAACAAGAAGTACCTTTTGGTCGGCACAGACTATTTCACCAAGTGGGTTGAAGCTGAGCCGCTAGCCAATATCAGAGACGTTGATGTGCAAAAGTTTGTGTGGAAGAATATTGTCACTCGGTTTGGAGTTCCTCACACTCTTATCTCGGACAATGGCCTACAGTTCGATAGCAAGGCATTCAGGAATTATTGCAGCGAGCTGGGAATTATAAATAGATACTCCACTCCTGCCTACCCCTAGGGTAATGGGCAAGCAGAAGCTGTCAACAAGGTCATAGTGAACGGCTTGAAGAAGAGGCTAGATGTTGCGAAGGGCAAATGGGTAGAAGAATTGCCACATGTACTTTGGGCTTACAGAACTACGCCTCGCAGGTCTACTGGAGAAACCCCCTTCTCAATGACCTATGGGGCTGAAGCTGTCATTCCTTTGGAAACCGAGTTCCCAACATTAAGAACCAGCTCGTTTAGTCCGACCGGCAACAATGAACAGCTAGAGAAGAGTTTGGATCTGATTGAGTAAAGGAGGGAGAGTGCAATGGTTCGGTTGGCACATTACCAACAAAAGCTCAAACAGGGCTACGATGCTAATGTAAAGCTGAGGCCCCTGGAACCTGGTAATCTGGTGCTAAGGAAAGTTGTGGGCACTGCAAAGAACCCAGCTTGGGGAAAATTAGGACCCAATTGGGAAAGACCATATCGTATCACTTCGGGAGCTGGCATTGGAGCATATTTTTTAGAAGACCTGGATGGTCATGCAATACCACATCCGTGGAATGTAAATAACCTCAAGAGGTACTTTTATTAATCGAATCTTCTCTTCAGCCGATATGCCAGTTCGCTACGGAAAGTGTTCTCTAAGTGTTTAAACTTAAATCCAATCATGCCTGTAGTCCTCAGACCAGATGATTAGGGTTAGTTAACACTTCGTTGCAGTTCTTTGTGTGTTTAAATTTAAATCAAATCATGCCTGTAGTCCTTGAACCAGATGATTAGGGTTAGTTAACACTCCGTTACAGTTCTGTGTTTAAACTTAAATCCAATCATGCCTGTAATCCTCGGACCAGATGATTAGGGTTAGTTAATACTGTTACAGTTCTGTTTAAACTTAAATCCAATCATGCCTGTAGTCCTCGGACCAGATGATTTGGGTTAGTTAACACGTTCCAGTTCTCTAAGTGTTTAAACTTAAATCCAATCATGCCTGTAGTCCTCGGACCAGATGATTAGGGTTAGTTAACACTCCGTTGCAGTTCTTTCTGTGTTTAAACTTAAACCCAATCATGCCTGTAGTCCTCGGACCAGATGATTAGGGTTAGTTAACACTCCGTTCTAGTTCTCTAAGTGTTTAAACTTAAATCTAATCATGCCTGTAGTCCTCGGACCAGATGATTTGGGTTAGTTAACACGTTCACAGTTCTCTAAGTGTTTAAACTTAAATCCAATCATGCTTGTAGTCCTCGGACCAGATGATTAGGGTTAGTTAACACTCCGTTGCAGTTTTCTGTGTTTAAACTTAAATCCAATCATGCCTGTAGTCCTCGGACCAGATGATATGGGTTAGTTAACACTCCAAGGCAGTTCTCTAAGTGTTTAAACTTAAATCCAATCATGCCTGTAGTCCTCGGACCAGATGACTTGGGTTAGTTAACACGTTCACAGTTCTCTAAGTGTTTAAACTTAAATCCAATCATGCCTGTAGTCCTCGGACCAGATGATTTGGGTTAGTTAACACGTTCACAGTTCTCTAAGTGTTTAAACTTAAATCCAATCATGCCTGTAGTCCTCAGACCGGATGATTAGGGTTAGTTAACACTCTGTTGCAGTTCTCTGTGTTTAAACTTAAATCCAATCATGTCTGTAGTCCTCGGACCAGATGATATGGGTTAGTTAGCACTCTGTTACAATTCTCTAAGTGTTTAAACTTAAATCCAATCATGCCTGTAGTCCTCGGACCAGATGACTTGGGTTAGTTAACATGTTCACAGTTCTCTAAGTGTTTAAACTTAAATCCAATCATGCCTGTAGTCCTCGGACTAGATGACTTGGGTTAGTTAACACGTTCACAGTTCTCTAAGCGTTTAAACTCAAATCCAATTATGTCTGCAGTCCTTGGACCAGATAATGTGGGTTAGTTAACATCCCCCATACAGCTGTTATTATTGGAATATGACTTTGTAATGAGCCACGCCTGAGATTCCCGAATGTGTTTGAACTAATTCTGGCTTGTATTGGCCCCCTTCATTTGTGTGCATGTTTGAAAAGACCTTTAAAGCTTTTATACACTCGTTGCATTTATTATTTAGTAGTGGTCCTTATATCAAATGCTCTCTTCAGCGCTAATGTTAGTTATGTGCATTATTAGTATGATATAGTGATCAAGTTTATTCGCATTGTTATAATTGCAAAGTATAGTTATATGCAGCAATCATAAGTCATAAGACATGTAATGAAAACACTAGAAACAAAAGGGAAATTGTTTCATTGATCAAAAGAAAAGGGTTTACAATTTCGTGCATAAAAACAAAATAAATACAAGTGCAAAACAAAAGCCCCTATGTCTAAGTCTTCGGTTGAGGGACCACAGGGTCGGCAGCTTGGTCTGTACGAGCATCAGCAGCTTCCGGGGCCTGGTCCTTGGGCTCAGAAGAGGTTTTCCCCTTTTCCAACCCCTTGCCCTTGTCCTTGGGTGGCTCAGCTTGTTTGCCCTTATCACCTGGCTGGTCAGACTCCTTGGGTGCCCCAAGGTTGACAGGAGGGACTTGGCCGGCCAGAGGTTGATCCGAGGCCTCTGGGAGCTGTGTAGGAGGATCAGTCCCTGGGAGCTCTCGGATATCAGGATCGTAGTATATGCTCCCAGGCAGTCTCAGCTTCGAGTCAGCAGGGACCCCAGCAGCATCCAGTGCCTTCTTCCAGGTTATGTCGCAATAGTCTCGACTAACCGAGGCAAACTGATCCGTAAGCTGGGACCCGGTCTCATCCACCCCTAGCTGGTATGCCGCTTTCCTCTCAGCCTCAATTGCCTCCTTGGCCAATTGAGCATTCTGCTCGGCTATTCGGGCGCTCTCCTTGGCCTTTTGCAGTTCAGCCTTGAGACCCTTCACCAGCTCCCTCTCGGTCGCCAGGTTGATCTCTGCCATGTTTAGCTGTTTAAGCTGCTCCTCGGCTTGAGTCTCAGCGTTCTTAAGGCCGGCATTGAGGCTATTCCTCTAATTGGTCATGTCTTTCAACTGCTCGGAGAGCCGGGAGTAATCCTCCTTGAGGCCGCCCAGAGATTTTTCAACCTCTGATTGAGATTGGGCTGCTGCTTGGGCCTCAAGGTAGGACTTCTTGTTCCATTCCTCGGCCACGTAGATCTGCTGAGTAATCTGCATGACAAAATTTTCAACATAGGGTGAAGAAAGGAAGTAAAGCAAAATAAAAATAGAACCTGAATTAAGAGAATAAGTTCATTTACCATGGCTATATCCCTCTTGAGGGATAGGAAGAGCTCCTGTTGGCTGAAACGCCTGAAGGAATCCATGTCATGTGGGAGGAGAAGTGACTGCTCCAGGGCTTCAGCAACATAACCTGCCCGTCCCCCATCATAATTCCTGAGAGAGGTGTCCCAAGGAATGGAAGCGCCATCCAACTCCAACCTTGGAGACCAGATGCGAGGTCCTCCTCCTCGGCGAACATCAGTCACGACGACTTCGTCTCGGCTCTCAGTGGAAGAGGCCCTCCTGCTTCGGTGGTCTCTCGCCACCCTTTGTTGCTTATTTGTCTTTGGGGGCACAACCACCTCCCTCTCCTCAGGTTCAAGGGGTCTCTTCTTCTTTAGGTCTGGCAGGGGCTTTAAGCCGGGGTCAGGAACCTGGGGTGGCACTAGAGGCAGATTCACCATTGGTTGGGAAGTCCCAGTGCCTTTCTGTTCGGCCTTTCTGCCCCTATTCTTCATTAAGCTTCTCAAATCCATGTCGTCGTCCGAGGAGTCGTCAGGTTGAGCAACTAGCAAAATAGGGTGGATGCTTGACTGCCTGTCGGTCTCTTCCTCGGCGTCCGAAACCTCTATCACTCGATCTCCTCCTGAAGCCTCTCCCCCGAACTGGAATTTGTCTATTTGCTCCTCTAGCGAGGAGGTGGAAGAGCCAACCCTTTCACCCTCAACCACCTGTTCGAGGGGAATTTGCTGGAACGGCTGGACGAGAGGGGGTATAGCCTGGGGGTTTGGATGTGGTACGGGTGCAAGCTCGTACGGTGCCAAAAAACCCTTCCAACCAACGTCAATGCGGCTAAGGCGTTGATCTCCCTGGGTAATCGCGTTGCTGACCGGTTGGAAATCCTTTGGTTTTGCTTTGTACCCTAGAATAAGGGGAGCCGATCGGAGCTGCCCGTCCTCGCTTACGAAAAGCTTTGATCTTAATAAAAAATTAAGGGCGGCGGTGTTTGTAAGGCTGAGCCGAGGAGAGACGTGATTTTTATCTGTTACAAGCCACAGTAGAACTTTGTTAGAAACTTGAAAATAGCAACACAAGAAGAATTAAAAACTGTTAAACAACAAGGATCCTAAGCCTATGGTTAGTGTGCCTAAATCTAACATGTCCCACCTGGCTCTCCTGGCTTGGTTGGGCAGTGAGGGCCGTCATACCACGCTCCCGAGACGATCACATAGTCGTCTTTCATCCCTTTATTGGATTTGGGGAGGCAGGAAATGAGCCTAACAATGTCGGATCGGGATTTTAAATAATATCCCGCCCCTTGCTGGCTATGGCACTCGTACATATGTACCACATCGAGCCAGGTGAGTCCCAATCCTAGGTGGCGGTTAAGGTCCTCAATTGCTCCTAAGATCCTAAACATGTTAGGCGCGCACTGCCAGGGAGTAAGTCTATGGTTTCGAAGGTAGCTAGTGCTGATGGGGCCTATAGGGATGGTCATTCCCCTTCTAGGAAGGCAACGACGGGGATCACGACTTCTCCCGTTTTCCGATCAGTTAGTATTTTCTCCGGAGGGCAATACCTCACACCCACGTTTGGAGGTATGCGATATGTGGCCCTAAATTCCTCCAACTGGTAGGGCCGTCCACCAGATACTGGAGTTTACCCATTACGCTTAAACGGAAAAATGGAAGCACCGAGTGTAACAACTAGGGAGTGACCGTTCAAAGGATGAGAAAGGTGGCCGAAGAGAAGACTGAAGGCTCGAGAAGATGAAAACTTACAGGAACTGAACTGGAGATCGATCTTCGAACACGCAGAAGGATTCTTGAAGACTTTGGGAAAGATTGAAATCGGCGACTGAAAGAGCTCGGAGCAGTTGTATGTTTGTTTTTGATTGGATGGTCTAGGAGTTGCAAAGTAAGGAAGGAATGACCTCTTCTGAGATTTTATACGAGGTCAAACGAAGGGGCGGAAGTTATTTCGCCCAAATCCCGAGGAATAACTACGTCCGTTGGATCAATAGCCCACCGTTGGATGCAAAGGAAAAAACGCTGCCTGGAGTAATTAATATGGCGCTTTGGGAATATGAAAAACAACAGCAGCAATGATGGAGCGCGTACATTTATACCTACACACGTGCCAATTCAAATTTTGGTCTGCTCTCAAGCTTTTACTTCATGACAAGTCAAAATCCTACTTTTTCTCTTCGGATACGAGGGAAAAATTAAGATTTTAAGGGGCTATTGTGGGGGGCAAAAACCCTAAACTACTTAGTGGGCCTAGGGCCCCATGTTGAAGAGTACTGTATTTCCGAAGAGTAATAGTTGGTTGGGGCAGAGTCCATCTGAAGGCAAGAAGCCCGGGAGTGGAGGAAGAATATAGTCCGAAGAGGTTACCTTTTGTCCGAAGAGGTCACGCTCCTCGGGTACGTTTAGTTTGGCCCAAACAAGCATTGGGAGAGTCCGAATGGGCTTCCCGGCAATCCTAATAACAAGGATAAACTCTAAGCATGTTAGAGGATGATAAGGACAAAGAAATATCTCAAGGAAAAGCTGTGGCCACCGTATTTAATGCACTGCATCAACTTTTCTAGCCGCATTTATGTGGAGAAGACCCCTGAACAGTGCAACCACACCTATCGCCACTCCCACGAGGTAGAGAAGATACATGACGTGACAAATACTTAAGTAGATACACAGATGAAGAACAAGTGGACGATGGAGATGATGAGAGAGGATGCTATATAAAGAAGAAGGGCTCCTGATAAGGGGGAGATCGAAAAAAATACAATAGAGAAGAAAGAAAAACTTTACTGTAGCTCTGAACGTTGTAATTACTGTTCATTCAATAAAATTCCTCTTTGGACGTTCACTTTTGCCTTCGACCAACCATGATTGCATGTTAGTTCATTCGTTAATATCATAATCAACTCGTCTAATTCACGTCCAGCCCAGCTCTTTCACCCACTCTCTACAAATTCATTGTTCTGGGTTCGTTGGGCTCATAATCTGAACCTATTGGGCTCTGAAGAATGTTAGGCACCGGAATAAATTATATTAACAATATTTGAAAAAAAAAAGTAATTTATTGTTTGGCGAACCCACTTGGCAAAGAATATTACCTAAGTTAATACAATTGCAAAGAGTAACCTCCAAACCCACGTTAAATCTAAAACACGATCTCATCCACTTTTCAAGTAGAGTTAAATTTAGGACAAAATTAGTGGATGTCCTAAAGGGCATTAGTTTATGAAATATTTTAAGAAAATTTTTATAAAAAAAGATAAAATAACTGATTTTTTTACAATTTTTTTTTAATATTTCTGTTATGAAAATGATATTAAAAATTTTCAAAAATTGTTAATTAACAAATTTCTTAAGGTATTAGATGCCGGTCAATAAGTTCTAACCAACAGATATTGTTTCTTTTTTTGTTAAGATCCTGCTAAAATTATTGGTCAACTTGTTTACACTTCATATATATGTGGAAAGGAAAGATGCCATAATCCATATAAATGTGCTAAAAGTCCAAGGCACCAATATCAATATGTTGACGAAAATCTTTTAGACCGACACTGTTGAACTCGGTGATCTTCAGTTGCATGGAAATCAATTGGAACACGTAAATGTAGAGTAGCCAATTGAGACCCATTATGAGAAAATGACACGTACTTAGCCGTCTTTAGTTGCTGCCAAAGTAGTCCTTACATAAATTGCTAAAAAACGCACCTACAATGGATCCTCTGAACTTAATTATGTCCAGCACTACCTGTTCCAACTTACAACGACTGGCGCTTTCATGCTATGGTCTCAATGTCTTTACAACAAGCTAGTGATGATGAGTTTCATTAGCTAGGCCTAGTTTTAAAGCAATTGATGAAAAATATAATTTCCTTTGAGGACCAAATTAAGAACATTTATATCTGATTTTGTACATTTATCTATTATTATAATATCAAAAAGCTGTTTATTTTATATTCCGTAACTACTTTTACAACACACTTTGCATTCTATACTTAATTTTATAGTACATCATAACATCATATTATCATTTAGTCTTGTACGCAATCTCCATTATAAATATAGATTTTAATATAATGTATTATCAAGTAAAATAAATGAGAAAATGTAGCGCCTTAAATTATTATCCAGCGGATGTGAGTCACAAGGCCCAAAGGAATTTGTATTAGCTTCCCTTCCATCAAAGGAATCGATTGGCACTCAAGTTAAATGGACTATTGGAAATGTTGTTCATATTTTATTTGATTAAGTTTTTTATTCCCATAATTTCGTTTCCATCCTACAATTTAGACAAAATTTGACTCCAAATCAGTTTGGAATTATTTTTTAAAACTAATTACCAGACGATTTATATAACTATTCATATGTATTATTTATACAAATTATATGACTTACTAGAAAAGAACATGTGGCTAAAATCATACATAAATGATAGATCTATTAGTTCGCCATATCATAAATTGGAGCAAAAATAACTCCAAACTGATTTGGAGCCAAAACCTTTTCCTAGTTTTAATATGTAAACAGGTTCCCACATAACTTGACTTATTTTCCCTGTAGAAGCAACAGTCTATTTCAGTGAATTGACACCGTTGAGTTCCATTTCATTTCTTACCTTGACCCGCCCGCCACTTGATTTTTTCCTCACCCTTCAACCTCATCCCAACCAACAGGCTCTTTCATGGACTATTGGAAATGTTGTTCATATTTTATTTGGTTAAGTTTTTTATTCCCATAATTTCGTTTCCATCCTACAATTTAGACAAAATTTGACTCCAAATCAGTTTGGAATTATTTTTTTAAACTTATTACCTGACAATTTATATAACTATTCATATGTATTATTTATACAAATTATATGACTTACTAGAAAAGAACATGTGGCTAAAATCATATATAAATGATAGATCTATTAGTTTGCCATATCATAAATTGGAGCAAAAATAACTCCAAACTGATTTGGAGCCAAAACCTTTTCCTAGTTTTAATAGGTAAACAGGTTCCCACATAACTTGACTTATTTTTCCTGTAGAAGCAAAAGTCTATTTCAGTGAATTGACACCGTTGAGTTCCATTTCATTTCTTACCTTGACCCGCCCGCCACTTGTTATTTTCCTCACCCTTCAACCTCATCCCAGCCAACAGGCTCTTCCATGATAATGACTCATCTTATGAATTGATACCATTGAATTTGTGAGAAGCAAAATGAAACCGTCCCATATTTATTACAACCAAAAAGTGAATATTTTTATCGTATTTATTTACAGAATAACAGTACTGCTAAATGCCCAAAAAAAAAAAAAAAAAAAAAAAAACTAAAGGAAAAAGGTAAGGGAAAAAAGAGAGATGATAGGTATGTAGATCCGTTCTGTGTATTAACTAAACATTACGGGGTTAAAAAGAAAAAAAGAAGCAAGATCACCAACACTAAAGGCAAAGGTAAAATTAAATAAGCCTAAAACTTGTTCTCCTTCTTGAATTTCATTTATTTATTAATGATGAATTTCCTAACCCATTTAGTGTGTCATCTTTGATGTTGATTGAGTGTCAAGATGGTTGCTGGTGTGAACTGAGACAAATATAGTTCAAGGAGATCTCGTCCACCGGGATGTGAACCTGAAAAGCCGTTGTTCCCTGATACATATTTTGAATGTCAGATGTCAATACTAATTATTAATAAAAAGTGTTTTAAATTTTTATTAACAAAATTTTTCTTATAATTAAGCAGACCAATAGTTGAATTTAATTGAAGAACATAATTAATGTACTGCTTCTTTTTTTGAGGAACAAATATACTGCTTCTAAATACCTGTAATTAAGAATTTTCATCTCTAATATACATATTATATGTCTATGTAATTGTGAAAATATTTATAATTCAAATAGAGACTTCTGCTGCTTTTGTAATAAAATCTTGGTCATTTCATTGGTTTCTCCCTAGCTCCTGTTTAAGACTTGTGATATGTCTAGAACAAAGAGAAATGAGAGGAGAAGAAAGTAAATGGATCAGTATAAGAGAGATGGAAGGATTCTATGATATA
Source organism: Quercus aquifolioides (assembly GCA_019022515.1). Lineage (NCBI taxonomy): Eukaryota > Viridiplantae > Streptophyta > Magnoliopsida > Fagales > Fagaceae > Quercus > Quercus aquifolioides. The sequence goes on from CM032327.1 coordinate 104,581,854, forward strand.
TATATATATATATATATATATATATATATATATATATATTGGGTCTATTATAAGAGAAAGGCGAAAAGCACATTTTAGTCCCTACATTTTTAAGCGATTCTCATTTTAGTCCCTATATTTTATTTTTACCGCTTTTAGTCCCTATCCTGAAAAACGGTTTCCATTTTGGTCCCTACTGTTAGTGCCCTAACGGTAAAGTCCTAGGTGGCAGACGGAAGCTGACGTGGCGCTAATGTGACAATTAAAATATTATTAAAAAATATTATTTGGCTTTTTTTTAATGCCACGTCAGCTAATTAATTTTTTATAAAAAGCCATGTCAGCAAATTAAAAAACAAATTATATTTATCTCAAACAAATTAAAAAACCAAAAAAGAAAATAAATTAAAAAACAAAACTTAAATTAAAAACACAAACCCAGACAGATATAACACAAACTCAGATCTAACACAAACCAAAATTTCATTTTCTTATCTCTCTCTCCCTCTCGGGTCAAACTCATAGGTAGTGTGATCTATTTATCTCTCTCTGTCCATTACAATCTGCATCATCGGTGGCGGCATGGCGGCATCGACATCGACATCGACGACTCCTCCGTGGCCAACTCCTCCGCCGCTACTGCTCCTCCAACTCAAACCCATTCTCCGCCGCTACCCCGAACCGTTGGGTCTCAAAAAATCCCTCCTTCTTCTTCCATTTCCGATTCTTTCTATCTCGTCGGAGTCATGGTGTTTGCTGTTTTGGGAAATGGGTTTGATCGACGAGGTGTTGGTGGTGGTGGTTTTGGGATCTATTGGTCGGTGGTGGTGGCAGTGGACTCCTTCGTGGCCAACTCCTCCGCCGCTACTGCTCCTCCAACGCAAACCCATTCTTCGCCGCTACCCCGAACTGTTGGGTCTCAAAATCCCTCCTTCTTCTTCCATTTCCGATTCTTTCTCTCTCGTCGGAGTCATGGTGTTTACTATTTTGGGAAATGGGTTTGATCGGCGGGTGGTGGTGGTTTTGGGATCTGTTGGTCGATGGTGGTGGCAGTGGTTTTGGGATCTGGGTTTGATTATAGGTTTATGGGTTTGTTGGAGATTGATTTGGTTACTGGGTTTGTGGTTTTGATTTGCTGAAGATTTGGGTTTGAGTTCTTGGGTTACTGGGTTTGATTTGGGAGTTCTTGATTTGCTGGGTTTGAGTTCTTGATTTGCTGGAGATTTGAGTTCTTAGTTTTTTCGTTATTCCTGTTAGCATTTAATTTAATTTTTTCTTCTTGTTTTCATTTATGTCCTAGTGATTTGGGTTTGAGTTCTTGGGCTGCTGGGTTTGTGATCTTGTGATGGGTATGAGTTCTTGGATGCTGGGTTTGATTTGGGAAGAATTTGAATAACAAGTTGTAAAATGAAGAACAAGTTGAAGAACACTAAGAACATTAAGAAATTTTTTTTAATTAAAATTTTTAATTAAATTAAATTTAAGGTTTTTTTTAATTTAATTTATTTTTTTAATTTGCTGACATGGCTTTTTATAAAAAATTAATTAGCTGACGTGGCATTAAAAAAAAGCCAAATAATATTTTTTAATAATATTTTAATTGTCACATTAGCGCCACGTCAGCTTCCGTCTGCCACTTAGGACTTTACCGTTAGGGCACTAACAGTAGGGACCAAAATGGAAACCGTTTTTCAGGATAGGGACTAAAAGCGGTAAAAATAAAATATAGGGACTAAAATGAGAATCGCTTAAAAATGTAGGGACTAAAATGTGCTTTTCGCCTAAGAGAAATGGAAGTGAATATATATACATCGTTTTATGAAGAAAAAATTATTGTTTTATGCTTTAGTGGATTAATGTTTTTAAAATCTCATTGCTGTTTGATTCGTTATAACATGTGGGCCAAATTCTGCCCAAGGCTTCGTTGTTTGGTATAAACTGTTTTTTGTTGATTTTTTTTTCAGCTAAAAACATTTTCAGAGAAAAGTACATGTTTTTCAATGTTTGCTAATTGTTTTCTAAAGAAAAATTATGGAAAATATTTCCTGCATTTGGATTTTACGAAAAAAAATCACCAATTTTCCTATATTTTTATATAGAAATAACATCACAACTGTCATTCATCACTTAAAAATATTAATTAATACAAAACAACTAAAATCAATCTAAAAATTAAATGCGATAAAAATAAAAATATTAAAATATTATACTAATAAGCACAAACAAAAGAAGAGTACAAGAAAAAGGCCTAACACAATTAATAAAAACCATCAAATGAACATACCCAAAAGAGAAAACTACCGTAAAAAGAAACCATGGCTAAATAAATAGTATCTATTATCCATCTAAATAATTTATTTTGGTTGGAGCTCAACCTTCTCATTTATCTTTTTTTATTCATATAAGATATAATTTTACTTTAACTTAATTTAAGTGTATGTGTGTGAAGTTCTTTTTTTGAGATTTGTAGAGTGACCACACAATAACCAAATAACCGTCTAGTTAATTAAAGTGCATAATTAAAAGTTTTTAGGAATATCATGGTTATTTTAGAGGTTATATGGGAGGTGGTTTTTGTTGTTTTTTTTTTTTTTTGGTGGGGGGGGGGGGGGGGTGTTTTGTCATTTTGGTGGATTTAAGGATATTACAATCACACTAGACGTTTTAAAGGTATTATGACCATCTTGGAGACTTTAATATTATTTTAGTTATTTTGTAAGTTTAGATGTATTTTTGTCAAATAAAAAAAACCTTGAAAACCTCTAAAATAACAAAAAAAAAAAAAAAAAAAAAAAGAAAAGAAAGAAAGATGTATTTTGGTCATTTTAAGGTTTAGAGTGTATTTTAGTCATTCTAAGACAAATTAGTTTTTTTTTTTTTTTTGTTATTTTAGAGGTTTTCAAGGTTTTTTTTTTATTATCATTTTTTTTTAGATTTTTGGTTTTATTTTGGTATTGTTAGAGGATATAAGGATATTTTGATCATCTCAAAGGTTTTTGGGGGGCATTTGGGAGGTTTGGAGTGTGTATTTTGATAAATTTGGATATTTTAAGGGCATTTATATTATTTTGGAGGTTTTCATAATATTTTGGGGAGAGAAACAATGATTTCTGTTTTGTGTATAATTTTACAATGCAAAATAATTAAATTTTAAATATTTTGTAGATGAGATAACTATTGATCTGTAATAATATATTTTGCAAATATTGAGAGTTCTGTTGGAAAACTAGGTTATAATGAGTTAGGTAACAATTCCAATGGATCTAGAAGACAATAAAACAAAAATAGACTGGATTTATCTAAGGAAAATTATACTCGACATAGTCCGAGGAGATCAGTCCCTCTATATATTGCTTGAAGTTGATTACAAATATAGTTTTAATTGCTACAGTACTTCTTTCTTAATTTTTCGATCCATCTCTCTTAGGGCCTTCCTCTTAATTTATACTATTTCTCTCTTCTCATCTCTACCCTCCATGTGGACAGTAGATTGCTTTGTGTTAATCATTGTCCCATTAGCACCCTTCTGAAGTCTTTGGGGGCAACTGTAAGGCTGAAAAGCATTGTTCAGATATCACTTCCTCATTAATGCAACCAAAGAGTTAGCTACAGAGCATTTAATGCGGTGGTAGCAGCTTTCCCTTAGATATTTCTTAGCTCTCATCCCTCCCGTACGTTCATAATGCATGTCCTTATCAATAGATCTTCCTGGAACGTCACCCTGGATGATAGGACACACAATTTGATCTTTGGTTCGTTTAGCCGAGGGGATATTCCTCCTCGGCATACCTTCCCTAACCCTCTCATTTGTAGGTTACTTATGAGGCTCTAAGTCTTACCTTTCCAATACTGTTCATATGTTCTCAGACCACTCAAGGTCCTCGGCCAAGGCCCAAGATCCAATATATATACTTTTGGACCCCTTAACCCTACAAATATTATTTTTTATTAAATTTTTTTGAAAAAAAATTCATAAAAATTATTAAGTTATAATATGCACAAAATTTATGCCATATAACTTGAACCTAACATTTAGTGAGCGTTTGGATAGCTGAAATGATCCTGCGTTTTGCGTTTTTATTTTTATTTTTTATGGGACAAGAACAGTGCAAATAGGCAAATGAACAGTAATTTCATTTATGAATAGTAACAGGAAAAACATTTTTTATTGTTTTCAATTTTCAGCAAAATAAGCGGTATCCAAACGCACCTTTAATATATCTTTCACTCGATGTTATTGTATCCAATTTAAGTACCTGCCGGGTAAAATTCAGCCCATGGGGACAAGTTGACATCAATAACTTGTCCAAAATAGTACGTTGTAAATTATTAGGTTCATTTTTGTTATTTTAGAGGTTTTCAAGGTTTTTTTTTTATTTTTTTATTTTATTATTATCATTTTTGGATGCATTTTGGTATTGTTAAAGGATTTAGGATATTTAGATCATCTCAAAGGATTTTTGGGAGGTTTGGAGGGTGTATTTTGGTTATTTCAAATGTTTAAAGATATTTTAGTCATTTGAAAGTGTTGAAGGTATTTTGATCAATTTGGATATTTTAGGAGCATTTATATTATTTTGGAGGTTTTCATAATATTTTGGAGAGAGAAACAGGGATTTCTGTTCTGTGTATAATTTTGCAGAGTAAAACAACTAAATTTTAAATATTTTGTAGATGAGATAACTATTGATTTGTAATAATATATTTTGCAAATACAAAGAATTCTGTTTTGTGTATAATTTTATAGAGCAAAACAACTAAATTTGTAGATGAGATAACTATTGATATGTAATAATATATTTTGCAAATATAGAGAATTCTTTTTTGTGTATAATTTTATAGAGCAAAACAACTAAATTTGTAGATGAGATAACTATTGATATGTAATAATATATTTTGCAAATACAGAGAGTTTTGTTTTGTATATACTTTTATAGAGCAAAACAACTAAATTTCAAATATTTTACAGATGAGATAACTTCTGGTTTGTAATAATATATTTTGCAAATATAGATAGTTCTGTTTTATGTATAATTTTACTAAGCAAAACAACTAAATTTTTATAATCTAACAAGTGATTTGTTAAACGAAATGAATAAAAATTATTAAGTATAATATTAACAAAATTAATTTATGCCATATAACTTGAACCTAACATGTAATATATCTTGAACTCAATGTAATTGTATCCAAATTAAGTACCTGCCGGGTAAAACTCAGCCCATGGGGACAAGTTGACATCAATAACTTGTCCAAAATCAGGACGTTGTAAATTATTATTGTCCACCATACCACTTCTTAGGCTCATCTGATCATGAAGATTCATATTTTGTCCATGAAGAGTTGTTGGTGGCGGTAAGATTTCCGTCACAGGTTGCGGCTGATCTCTAGGGGAAGAGGAAGAAAAACAAAAGGATTATAGCATATAAGCCAACAAAAAGATATTGAAACCAATGTAACATAACTTTTTTTTTTTTTTTACCAATCCAATATAAGTACCTTAGGGGAAGAAGGCCATTTGAATCCAGAAAATTTAGAAGCTGGACTTGTGGATCTCTTTCAGCAGGAAGCCAATCCAGCATATTTGTTGGATTTTCTCTTATAAGATCACTTATATTTGTAGTATTTGGAGGCAGATATTCCTAATCATATTGGGAAGAAAATTAGATTACATAAATATCAGTCCCATACTTTCATAGAAAATGCATATATAAATGTGTTTTGTTAATAAGATCATAGTGGCTTCTATAGGTACCTTTAAAATTGGAAGTGGTACTGGTATGCCAGAACTAAACTCTTTCTCTAAAGTTTTCTGTTCCATCATATGTCTCATAAGTTTATTTATAGATTAAGGGTTAGATGGAATAAAAAAAATACTAGTAGATTTTATACCTTGCGGATTCGTACACGTCTCAAAGTTTCCTGAAGGATTTGCTCTCGGTGTTCAGCCTCACACAATGTTGTAATTTCGAAAGGATCTCCTTCAAATATTCTGCCAAGAAGTAGATAACAATGAAGAGATTCTTGATAATTTCTATCAAATACATAAAAATATAAAAAGTATATATATATATATGGAAAATACAATACACCTTTATCTGATTAGAAAACTCGTCCCATATGAATATTAAAGTTTTTATTTTTATTTTTATTAATATTTGGTTGGTTTTGCATGTGGTTTAGCTAGATGGTGTGGTCTTGAGTCTCTTGACTCTTTTAGCTTTAAGAGGTGATTTTATCAATTGCTATTTGATTTTAAGTACAATTATGATGAGGCTGAATATGGAGATTTTGGAATATGAACGCGAGATTGGGAGTTTCTTATACTGTACATGGCAACTATCGTAATTTTTTTTTTTTTTTTTTTTTTTTTTTTTGAGAATAACAACTATCGTAATTGGTAGTGGTGCAATTGGATTTTGAAAGTGGGTGAAAGTTTCTCTCATCCACGCCTGTCTCTCTTTTTTTTTTTTTCTTTTTTAATTACTAAATTATTTTTTATTTTCAGTTTCCCTTTTTTTTTCACCAACATCTATCTCCCTTTTTTTTTTGTCTCTCATTTCAATTTCTCTCTCACATCCACCCCTATCTCCTTTTTTTTTTCTTTTTTTTTTTCATCTCAGTTTCCTTCTTTCTCTCACCCACCTCTATCTCCCTTTTTCTCTCTCTCTCTCTCTCTCTCTCTCAGTTTCCATTTTTCTCTTACCCACATCTATCTCCCTATTTTTTCTCATCTCAATTTATCTCTCTTACCCATGCCTATCTCTCTCTCTCTCTCTCTCTCCCCCACATCTATCTCCCTATTTTTTCTCATCTCAATTTATCTCTCTTACCCATGCCTATCTCTCTCTCTCTCTCTCTCTCTCTCTCAGTTTCCCTCTCCCTCACCTACATCTATCTCCCTATTTTTTCTTATCTCAATTTCTCTCTCTCACGTACTTGTTTTTCATCTCTATTTCCCTCTTTCTCATACTGAGGCCTGTCTCAAATTCAAATTTATCTAACTACAAATTTACTTCTCTCTCATATCTATTGACTCCAAATTCTCTCTCTTAAATTTCAGTCTCTCTTTCATAGTCTCCTTGAAGAGACTTTTTCTCTATTTCTTTGTAGCTTTGATAATTAGTTTAAGGGTTTTCTCTTTGACTTTCAAGTAATCTTTTGGATTTCTTTAATTTTTAATTTGATTTTTCTTTGTTTGTATTGTCTTCAAGTAGTAATGGTGTTTTTACTTTTTTATTTTTTTTTATTTTTTTATAGAATTAGTGATAGTGTATATTGGTGTCATTGTATTGTATATATGATGTTTTTCAATTTTATTCCAAAATTTCATAAATAGAAATAGAAAATGTAACATATAGAGACTAGTTACTCTCAAGTAACAGAGGTTTCTCTACGAAGTTCTTATTTTGAAATGAATGGATTAAATTTTACAACATTATAAACTTATAAACAAACATTGAAAATCGTCATTTCTATTTATCTTTTTAAATTTTTAATGGTATGTAAAACAAACTCAATTCACTCATTTAAATAGTTGATAAAGGGAAAATTTAAATATTAAATATTTCTATTGAAAATACTAAGAAATTCATATTAGAGTTAAGGAGGATCATTTGTACAAGTGCGTGCCATTAAATGGATACCTTAGCCGGTTCTCCATATCTTCCAACTGAGACTTACAGCCAACAATTTCTTGTTGAATCTCCTGTATGTTTATAAAGATTCTTCATAGTGATCACCTCAAAATAAAAAGATTCTTCAAAGTTTAAAAAGAAAAAAACAACCAATCAATTTTCATGCATGCAATACCTCTATTCGAGAATCAGTACTCATCGGGCTGCATCACAGGACAACAATATAAATTAAAATTTTATTAGGAGAATCTAAGAGTACCGATAGGACAAATTCATCTGAATCAATTCAGATTCAGGGTCTTTGGGAATAGAGAAAAAAGCAAACCTGGCTTTTTGATAGGTTTGATCTGCTTGAGCCTTTAGCTTACCGAGAGCCCTTTGCAGAAACTGCAAAAGAATAGGAAAAATGGAAAATATTTATCATCATCATCATCTTACAACAAGCCTTAAAACTGTGAAGTGGCCGACTGGCCCCTTAAAGGGTTACGAGAGTGCTTACCTCTTGGTTCTGCAGCCTTTGGAATTGCATGTTAACGTGAAAACAGAAACCATCAAAGAGAGAGAGTGTTTTCAAAAAAAAAGTATTTATAAAAATTAAAAAAAAAAAAAATTAAGATAAAAACAACAGAAGCTGTACTTGATTAAAACTCAGAGAACTAAGATTTCCTTACCTTTCTCGCTCATGCTCAGGAAGATTAACATACCGTACCAGAATCTCTTCAATGCTTCAGCAGACCAAAAAACAGATAGTTTTACTTACACTGAATGGAAGATTATAAAATAATTTAGCTTAGACATAACCAAAGTAGACTGTTAGAATCATGTTGCAGACATAAAATAATATATATTTTTTATTCTATCTTTGATATGATTATATAGAAGAATATTTGAACTTATGGTGTCCGTTTTATGACGATGGTTCTTTATAGAAATTGGGTTTGTGGTTTAGGTGGGATTCAAATCTATGTCCATGATAAAAGATTTTATCCAATTAGGCTAATTGAAACCCCATTCTATCTCTCATATACAAGTATTCGGGTGCGTGTGTATATGTATCAGTGAAAAAAATAAAGTTTAGAGAGAAAGCATCAACATGGACAAAAAAGCAACCTCAACATCATAGAGACAGAAAGTTTATGAGCCTATTAGATAATATAAGGGAAGCAGAAATCTTAATCCATATCTTAATTAAGCATGCAAACCTCTTATTTCCAGAGAAGTGACTGAGTCTTCCTGATGGGGAAAACATGATGAGAGCTACATCAACATCACAGAGAACAGAAAGTTCATATGCTTTCTTGATAAGTCCATTTCTCCTTTTTGAGAAAGTGACTTGCCTGCTTGTTGTGTTCTCAATTCTCTTGATCTGAAGTTTCACTCTCCCCATCTCTTTACTCTTTGTTTCTTGAGGTTGTGTGTGTGTGTGTATTATCCTTTTTAGAGGAAGCAGACAGCTTTGTTTTGCTAATAGGATGATAATTTTCCTTTAGAGAAAGAGTATCAAATCTGTCACTCTCACATATATGATATAATAGAAGATATTTAATGGAACCCACATAAATAGTCTTGGAAACTAACACAAGAAAATGAGGATGAAAAGTAGGATGAGCATTCAAAAGAAGAGGAAGGAGGAAGAAAAAATAGAAGATAAGTTTTGTCAGTGTCAGGCGACTTATAGAAGATGACAAGAGAGAGAGAGAGAGAGAGACTGAGTTTGTGTGTGACGGAGAGGGATTGTGTGTGACGGTGGTGAGGCTTAGGAATCTGGAAAGGTGGATAATTTCTATAAGTTCTCAGGATTTTGAGCAATGTTTTGAGCTCACGATGATGTTCTCAAAAGCACAAAGGTCCCTTCCTTCACCCATTTGTAGAAGATTATTAGATACTGAACCAAACTAATAAATATAAATCATTTAGCCCAAACACGGGTTGTCTTAGTGGTTAAGGGACGCACCAAGGTGAGTTGTAAATGCAAATGTCCCAATTTTGATCCCTAACCAGGGATTTATCTGAACACAATCGATGCACGGGTCTATAATGCAGGTGATTCGTACATCTGAATAAGTTCACTCGACAAGGGTAGATCCAAAAATCCAAAAAGGTAATTCAAATATTTATTTATTTATTTATTATATTGTTAAAATGACATCAATCATATTTATTATCACTTCAATCGGTAAATATGTTATAATAAATTTATGATTTTTGAATGTTAAAGTCTTCACAATTTTCTGGGCATATTTTCTCTCTCAATAGATAAAGGATAATAGTACACATATTAATATATTAATATATGGTTATGTTGTTATTTTTTTTTATAAACAAACACACACTAGAAGGAAAATAATTCTAACATGAAGACACGTTACAAATTCCACTTAAAAGTCATTGTTATCTAAAACAATAACATCAATAATAATGATATATGGTTATAGACTTTACAAAAAATGATATTACAATATATACTTTTTTGTGGCAAATAAATGCACGGAAGGGTCTATCTTAAGGAAAATGTTTTTATAGAGAAAGAAAGTTGAGAAATTATCCGAAATCCATAATTTCAAGAATGTTGAATGCCATTAGAAAGATGTATTTTGAAATGCATCCTAAGTAATAAGGAAAATCTGTGAACTTTTTACCTTTTTAATGTAGTGAAAAGTCTGGATCAAGAGATCATATTTTAAAGTAAACTAAAACCAATCTAAAAGTGTGGAAAATGTTTTTCTCTTTTAAAAAATGGAAAACGTTTGTTGGCCTTATTATTTTCAGTGCCTTTGTGACATCATTGACACTGTTATTTCCAATATCGATACTATCATTATGGTTATATTGTTATCTAAAACAACGACAACAACAACAACAATATTTCCTCAAAAAAAAAAAAAAAAAAAAAAAAAAAAACAATATATCGCCATAGATTTACACAAAATGATGTAACAATATATACTTTTGTGTGCCAAATACATGCATGGAAGGGTCTATCTTATGCAAAATGTTTTCAAGAGAAAGAAAGTTGAGAAATTATCCAAAATTCATAATTTGAAGAACGTTGAATACCATTAGAAAGATGTATTTTGAAATGCATCCTAAGTAGTAAGAGAAATTTGTGAACAATTTACCTTTTAATGTAGTGAAAATTCTAGATCAAGAGACCATATTTTAAAGTAAACTAAAATTAATCTAAAAGTGAGGAAAGTATCTTGCTCTTTTAAAAAGTGGAAAACATTCATTTGCCTTATTATTTTCAGTGCTTTTATGACATCACTGCCACTGTTATTACCAATATCGATACTATCATTATTGCCTCCACCACCACAATTACTGTTGCCACTAGTCTTTTTTTTTTTTTTTTTTTTACAACTGCCTCGGTGCGACTACTTGAAATATTAATAATTTTCATGTGAGTTCAACATTAAAAAAAAAAAAAAAATGTTTTCAGAAGCATTTTTGATATTGCAGCCAAATAAAAAATAAGTTTTTTTCATTAAATATATTTTTTTTACTAAAGAAACATTTTCCATATATAAATATTTTCCACTAAAACAAGTAAATATCAAATTTGAACTCAAAACAGTAACTATTAGTTACGGTGTAACAATGATGGCCATTGATCATGTTTAAATCATGTTTCTAAACTTTACTCTTAAGTTCTAAATTGGTTTAAAGCACCGTGTAATTGGAACACATACAATGACGTCGTGAGTTGTGACCAATAATCTAGCATAAGAGGTTGCCAATCATATCATTTCCATTTGCCCCTGCTGACTATATATAAGTTCTGGCACTTTTATTATTAATAAATAATTCTATCAACTTTATCAAAAAATAATAATAATAATAAAAATTCTACCAACTGTTACTACGCGAAATTGTAACCAATGCCCAATTTAGATTTCATGTTAATTTTAGGTTTTTTTTGGGTGGTCATGGTCCTCATGGACCCAATGGTATGATAGTATATTATGTTATCTAAAATCCTTACACCAAAAAAACTTGTTACTAGTATTTTAATTTAGTGACAAAGACTAATTATCTTACACTAATGTCATTATTGCAGTGTACTGAATAAGGGGATCTGCATTTTGAAATAACATTATAAAATTTTATAGGTGCAGAAGGACAACTGATAACTGGGTCTCTTAAAATAAAAAATCTGATTAACGAATGTCTTTAAATTATTTATTAATAAATCATTTTAAAAAAATTTTAATATTACTTTTATAAAAAATTATAACAAAAAAATAATAATGGTTAGCTTTCAAAAAAAAAAAAAATAATGGTTAACTTTTCCCTAAAATAAATCAAGCAACACGACCAAAAGATAGAAAGAGAGAAAGCATCTATCTGTCTTACACTTGCACTAGCTGTTGGAGGTTGGAATTAACAGAGAGAGGGTGTGGGGGTCCCAGGTAGAGGTAGCAGCACATAGAGTCATGAAACTCTCAGTAGCGGTTTTGGGCGTGGCTGACGAGGACGATCACACTGCCACAACTCTTAGCGATCGCCATGTGTCCTTGTTTTCTTCGAAAATTCTGATTCCGCACTCACTCCCTCGCATGGGGCCACAACTCCACCCAAGCTAGAGACGTTGCTGCACGTATGAAAGTCCTGACCACCGTTCTCTTGGGGCATATACATTATGCCACAGACCACCTGAAAACCTGTCCTTTGCCTCCCCTTATATTTAAAGATTTTTTCTTCTTCAGAGGTTGTAAAAGCGGAAGAAAACCCACAAGAGTAGGATTGTCCATGGGTTGGGTCGGATCAGGTTTGGACTCAATCCATAACCAACCCAACTTTATTAGGTGGAGCAATCTTCAACTCGATGTTGTTGATTGAAGAGGATGTTGGATTGGGTGGATCTAGCCTTCAATGAGTTATGGTTGGGTCAATCGGCATCGGAGATCGAGAAAACGAACACCCATAATATTTTCATAACAAATTTTAGGTGTTAAGTTGTTATAAGTTTTAATTTGAATTATTTTGAACCTATCATTAAAACTATTTTTTAGTTACCAATAACAACCAATAACAATTTACTTATTAGAATTTATTGTGAAAATATTATGGCCATATCATTTCTTAATGATTAACATACATATGAGATGTGATAATATTTTATCAATGATCTTGAAGATGAGTTTATAGATGGAAATCCAAAGATAAACATAAGGAATATATAAAACATAAATTATGGGTTTGGTTAACGAGTGCTCTTAAAACATTTGTTAATGAATCAATTTAGAAAAGTTTTGATACTATTTTTATGGGAAATATAAAAAATTGTCAAAATAAGTAATTATTTTTTTCCCCATAAAAAGTTTCTATAAATATTTCTTAAGTCAATATCCTTAAGGCATTTATTAAACTTTTCCCTTTTTTAATTTCTGTGATAAGTCAATAATTATGTTGGGTAGTATTAAAGGTTTGAGTTAACAAGCTAGTTCACTATTTAAGATTTGGAGAGCTATACGACCTTTAGCTTTATTGTTTGTAACCAATTGAGAGTTCTCCTACAAATCATTTTGTATGTACAGAGCTGTATTGTTAGTTTCATTTTTTTATGCAATATGCCTAAGCATTTTCTACCCATAATCCATTTTTAAACAATAATTCTAGTTCTTGATAATCATACATTTTCTTATATTCTTTCCCACAGCTATCCTAGGTAACTAACGGTGAAAGCATTCCAATATAATTCAAGGAAATAATTCATAAATGTAGAACAAAAATAAGAAAGAAGGAGAGAGAAAGAAAGGGAAAAAGTGTACCTTAAAGGTTAAAACTCATGTCTTGAAACAGACAGAGAGAAAGGGAAAGATGCCTTTAAGGATACGTTGAGTGAGTGAAGAGGTTCAGATTATCATGTCTTTGTGAATACCGATATAATCTCTAGCATCCTTAAAATCAAGGATTCCACAAAGTGATCAATAAGTGGGGCTGTGGCTATTCTTTCAAATTAGAGTAAAAATGGGGGTATGTGTTAGCCATGAGAAATCCCTAGCCTCCCCCACAGCTTTATGTTTCTAGCCAAGTTTTTTTAGTTTGTTCCAGGCTTCCCTCAAACTATATAGAATTGGATAAAATTTGGATTATCTTGGTTCTTTTTCACAAAAGTGATTTAGCTTAAACCCTTTAATTGAGAGTTAAATTTTTTACCTCTCAGTTTAAAATTAAAGCCGATTGTGGAATTTGTTATCTATTTGTACATAATCTTGAGGTTACCGTAAAAAATAATCTTGAGGTTACCTTTATATTTTGGACTTATATATAATTATTTAATAATTATTAATTTAATTATTTTATTTATGACATCCACGTTTCCACCATTGATTGATAATTTTAAAAAAAAAATCAATAAAGAAAGCTGACATTTTAGTGCATTAAGTTCATTGACACATGCCAAAGGTCTTGTAACTGAATTGACACATCTCCATGCACAAAGTGCTTAGGGGTTTAGGGGGAAAGGATTCAAGTTGTGGAGTTAGCAGCAATGTTGTAATTATCTCTATAAAAAAAAGTTTACTGACACATGCATAGTTGCTGCTTTCCTTTTGAAAACAACATTTTTTTTTTTTTTTTTTTACTTTTGAGTTTCCTTTGCACAAAGTTATAAGACTTCACTAAGAGTTTTGTAACTCAATTAATTGGCATCTCTTGATATTCATAACAAAGAAATTCATAGTTCAAATTCCCCTCCCCAACCATTGAATTGTAAAAAAAAAAAAAAAAAAAAAGTTGAGTAATGCTTATGTTAGAGATTATTGGTAAATGAAAAAGTGATGTCAATGGTGAGGTTAGGTGAAAACCAATAAGAAACTGATCACATCAACAGTTTGTAAAAATATTGTAAAATAATTTGTGGCGATAGTATTACTAAAAAAAAGTTATAAGACTTCTACTATAAAAATAATCATAATGTGATGAAGTAAATCCATCCATAAATTCCTTCTCAAAAAAAAAAAAAAAATAAATCCATTCATAAATATAGTCAGAAGAAGTTAAATATCCATTAAATGAAAGAAAATTTTGTTTTGGATAGGATTGAAAGGAATTCTTTGATTACGTTTAACACTAAATTTGTCAATAACTAACTACTAGAATTTTTTATTTTTTATATAAGATAGAAATTTTACTCTAACCTAATCTAAGTATATATATATGTGTGAAATTTTCTTCTGAAAACTTGAACTTCAACTTTTACCCCCCACACAATATAAATACTTATACTTGTGAAGTAACTACGAAATTAAAAACACAAGCATTGAGTACCTTATTTTACACTTCATTTATGAAAGGCCTAAAAAGAGAATTGCGGTCCCGTGCCACGATGGGCTAAATATGTAAAACCCGGGCCTGGGCCACAAGACTACCGAACTATAGCCGGCCTACTAATCTAGCACAAGGCCCAATTGTTCCACACATTTTATAACGCATACTCCTATAAATACTTGAAAGCTACTTTAAAACCAATAATAATAATAATAATAATAAATCAATAAAAAATTGAATTTTAAAAATTTTTAATGTCTCTCAAAAAAAAAATAACTGCTTATTTTTAAAATTTTATTTTTGTATCCTTTTAAAAATAATCTCTTTATTTATATATATATATATATACACACACACACACATACACGCACACACACTACTATTTAAGGAGTTTCTTCTGTTTGGAATCTTCATTTTTTTGGTTCAAAAATACTCTTACGCCCCTATGTTTAAGTAGAGACATAAAAATACTCCTACACCCCAATTAGCTTAACTAGTAAAGTCTCTGATAGCTGAATAAGAGATCTGGAGTTCAATCCCCGTTTACACCAAAAACTGATTGGTGTCTTGGTCTGATGATAAAGAGCTATCATTAGGAGCGGACGCCATAGGTTGAAACTCTCTTAAAAAAAAAAGTTGAGACAAAACTAAACGATAATCCGGTAAAAATATAACTCCAACTCTCACTAAAATATTGCCTAAAACAATTATATATATAAAATAAAAACACAGTTCTTTTTTTTTGTTACAAAATAAACGTGTAATATTTGTTCATTTTTTGAATCTAGACTCATGACACTATTGGTTGTATTAGTAGTTCTAAATGTGTAATATTAATGAGAAAACGTGTAAACCTCAAATTGGAATGAATGAAAATTTATGATATTGTAAATTTTTTTTTTATAAAAAAAGTCTAATTTCACGCGCGAAGCATGTGTGACGAGACTAGTGTGTGTGTCTATATATATATATAACTAAAAAGTAAATTTTTAAAAAGTTCTGGTTTTTTTTTTTTTTTTTTTGTTATAAAAAAAAAAAAAAAGGTAAACTTGTGCCTGTATGGTATCTTGTTTTCAAACCACACCTTCTCAAAGAGACTTTCAAATAATTCATTTTCATTAAGAAAAAAAAAAAAGAAAAAAAAAAAAGAAGAAGAAGAAGAAGCTGTACCAAACGGAACATTAAAAATTCCATACAAAACAGAACATAACAACTGGCTGACAATTCTCTAGTGTTCCATAACTAACTACCTAGACCAAATAATATAACACCTAACGTTCAAATAAAGCTTCCCACTTCGTTACCCGCCAATTCATCACACGTTAAAATAGTTAGCTGCACTCCCAAACCTACTAGTCCTACTCTCACCAATTCTTTCGTCTTCCCAATAGACCAGTAGCTCTTCTTGTCTCTCCCAACCAATTTCTACTACTCTCTCTCTCACAAACCAGTTTTCATTTTCCATAGTCTGTGCAAATGTACAGAACGGTGTTGACACCTCCAATTAGCTATTCTCAGAGTCAGCGGTGGCGAGAGACTTGGACTCGATTGCTAGCTCCTCTAACCATTTGGCTATGTGGCATGTAATTTGACTATCTTCTTTACCGATTGATTTTTCAATTGACCTTTCAATCTCAAACATGTATTTTGCTTTTGGTTTTTGCAGTTTGTGTGAGTCTCCGATATGGGTACTTTGGGGATTATCGAATGGTGCTTGGACCAAGCTCGTCGAGGTTGATGCAAGCTAGCTCTGTATTTGTGGAACAAGTTGAAGTTAGAGATGATGATAAAAGAGGGGTCTTTGTTTATGCCTTTTCGGAGAAGCCTGAATTGAGCTACCAAACAAATTGGAGTGTCTCTGACTATGTGATTGTTAGATCCTACAGCCGCAAGGTATAGCAAATAAATATTTCCCTTTTGGTATAGTTTATTTTTCAACTTTTAGAACATAAGGTTATTTGAAAAAGTTGTATCTAAAAAGCCGTGAAGTTTAAAAAAGTATCTTAGCCTAGAGAGGTTGAAAAGCTTTTTTTATATATTTAATTTCAGGGATTTTCCTTCTGGTTGAACAAAGGTTCGACAATTCATATGAGATGGGAAGCTCCAACTAGTACATTTAACCAACTTGAAGTGGTTATGACTAAAGGTCCTTTTAACTTTAAGAACATTCTCTCTTAGATTTCATCTAAAATGTTGAATCATTCATGTAACAAATGGATACATATTTTTACAGGTGAACGGGATCTCCAAACTTTATCGCCAGAAGTGACAAATTCCACTGACTTCCTTGCACTCCATGAACCAATCAGCGGTAACCAATCTTCTTGTGCAATATATTTTTGAAGCAATTTGAGTATAATTTAGTGCTACAGTCTTAGAGAAAGAATTATGTGGTAATTTCCATATGTTTTAGTCTTGTATTAAGAGCTCATAGGTCTCAAAAGAAAGGAATTGCTTTTAAATTTTGTACCATTCATGTGTTCTGTTTTTTTATTGCAATATTCATGAACTGAACCGAAAAAATGTTGGAGACAAGGAGACAAATTTATGAATATTTCCTTTGCATATTTGGCTAGGTAAAGAAGTAGAATACACCATTGAGGAGGATGACAAGTATTACATTGGTGTCATAAACTCAAATCGTAGGAGCATAATTATGAGCATGGCTATTAATGTTTCGGCAACAATGTACGATACTACTAAAGCTAAGAGCAAGTGTTCAACAGAAACAGGTTCTTGTCGCCTCAGGCTTGAATTCCCTAATACTCACTATGTCATACTGACCACACCCAACTATGTAAGGCGTTTTCTCTTTGCTTCCAATACAATTTACTCAACTAATTAACAAATTTCCCAAACTAAACCGATAAATTTAATGCAGGGGAATCTAGCAGGATGGTACATTGAGCTTTCGTTTGTGGCACGTGTGGTAACATACATTGCAATTTTAGGTACAACATTGGATAATGCTTCCACTATTTTAAGCAATTTCAACTTCTTTTGTGATCTTATATGTGTTAATTTGCAGGATTTATTGTGATTGTTGTTTTTCTGATCCTAAAATACCTTGGAGCCTGTGAGGGTGAGAATACCATGATAGACACAGAGGTAACAGAAGTAAGGCAAGTAACTGAGACTGACCCCATAATGCCGGCAAAACCAATTCCATACACATATGGAACAGGCGAAGAAGATGATGATTCAGGAGACAGTAGCTCTTCAGAGGAACTATATGATGCAAAATTGTGCGTGATTTGTTATGACGAGCAACGCAATTGCTTCTTTGTTCCTTGTGGCCACTGTGCCACTTGCTATGACTGTGCACAAAGGTACATATATAAAGAGTCACATTCTCTTCATTGTCCATTTGAATACAGCTTTTTACTAAAAATTTAATTGCTTATCGCTGAAAGTTGGTTCAAAATCATTGTTTTAAAAAGTTGTATATAAACAAATAAATTAAAAAGCTATTGGAAAACGCACACGAATTAGTATTCAAATCTTTTGGAGGTTTGATTGGATCATTGGATGCATTTTGTAGGATTATGGAAGGGGAGAACAAGGTGTGTCCAATATGTCGACGGCTTATTCACAAGTTGAGAAGATTGTTTCACTCTTAAAAGCTAAATATTTGAGCTTGTGAAACTGTGATTATGCTTGAGAGGAGATTTTTAGTGTAGGTAGAAGGTTAATTTTTGTGTGGAGAATGAGTGTGAATACTTTCTTGTGCTCAAGCTCATGGCCTAACTGCTTAATACGCAGCATGGAGTTGAAATTCTTGGATTAAGCTTCATGGAAGTGAGTCATTTTCATTTAAATTGACATTACACAGAAGTATGCAGAATTTTTCTGCTCACACAAGAATGGCTGTTTTATGTGCTTTTGTTTTCCAATTAGTCATTGTCAATTTTGCGTATGATCTAAGGTGTTTGCTATTGCTGGTTGAGTTTCAGTCACTTCCCAAACTAACGTACAAGTTCAATTCCTAGTCACAAAGGGGAAAAAGAAAAAGGGTCAAATTTAAGTTATTTTGCTTTTTGGCATGAAGTTCCCTAGTTGAAGAAAGCAACAATTTCATTAGAATTGAGGACATTAGAAAAATTCGAGTATTGATTAATCAGTTTAGGCTTTTGAGGCAAGCACTAATTTGTTAATGGGACAGGTGCTTTTGAGTTCCGAACTTATTTTTAATATATATAGACCAAATGTCAAATTTACCCCTGATCTTAAATTTGTTATCCCAAATAAGCCCTAAAAAGGAATTGGGATTCCATTAGTACCCTTGACAAAATAAATAAATAAATAAATAAAATCAAAGTTCTCAGTTGTCTTTATAGACTAACTTTCAAGAAAGAAAAAAAGTATCTTTATAAACCCTTTTAAAAGGGTTTTATGATACGTCACTCTCCATTTATAAGTCCCACTTGATATGAGATAGTGATTCAAAAAAAGAGTAACGCACTTGTCATTCAACCCGCACCAAAAATCCCTAACCTTCCGCCTCCCAATAATCAAGATGATAAACAAAATTGGAACGGTCCGCCCAACCCACTATGCCTGCATTTTCAACGATTTGGTGTGACTTTTGTAGCCCAAAAAATCTTTTCATGAATACAGAAAGTTAATAATATTGATGAGCATAGAAATCATAGCAAGAGAAACAAGAAAGAAAGAAAAAAAAAAATTAACTAATAGATTTGGCGATAACAGATTTTTTTTTTTTTTTTTAATTTAAAAAAAATTAAGGTTTTTGTTCCTGGGAAGAATATAAAAAGAAACAATATCTTTTTAAAGTACTATTCATATGACGTGAAAGAAAACAACTATATGGATTAGTTGAGCCCATTTTTAATTTGTGATGATGAGTTATGAAAACAACATCAAGCAAACGTGTCAAATTCTTCTAAAGATCTTCTCCGAAAAAAAAAAAAAAAAAAATTCTTCTAAAGAGTCAAACTCATAAAAGGAAAAAGAAACAAAAACTATATGAAGTAGGGTAAGGTGATTTTTTTTCCCTTTATGGTTAGGAAAACACCATCAATTAACAGTATCGAATAATTTTCATTTTTGCAATTTCATCAGCAACCGACACAAGGCAATAAAAAAAAATCCAACAATTCCAATCTTATACTAGAGTGGGGCTGTAAAAAAAAAAAAAAAAATATATATATATATATATATATATATATAAATAACTAATGTGTTGAATTTATCAAATGTCAAAAAAGGAGAGTGTAAAGTTTGAGATAAAATGTCATTTTAGTATTTTACCCTTTAAACAACAACTTACTTGAGAGAAAATTATATTTGCCAGTAGTTAAGGGTGAGTTTGGCTATAACTTTTAGCTTCTTATCTCGGTTTTATTTCAAACCATTTACCTTTTAATGTTTTTGAAATAAGCTAAC
Organism: Quercus aquifolioides; assembly: GCA_019022515.1. Lineage (NCBI taxonomy): Eukaryota > Viridiplantae > Streptophyta > Magnoliopsida > Fagales > Fagaceae > Quercus > Quercus aquifolioides. Next base: position 104,602,148 of record CM032327.1, read on the forward strand.
TTTTAACTTTTTGTTTCACATCATGCAAATAAACTATTGAAAATTTGAAAATATTGTTCCCAAACGGACACTAAACATACTCGGAGAAAGCTTACTCTTTATTCCGAAAAAAAAAAAAAGAAGAAAAAGAAGAAAGGAAAAAAGAAAAAAGCTTAGGATCCGTACATGTATTTAAAAATTGAAAATTATTGTTTAAAAATATTTTTGGAAATACGTGTGAGTGAAAAAGTGTATAAAAATGCGTAAAATGTTGTTTAAAAACTGAAAATAATTATTTAAAAACATCAACCAAACACCCCCTTATTCTTTGAACGACTTGAAATAATTTCCCTACGTCCAAGAAATGTTTGCAGAACCACATAGCTATGATTGTCGGACATAACTAAATGATATATATTTTATAGATATCTTGAGTATGCAGGTATATATGGTACAAAGCCTAATTAAGCACGCATCTTCCAACAAGGGCAAAAAAAAATCTTGAAAATGAGTAATGGTATAAAACGTGACATTGGCAACCGTAATAGCTCCATCCCTACCTGTCTGCTCTCATGTGTAATGGGTATATTTTGTGATACACGATGTATATTTGATGTGCACAACTGTAGCCCAGACCTAGAATTATGGATAATATGAAGTTGATGCGTCCGGCCAATAATTTTTCTAATTGTCTCCGGCTACCAATGGCTACAATGCTCACCATATGAATGGATAAACATTCTGCTGTTTTTTTTGGACGTATAGATTATGTCTTGTTGAAGAAGTTATCATCACTACCACTTGTATATTAGACAAATTAGCTTTGATTGGCCAAACCCATCAGCAAAAGGTAATGTATTCCTGCTATAATGAACTAGATCACCATGAGAGACTTCAATCTTGTGATGTATCGCAGTTTGTATAAGTTGGATATTTCAACAATACCATTTGTGAAATATGTATTTTTTTTTTAAAATTTTATAACCAGATTTATGAATAGGAATACAATATTTATTTCATTACAAAATTCTCTATTCTCAAGTAGGACCTATATATATATATTCTTTGAACGTCTTGAAATAATTCCATTTAAAAAAAAAAAATTTCCAAGTCAAAAGAATATTAATTAGCAGAATCACGTAACTATGGTTTTCGAAATAAGTTACATAACTAGATATATAATTGTGCAAATGATATTTAATTAATAGATATCTAAGCAGGTTTATTAGAAGACCTTTAAGCACGCATCTTCCAATTCCAACAATGGCAACAATTTTTAAAATGAGTAAATGCTATAGTCTCTCCGCAAAACCATGTGAAGCACAATGTCTTGTTAATACGTACATAGTGGTAATCAACTATGTGAAACATTATCTATTGTTTTCGATAATATGAAGCTGATGCTTCCTGCCACGCTCGGCTGAACCCTCGATAACTTGCCTCATTGTTCCCTACTTTCAATGGTTATAATTTTCACCATATTGTTTTGTGATTTTGGCTCAATAAGGTGATAACGCTACAAAAATTGAGCAATTGTTTTATAAACATCTTTCTAAAATCATCACTAGAATTCACTGTTGTTTGTATATTTGATAAATTAATTAAAAAATCATTAACTAAAGTAAAAGTAATGTTAAGGATACTACAAATTTTTATTTAGTATAATTAAATTATTATTATGTCATTAGTTTTAGTAGCGAGGTAAGCCTGTTCTGGGCTTCTTCTAGCAACAGTTTGTGCAATACCAAACATAACATCTAGGCCTGGCAAGTGTTTATTCCAAAGATGCAACTTGATTAACTTTAATAATAGATCGTTAAGAGATTTTTAACTCAAAAGAGTTCAAACTCGTCCTTTTTACTGTAACTATTGAATTTAATATATATATATATATATCAATAATAGCAGATCAGATCTGTCAAAATAAGCATGCCTCTCGGTGATGAGACCTATTCTGCATAAATTATGACGATTTTCTTAAATAAAAACTGAGGTCATTTCCTTGAATAATTGCAGCTAGAAAATCAAGTAGGTTATGAAGAAAAAGAGGTCGAGTCAAACAATACACATCTTGGTTGTTTTCACCAATGAGAGAGGTTTTTTTTTTTTGATAGGACCAATGAGAGAGATTGAACATATATATAATCTTATCTAAATATAAAGATATTATTTTAAAATCATATAATAATAAATATTGATTATTATATATTATTAATTGCCGCAAGACCCAAACAGTGTGAAAGCAACGGAAAGCCTTTGTTTTTAGTTCTTTCAAGATACAAAGCTTCCTATATGTAAGCCAGGGGGGGGGGGGCAGTTGCCCCCCGACCTCCCCAAAAAAAATCCTATATAGTATGCAATTTACAATACCTGCCATTTGACCTCAAACGTTCTACCCTCTGAGAACAAATAACAATATTTTGTCTTTTTCTATATATAGGTTCCATAAGAAATAACACAAAGGTTCCATAGGTTTATTTGTCTTTTTAAACAAAACAATGTTTTTTGGGTCCCACTTAAAAACCATATTCCTTTTTTTTTTTTTTTTTTTTTTCCTGCCGCATGTTCTTAAGCAACTGCAATTGCCTTTGTCACACAATTATTTCCTTTGAATTAGGGTATCCACATCATCATAATAATAAAAAATAATATTTAAGACCTTTTATATCAAACTAAAACCCTAGCCTCCTAATTGTTTTCTCTTCTATCTTAACCTTTTCACAGTTTCAAACAATTTATTTTTGCCATAGACCAAAATTTTAACTTCTTAGTTCTTACCACTTAAAAGAATAGAGAAAGAAATGTTGAATTTTACATAACTTTTTAAGAGTATTCAAGGCCAAGAAAGTACAACTTTGCAGGTATATTTCTATATCCTTAACACTTTTACATTGATTTATTTTGAGGAATCAAATCACATGTTTAACTTCTATGTCTTTAGATTAATTTTACTTTCAATCTAGTCTTTCAATTTTGTCCCCCCTGAACTAAAATCCTGGCTCCGCCACTGATGTAAACCCAATAAGAATTTAATAAAATTCACACCAAGCCAATTCAATACCCTCCGTTTACAAATCTAATGGAAATCCCATTGTACTACTATGTTTTGCCCTTTCTCTTCTTTTATATTTTCACAAAACGTTTGCTCCAAATAAGCAAAAGACTCCCACCAATATGGTCCTATACTATATTTTCACAAAACGTTCGCTCCAAATAAGCAAAACGTTTTGCCCTTTCTCTTCTTGGCCATCTCTATCTCTTCAAGAAACCCCTTCTTAAAACTTTTGCTAAACTTGCCAACTGTTGATACCCGTTTTCGCGACACATTTCATACAAGCCCGATTCAACTAAGCCCAACTTCTTTGTGGGCTCAATTTATGTATTATATTTTATTTTATTCTTTTAAGCATGGCCCAAGCTCATGTGACTTATTGGGGAAATTGAGGAAGTGTGGTTTGGAGGGTATGGGTCGGTTCCTTTCAAACCTTTTGCATGAGTCTAGCCCATGCGTGCTACCAAGTAGGCAAGGGACACTGGTAGCACCTCAGGCTCATGGAAGAGGTCTTGTATCCAAAATTTTCACCCAAAAACAGTTTTTAGGCTCTGTGTGACTGTGGCCCAAAGTTTCTGCCCAAACCATTTTTTTCCTTTAAACATAGTTGGCTCCCATTGGCCAACTCCATCTGCTAGCCCTCACTTAGGTGACCCTCCTAATGGTCTGAAATTTCTGACCAAAGGCAACCAATTAAAGAAAACCCACTTTATTTCCAAAATTATGCTAAAAGCACACCAAACTCTTCCCTAAACAAAAGCAACACAAGCCAAAACACCAAAATAGTATCATAGGGGATAAAAGTCTCTTCCATTACTCAAAAACCAGTCACCTAGAGCACCCAAAGTTCAATACAAAAGGCCCCAATTAGATTCAAAAGGGGGCAACCACGTTCTACCTAGAGACCTGAAACTTCAGAGCAAAAACCCATTCAGCCAGTCAATAATCTCACAATTCCGAAGTTTGGGGGTGGAAATATGAGTATAGGGGAACCTTCCCCCTCTTCCTCACGACCTCCCTCAATTTCCTTTTCTGTGTGACTGCGGGTCGAAGTTTCAGACCTGTTGAGCCACGTTCTATTCATATACCTGAAACTTCAGAGCCAAACCCCATTCAGCCAGTCAACAATCTCACAATTCCGAAGTTTAGGGGTGGAAATATGGGTACAAAGGAACCTTCCCTCTCTTCCTCACAACCTCTCTCAATTCCCTCTTTTGTGTGACTGTGGGTCGAAGTTTCAGACCTGTTATGTTGTTATGATTTTCTGCACTTTTATTATAAGCATTTTGATTTTCTCTTGTCAAAGCACCATTAGCCTTTTGTTCATTATACATTTGGAATTTTGGGCTTGATTCTCCACAATAAACACTTCTAAAGAACCCAAGGGGAGATTTGGGCCTTTCTCGCGTTTTCGGCCCTTGTCGCAAAAACGTCCCCGACATTTTGGCGACTCCACTGGGGAAGTCAAGCAGCTGAAACAAGAGAAGTCATGTATTCGAAGATGCGAAACCAGCAAAAAGATGATGTTCTCACACCAACTTGTCGTTTTAAGAGAAACCGTATGATACTTTGCCGCGCAAGAAGAGCATGGTGAAGTTGAGCTTAAATAAGTTTTATCCTTAGCTCATTGAGCTGCTGGAGATGCTCCAAATCATGTGACGAAATCGCTCCAACCTCCAGAAACCACCCAAGAAGTGAAGGACGGAGGGAGAATCAACTTTCTTATTCAAAAAAAAATTTCTTCCACTCATCTATATTATTATTATTTTTAGCTATAATTCTTATGGATGAATCATCATATATCTCTTGCTTTACATGATATTTGTGAAAATTTTTGTTGTAGCTTGAAAATGCAAAAATGGCGAGCCACAAATCCAACCGCGAAGGGAATGACGGTTCCAACCAATAATCAACAATGCAAAGCTCTAAACATCAATTTCAAAACCAAGAACGTCTCACGCTTTGAGCATATGGGAGTCGCGGGTGATTGACTCATTTTGGCGCAACAGTAATTGTCACTGTGTACGACCCTTTGTAGCTGAATATTTTTTGCGTCACCGCTAAATGAAGTCTTCACCAAATAGCTAAAGGCCATAGCTAAATGGTTTACCGCAAGGTGCTAGATATGCCATACACCAAGCCTTGAGGTAGCGACATACCATACATCAAGTTGTATTGTTGCTGAGTTTAGCGCCAAGCATATGGGGGCTGCCACGGGTGATTAAATTATTTTGGCACAACAACAATCGCTGCTGTGTGCGACCCTTCACAGCTAAATATTTTTGGCGTCACCGCTGAACAAAGTCTTCACCAAATAGCTAAAGGCCATAGCTAAATGGCCCACCGCAAGGTGCTAGATATTCCATACACCAAGCCTTGAGGTAGCGACATACCATACATCAAGTTGTATTGTTGCTGAGCCAGCGCCGAGCATATGGGGGCTGCCGTGGGTGATTAAATTATTTTGGCACAACAACAATCGCTGCTGTGTGCGACCCTTCGTATCTAAATATTTTTGGCGTCACCGCTGAACGAAGTCTTCACCAATAGCTAAAGGCCATTTAGCGCAAGGCATTAGATATTCCATACACCAAGCCTTGAGGTAGCGACATACCATACATCAAGTTGTATTGTTGCTGAGCCAGTGCCGAGCATATGGGGGCTGCCGCGGGTGATTAAATTATTTTGGCACAACAATAATCGCTGCTATGTGCGACCCTTCGCAGCTAAACATTTTTGGCGTCACCGCTAAATGAAGTCTTCACCAAAGAGCTAAAGGCCATAGCTAAATGGCCCACCGTAAGGCGCTAGACGTTCCATGCACCAAGCCTTGAGGTTGCAACACACTATACACCAAGTCTTCAAGTAGCGACATTTCATAAACCAAGTCTTGAAGTCATACAAGCGATATGCTATCGTCAAAGAACACTTAAGCTAAGACTTTCAAGCTTTCTCTTTACTAATCTTTTTTTTTATATATCGCTTAAACCATTTCAATCCTTCAAGTTTTTTTTATCAAAATATTTTCTACAAGTTGTTTGTGCTAATGCTTAGCCATGACTATCATTTACTAATATAAATCATTACTACACTAGGGGTCAAGGCGAAAACCTTCTCGAAGCATCCAACAAAGAAGGAAAGCCGGACTCGGTTTCCTCTTGTCGAAGCCGTGACACGTTCACGCACTTTAAGCCATGACAAGCTCACACATCAAAAATCATGGTCGATCGGCACATGCCAAACCATGGCATGTTCATATATCTCAAGTCATGACAAGCACATGCATTCTAAGCAATGACAACGCCTTAATCCTTCTTGAATTTGAGATTATACATGAAGAGGGAAGTTCAAACGTTGCCATCATCAAGAAAATTGTTCTTGTCACTCAATTCTTGCAATTGAAATCTGTGGCCAAGCCAACTAATAAGGAAAGTTTGCGCGCACCTTTGAAGAATGCTTCACTAGAGCTCGCTCTAAACAATGATGTCAAACAACTCAAAAATCACAAGCTAGTTGCTAGAAATCCATTCCAAAAATTTTCGAGTGGAATCTTAGTATCGATGTGAAAGCTCGGCATAAGCGGCATAGAGGCCAAAGAGAAAAATTGTTGTACTAGGGATGCAACAACCCTATACCGACGTCTCTAATACTTAGCCCATCATTGTCCGAAAGTTAGAGGCCAAGCAAGCAAAGTATGGAGCCGCTGTTTGCGGTACCATGTATCTTCGACAAAGAGGCTAACCGAAGTGTGGGAGAAAAACTGTGGTGCTGGGAATGAAAACAACCCTATACTGACATCACCGACGCTTAGCCTATCATTGTCCCAAAATTAGAAGCCAAGTTAGCTGAGTATGGAGACGCTGTTTGCGGCACAACAAATCTTCGACAAAGAGGAATTATATTCTGCCCTCTATATAGCAAATGAGGAACCCCATTTTTGGAATTCATCTTGAAGAAATATGGTGAGTACTAAGGGAGGAATAAATCCTACCAACAACTCTTGGCGATGGGATACCATTGGTTTGGCATAACCAAATTCGCTAAAGTCGCCACACTTCCAAGTGCATTCCAAGCTTATACGCACACACCATATAAGCCTTCAAGACGTGAGCGCTCCATAGCCTTTTATACTCAGGGGCTTGAACTCATCGGACCTATCCATTCACCCTTGAATGAGTACATTCGGGTCTTTACTACCACTAAATAGTTCACTAAGTAGGTGGAAGCAATTTGACTCAAGAAAAGCGATGGAAATGGTTGTAGCCAAACTCATCAAGAATCATATCACTTGTTGCTTTGACATCTCGATAATAAGCGACAACAATACGTCTCGCTTATACCAATTTTCGGAGGCAAGCCCTGTGAAATACTAGGAAGCCGACAAACTATCATGTTATCCAAGTGTGGTGAGATTCCTACATGCGAAGGTGCAATGCCTTCAATAAGGTAGGGAAAGCCAATGCTTTCTTCTAATGAGAAACCTTGCGAAACGGCAAGAAAACCAACAACTTACTCTTACGGCAAAGCCTCTACATGCGAGGGTAAAAAAAAAAATACTCTCAATAAGGTAGGGAAAGCCAAACACATACTCTCTCAATGGTAAGCCCTATCAAATGGCTAGGAAGCCAACGAGACGTTTTATTATGGTGATACCCCTACTTGTGAGGGCACGACTAGCCCTCAACAAGGTAGGGAAGCCAATGCATCCTCAAAGGAAATCCCTACCGAACGATTAGGAAGCCGACGAGATGTCATATCATTCATATGTGGCAAGACCCCTACTTGCGAAGATGCAATGCCCTCGACAAAGTAGGGAAAGCCAACATTTTCTTAACGGCAAGCCTTACAAAGCGACAAGGAAGCCAACATAATATCTTATAATTCAAGCGCGATGATCCATTATATGTGGGGACATAACCATCCGTTGAAAATATGGGAAAGTCGATGCAACGGATCACTACCTCATTGCCACATGGTAATTTGCTATACGCGAGGATAAAATTCTTCCTCGAGAAATTATCAAGCCTATGCATTGTATGTGAGAACTCGATCGCCCTATGAAATGGTGACGAACAAATGCACCATGAGCCGCAATGCGTGAAAACGCAGCCCATATGCGGGGGCTTCTTGAAACTAACGAAATAGCAACCTAATACATGTTGAGAATAAGTCGACTACCAAGTGGCGAGCCAAGCTTCAATATATATGAGCTGCTATATGTGAAACCAAATCTGCCCATCAATAGATTACTGAAAAATGGTGCACAGACAGCGAGATGTGCACTTAGCCAAATCATGTTCGCAAAGACATGGCAACCAAGAAACCTGTCTACTGACTTGCCCTTGCAAAGGCAAAGCCATATTCACAAATTATCCAATCAACTGTAAGTCATTCTCAAGAGACTAAGTGCATATAATCTATTGAAACTATGCGACTTCATCACAAGGTGCACTCGACCCTTCCAAGCAAGCTTTTCTCAACATTTCAAATGGTCACAACCATACAAGAGTTGTTTTCGCAACAAAAACATGACCATAGCCTATTAAAGAAAGGTAGAAACTCATTCTCAAGGTACAAAATACAAACTATTCACATCATTGAGGTACAAATCATTCTTTTCATTCCAAAATTCAAATTACATGTTGAGACATCATATATGTGTTTCTTTGTACAAAATACAAATTGTGCCTACTAACCATGACAGTACAAACTCAAAGTGGCACCAATATAACTAGACAGGAGCTGCTCTATACATAAGTGGGCTGTTCACAAGGGTGAAATACAAGAGAAAATGTTTCCAAGGCAGCAGCCCATATTACACACTTCAACTAGTTCGAAATTTCAAAGCTTGGGGCTCAATACAAGACAATCAGATAAAAAAAGAAAGAAAAGGGGAAAGCAAGAAAGGAGACGAAGAAAAAAAAAGTTGAAGCAATGTCGTAGTCCCTTCCAACATCACCATCTTCGGGGCATTGGCTTACAATTACTCTCTTTTTTACTTTAAAGCTGCAAGAGAGAAACAAACTAAAAATGGCCCAAAGTTATTAGTGGCAACCATGGTACCATCTATTGTAGCTCTATGTTGTTGTTCGCAGCGGCTTTAACCTCAGAAAATGATGCACTGGCAATGGGATTAGCCTCGGGAATGAAAGTCCCAACGACGGCATCACAATTGTCTAAGCCAAAGTCCTTCTACAAGAATCCATAGTACAACTCACTCAATATACTATTATATGCAATAAAAAAAATAAAGAATTACCAAGTGAGTTCCAAAGTTCCTGCTCAATAATAACGTATTTCCCAAAGTACACTTATTCTATTCAAGACGGCAATACGACGCACTTAACAATCCCTATTGGAATGAAAAGGGGTTGGCAGCGAGTTTTGACTTGCCAGAGAAATTTCAACTTCACTTTCAAACAAACGAAGCTGCTATCTGTGCAAAGTGTCGAGGCTGTCGACAATAACATAGAAGGAATAGTGGCTGCAACATGGAATCACCAACTTCAGCTCCACTAGTTCATGCTAATAATCAAGCTATGTAACACATGGCTTACTCTCAATGGCATTGCTGGGGGCTAAAGGCTTACTCAACCGCTATGCGCCCCTGCACTAGAAATTCAATTTTCATTCCTACACTTTCATTTCAAGCTTACTAAATCGAGAAGCGACTATCACTCGGTGACTATCACTCTCACTCGCGTTCATCGCAAGAATACGATACAGGGGGCTGCCAACCAATGTAGTAGCTATGTCACACCCCTATACTAAATCGCCAAGTGATATCTTAGCTCCATTCTATCTCAAATAAGCTGTTTGAAGACAGCCAGTATTATCACTCATGGCTACGACTTCATCGAAATTAATCTTGGCAAACACGATCTCACCAAATTGGCCAACAATAAAGCTACTAAAAAATTGAATCATCCTCAATATGTCGTTTCATCATCATCTCCTCATATGGACCCAATTCGCTCATTCAAATTTACAACAAACAATGGGGACAATTTGCTTCCAACACGAAGTCAAGCATAGCCGCATTGCAAACTAATTTCCATGACTATCGAAATCAATGGGAATCAGCTTCGACATGAGCTTCGGCTTCAATGAGAACAACGGCTCAACCTCATGAATCAACGCAATGAGACTATCATTTTTCCAAGGAAAAGCCACTTTACAAATTTAATTGAAAAATTTGTTAACATATTAGCAAGCGCAGCCAAGAGATAGCGACAAAGAACAAATAGACTTACTAAGGCACCACTTCACCACCATTGGTACCAACAAGCTCATGGCCATGGGTAGCGGGCTGCCGCGGACCTTCATTGGTTGTCGTTGGCAAAGTTCCTTGCTTTATACCATGGGGTTCCCTCTCTTGTTCAGCAACGGCATTTTGTCCCGCCTAGATCCCAACTTGTGGACGGCGTACAGTGCCAGGCTTTTTCAAATTCCTTTCAATGGAACGCCCTTGCTCCTCACTTACAAGATATTCTCTATTTAGCAACCACCGCCTCATCATCCTTCTTGGGTTTTTGATAACACGAGTTGTTAGAACTGGAGATCTTGTTTCGAAGAATGGAAGTGCGAATGGAAATTAGAAGCAAAAAAAAAAAAAAAAAGCATGTCTGGAGTCTCATACCCAAAGCAAAATTTCTTTGAAATTAGAAGCAATATAGTGTGATGGCTGAAGCAAAAAAATTGAAGAAAGAAGAAAGTGGCGTGAAATGCCCGAAGCAAAAGAAAATAAAAATGATGCACAACAACATAGAAGAAACTAAGCTCTGCCAAAAGAGAAGTTTTGAAGTGCCCACATATATCGCTAAGCCAAGCAACAAATGGCGTGAAAGCCAGAGTCATTGAAAAGAAGAAAAAAGTGGCTGCATCTCACTCTCACATGCCTCTTTGTTCGTATAATATTCTTTGGCAAGACACATTCAATTACCAAAAGGGACCTACTATATATTGTTCAACATGACACACGGGTTAAGGCTTAAGCTTAAGGCCTTGATTATTTGTCATGACCCATGGGCTTTAAACTAAATCAGCCCACACGCCTATGCACAAACATTGCCAAGATCATTCCTTTGGCAGCCAAGACATATAAAGTTTTTTTTTGGTTTCCCAAGGTATCCCCAAGCTTTGCCTGGGACTAATCCTCCGAGGTATCGTCGGGCGCCAAAGGCGGGGACCTCTCCCAAGAAAGTTTACTGCATCCACAAGGGCTCGAACTAGAGACCACTTGCTTAAGCGACCAGAGCCCCTTCCACTCAGGCCAACCTTCGTTGGTCAAGACATATAAAGTTTAGCACTCATCAAACATCTATGGTCTATGCCACGTTCAAGTTACAAGAAGGCCGAAAAAGAAATAATGACATTATATAAGAATATTATTATTCATATATACGGCTATGAAGGCTATTAATCAAATAGTTGGACTTAAAGCTCAAAGAGTCAAAGTTCCAAAAACAATTTCATCCGGTTACAACTTGACTCTCATAGTCTCACGGGCTTCATCACCACAATATTTCAACATATACAAGCTTTTTTCTTCAACTGGCGATTTTTCTTAAAGCGGGCTCTACGACCGACAACATTTCAACATATGGGCTTCTTTGACCCATGTCATGTCAACAAAAAATAAAGCATTTGGGTAAACTAATTCTCGAACTCGCAACATCTACAAGCAATGGGAATCATCAACTACTCACATGTATGCCGCAAGCGCCACACGTGCTCGGGGGGCTAATGTTGATACCCATTTTCGCGACACATTTCGTACAAGCCTGATTCAACTAAGCCCGACTTCTTTGTGGGCTCAATTTATGTTAAGCATGGCCCAAGCCCATGTGACTTATTGGGGAAATTGAAGAAGTGTGGTTTGGAGAGTATAGGTCGATTCCTTTCGGACCTTTTGCATGAGCCCAGCCCATGCGTGCTACCAAGTCGGCAAAGGACACTGGTAGCACCTCAGGCTCATGGAGGAGGTCTTGTATCCGAAATTTTCACCCCAAAACAGCTTTTATGCTCTGTGTGACTGTGGCCCAAAGCTTCTGCCCAAACCATTTTTCCTTTAAATATAGTTGGCTCCCATTGGCCAACTCCATCTGCTAGCCCTCACTTAGGTGACCCTCCCAATGGTCTGAAATTTCTGACCAAAGGAAACCAATTAAAGAAAACCCACTTTATTTCCAAAATCATGCTAAAAGCATACCAAACTCTTCCCTAAACAAAAGCAACCCAAGCCAAAACACCAAAATAGTATCATAGGGGATAAAAACATCTTCCACTACTCAAAAACCAGTCACTTAGAGCACCCCAAGTTCAATACAAAAGGCCCCAATCAAATTCAAAATGGGGCAACCACGTTCTACCTAGAGACCTAAAACTTTAGAATAAAAACTCATTCAGCCAGTCAATAATCTCACAATTCCGAAGCTTGGGGGTGGAAATATGGGTATAGGGGAACCTTCCCCCTCTTCCTCACGACCTCCCTCAATTTCCTCTTCTGTGTGACTGCGGGTCGAAGTTTCAGACCTGTTGAGCCACGTTCTATTCATATACCTGAAATTTCATAGCCAAACCTCATTCAGCTAGTCAACAATCTCTCAATTCCGAAGCTTGGGGGTGGAAATATGGGTACAGAGGAACCTTCCCTCTCCTCCTCATAACCTCTCTCAATTCCCTCTTCTGTGTGACTGTGGGTCGAAATTTCAAACCTATTATGTTTTTATGGTTTTCTGCATTTTTGTTATAAGCATTTTGATTGTCTCTTGTCAAAGCACCATTAGCCTTTTGTTCATTATACATTTGGAATTTTGGGCTTGATTCTCCACAATAAACATTTCTAAAGAACCCAAGGGGAGATTTGGGTCATTCTCGCATTTTCGGCCCTTGTCGCAAAAACGTCCCCGACACCAACCAATATGGTCCTATACTATACGTTTGGTTTGGCTCACGCCCTGTCCTCATCGTTTCCTCCCCAACTGCCGCTGAGGAATGCTTCACAAAAAATGACATTGTTTTCGCAAACCACCCTCGGTTTATTGCTGGGAAACACCTTGGTTACAATTACACTACTATTGTTTGGGCCTCATATGGTGACCTCTGGCGCAACTTAAGGCGCATAGCTTCCCTTGAACTTTTGTCATCGAATCGACTCCAAATGTTGCATGACATACGTGCTGATGAGGTTTGTTAATTGTTACAATATAGGTTGTTGTTTTATTACACTTGCTGATATACACTCTGTAAACATAACGTCCATAATTTCACAAGTCACATTTTTTTATTAATGTCCACATTTTAAACGTGAAATAAGTAATGTGTATAGTCGATGTACAATAAGGATTATTTGAGGATCAGTGCCTAATAGGCTTAAGCTAAGTTCTATGTAAATACTTTATATTGTATAGAAGTGAATAAGAAATATTAATTCAGTCTTGCTCTCTTTCTACAAGGTTAAATCGTTGATTCGCCAGGTTTGTGGAGGCTCAAAAGGGGATGATGAGTCTCACACTTTGGATATGAAGGCTAAGTTTTTTGAGCTTACACTCAATATCATGATGAGGATGATTGCAGGGAAGAGGTATTATGAAGAGAGTGTGGAAGAATTGGAAGAAACAAAAAAGTTTAAAGAAATTGTGATGGAGACATTTGAGTTGAGTGGGTCTACAAATATAGGAGATTTCTTGCCGATTTTCAAGTGGGTTGGATTGAGTGGACTTGAGAAAAGGTTGGTGATATTGCAAGGGAAGAGGGATAAATTCATGCAGGATCTAATTGAAGAACTTAGAAGAACTAGGGATAGCTCTGATTTTGAAGGCAGGGCAAAGACCATGACTGACGTTCTTTTGTCATTGCAAGAAGCTGAACCAGAATATTATACGGATGAAATCAATAGAGGCATGATGCTGGTAAGCTTTTCTCACTTCCTCTCAGTAAAATCAGAAACGATCCTCTATTGGATGATGAAAATTTAGCATTTCACAAATTTAAATTTGGTGCTCGCCATTTAAATCAAGAAAGAAAAAAAAAAAATTTATATTCACAGAATTTGGAACATGTTATATTTTTGTCCTTAAAAATTGAAAATGTCACCCATGTGGTCTGTCCATTCACTTTTGTTAGATAGTTTTTTTTTTTTTTGGATGAAAACTGAACCTATATTATATTTTAGGGCTAAAATTGATATAGTTTAGGTTCTAATTTTGTCCCTGAAGTATCATCTAGGTTTTAATTTTATCTTTGAAACATAATAAAACAGGGACGAAATGTAAAACCTTTTAAATTTTTTTGTGACAAATAGAACTTTTTAAACTCGAAGGACAAAAATAAATCATAAACTATATTTTAGGGACAAAAAAAAAAATCTTAAATCAATTTCATTTCTTATATAATGGATGAATTTATGGAAATTAAGTCAATTTTGTGGTGTAGTTACTTGAGTGGACATGATACCAACGAGTAAGGTTGTAAATGAGCCGAGTCAAGCCGAATATTAGAAGTTCAAACATTTTTATTTAATTTTATTTTGAATATGAGCAGAACTTGAACTCGTTGCCAGATAAGATTACATGTTTATGTTTGGTTTATTTTCTTGTCAAACAAGCATGAACTTATTCACATTATACTTGATTAACGTATTCTTTTCCATATATAGTATAACTATGACTAAAATTTCTTACCCCTTCACAAATCTATGAATTTTTCTACGAATATTAATTGTTTATATTATTCATAACTATAAATATGAATTTGATATTATTTGAACATAGTAACAAGCTTACACAATCCATTCTCAAGCTTATATAAGTATATTTTTGTACAAATATACATATAAAAATATAATATTATATATAGTTAAATCAAGCTTGCATGTTCTTAAACATATTATTATGTTTGAGCTTGACTTGTTTAATAGTCAAGTCTAAACTTATGCTTCAATTTGGCTTGTTTTTTAAATAAACAAACATGAGCAAGCTTTTTCTCAAGTTGAGCTCGAGGCATTTATAAACAATTTGGTTAATTACAACCACGAAGTCAATTTATGAGATGTCATTTGGACATAGTAAAAGTAAATCTTAATTTGAAGAAACAAGCTGATAGTGACCACATTTGATCAAATTTTATAATTAAATCTCCTGTTGACTTCGTTGATGCTAATCCATGCAATTTGATGATATCATGACAAGAACATCTACTGTAGCCTATTCAAGAAAAGAACGGAGAACAAAGTTATATGACTCTTATTAAATATGAGAAATTTTTATTGCACAATCTCACCTATACACACAATATATATATATATATATATATATATATATATATATATTGTGGGGCCAGAAATAGTTAGGCAACCCCGGCCCACTTCGAACCAGGCCCAAAGGTCCATGCCGAGGACGCGTCCAAGGTCCGAGGACTGAAGTGTAAAGCCCAGCTGCCCAGGAAACAGTGTCGAGGATGATAACGTCCTCGGAATTCCGAGGTCCGAAAGTGGACAAGCAGCACACCATCAAGGGGAGTCTCCCCGAGCATCTAAGGAGCAAACAGCAAGTACCAAATACCGGACATGGAAGCATGGTGGAGGAGCAAGTCACAGATGAACTGTCACCTCCACATTAAATGCCCTCAACTAATGCTCTGGCCGCATTAATGAGGATAGGACCCCTGAACAGTGCCGTCTTGGGCGCTGCAACCCTCAGGAAGGATGGGAATGCAGCTAATGGGACAGGCTCTCAAGTGGTGGCCTGGCTGATCAACAAATGTAGGGCTAGGATCAACTGAGAGAGAGATATATAATGTAAGAAGTCCCTCTTGAAGGGGGGACGGATGGAAAAACCAGAGAAAAGAAATACTGTAGCAGTTTATATTCTCTCAAACCTTGTAACCTTGTAACCTTTCTTAAAAGAGATAATAAGAACTTCAAGCTCTGTAAGACCCGTCCGAGGAGCCTTCTTGTGCATCCTAACCCACGTTTAAGTTATCAGCATTCACATATAACCATGCATGGCCGTTGCATTCCTCACTAGGGCCTAGCTCTTGAACCCATACTCTATAAATTCATTGCAGGGTTAGCTGGGCTTGGGTCCACTCTCTACACGTAGGAGCGCTCGAAACCGGTCCCTACAATTGGCGTCGTCTGTGGGAAGAACTTGTGCGTTAGTAAGGGCAACAGTCAAGCATGGTAGGATCAGGACCTCACCAAAGAAATCCCTATCGACCCGAACCGGCTAAGTCCCGGCATCAGGGTAACTATGGCGACCCCGGGGGTGGTCAGAACGATAACGGACGATTTCGAGAAGGAAGCGTGCATACTTTAACAGCGAGCGAAAGCCAAGCCCGCTGGGACGGGCACGTTCCCCAGAAGCGCGACGATGGCCAGGCCACGCGGTCGAAAGAGGCCTATAGCCACGCATCCTAGAAGAAGGATGATAAGGTGGCCATGCAGCGCGAGATAGATGATCTGAAGAGGAAGCTGCGCCGTGCGCAACGAAGACGGTCCGAACCCAGTCCTGACCTGCCCTCTGATGACGAGAGTGATGATGAATACAGGCAAAGGTCAAGAATGCCCCCCAACGAGACTTTCTCCCACGAGGAAGAGCGCTACCAGAGGCGTTGGCGTGCCAACCCAACCCCCAGGGGCTTAGGAGGTGACGCCATGAGCAAGGCGCTGGATCAGCTCTCCAGGTCGCCCTTCACGCGTCGTATAGAGGAGGCAGAGCTTCCTCGGCGGTTCCAGCAGCCAACCTTCACCACTTACAACGGCAAGACGGATCCCGTGGAGCATGTGAGCCAGTTCAACCAAAGGATGACTGTCCACTCCAAGAACGAAGCGCTAATGTGCAAAGTCTTCCCATCCAGCTTGGGACCTGTGGCAATGAGGTGGTTCAACGGTCTAAGGACGAATTCCATAGACTCGTACAGACAGCTGACCCAGGCTTTTGGCTCCCGCTTTGTCACGAACAGCAGGCCTCCTCGGCCCATGAGCGCGTTGCTGTCTCTATCCATGCGTGACGGGGAGACCCTCAAAGCTTACTCGGACAAGTACTGGGAGATTTACAACGAGCTGGACGGCAAGTATGACGCTGTCGCGATCAGTACATTCCAGAATGGACTACCAATGGGGCATGGCCTAAGGAAGTCCTTAACCGGTAAGCCCGCCACCAGCGTGTGGCAACTGATGGATCGGATCGACAAGTACAAGCGGGTAGAGGAAGACATGCTGCAGGGCAAGGGGAAAGAGAAGGCTATCCCTCAGGAGAGGAGGGATTTCAGGTCAGACAGGTACAGCAACGCCCGACCGAGGAGGGACTTCGGTGGGCAATCCGGGGCGACCAATGCTCAGACCGTCGGCGCAGTATTCCGAGAACCCGTACACAAGATCCTAGAAAGGATAAAGAACGAGCCATACTTCAGGTGGCCAACTAAGATGATTGGAGAGCCTGATAGGCGCAACCAGAACCAATACTGCCAATACCACCAGGACCACGGACATGCCACGGAGGACTGCAGGAACCTCTGGAACCACCTGGACCAGCTAGTCCGGGATGGAAAGCTGAAGCACCTTCTGCACCATTCCAGCGGACAGCAGGGCCAGGCCTACCAAGAGCCTCGGAGGGACACCGCCATGGGGCAGCCCGCTGGGACGATCAACGTAATCTTGGCGGCACTAGGAAGAACAGGCACATGCCCTTCGCGAGTGCTGTCCGTAGCCCAACTGCCTGCCGAGGACTCCCGGACAAGGCCGAAGAGAGCCAGGAGGAGTCTTCCCCCAGCCTTGAGTTTCTCGGAGGAGGACAAGATTGAGACAACCTAACCCCATGATGACGCTCTAATCGTCACCCTTAGAATCGGGGGCTACGACGTGAAAAGGGTGATGGTGGATGGTGGCAGCGCAGCCGAGGTCATGTGTCTAGACCTCTACAAGGGGTTGGGGCTAAAACCGAAGGACCTCACACCTTATAGCTCCCCCCTAATGAGCTTCGACGGAAAGCTCGTCATCCCAAAGGGCATGATTAGGCTGCCCATACAGACAGGCCCAGAGGTGGTGGAGGTGAACTTTGTAGTGGTGGACACATACTCCCCCTACACGACCATCGTAGGAAGGCCCTAGCTACACGCTTTGGGGGGCGTAGCCTCCACCTTGCACCAGAAGGTGAAATTCCCATCAGGGGACCAGGTTCTGGAGATCTGAGGTTACCAGCCCACGGCGAGGCAGTGCACGGTAGCTGCCATATCTTATCGGCTTGATGCACAGCCCTCGGCCCCCGCCGAGGAAGATTCATAGCAATCAAAGACCCTGGTGGCACCTCCCGATACAGCTGCCGAGGATGCCAAATGTGAGAACCTAGAGAAGGTGGTAATTGACGATGATCCGGAGAAGTTCTTCCAGGTCGGGACCCAGCTGCCTCCCTAGGAGAAGGAGGAGTTACTTGAGTTCCTCAAAAGGAACCTTGACGTGTTCGCATGGGACCCCTGCAACGCCCCTGGGATTGATCCATCCTTCATCTGTCACCACCTTAACGTCAACCCATCTGTGATCCCCAAGAAGCAGCCACCCCGGCACCCGTCGAAGGAGCACGCTGATGCAATCAGGGAAGAGGTCAATAAGCTTAAGCACGCGGGGGCTATTAAAGAAGTCTTTTACCCCGAATGGTTGGCCAACGCTGTGGTGGTCAAGAAGAAAAGTGGGAAGTGGAGGGTTTGTGTAGATTTCACAGACCTGAACAAAGCATGCCCAAAGGACCCCTTCCCAATGCCACGAATAGATCAGCTAGTAGATGCGACGGCAGACCATCCTCGGATGAGCTTCCTAGATGCCTTTCAGGGCTATCATCAAATCCCACTAGCCTTGGAGGACCAAGAGAAGACGGCCTTTGTGACGCCCATTGGGAACTACCACTACAAGGTTATGCCGTTTGGCTTGAAAAACGTCGGATCCACCTACCAAAGGATGATGACGAGAATGGTCGAGCCAATGCTGGGCCAGAGCGTCGAGGTCTATGTTGATGATATGGTGGTGAAGAGCAAATTGGTATCCGAGCACCTGGAGGACCTCAGCCGCATATTTGACGTCCTAAGAAAGCACAAGCTCCGCCTTAATGCCTCAAAATGCTCGTTTGGCGTAGGCTTTGGCAAGTTTTTGGGGTACATGATCACCCACCGTGGGATCGAAGTCGACCCTGACCAAATCAAGGCCATTCACAATTTGAAGCCTCCGCAGAACCCCAAGGAGATCCAAAAGCTCATTGGGATGATCGTGGCGCTGAACCGATTCATTTCCAGGTCGGCTGACAGGTGCAGGCCCTTCTACCTCCAAATCAACAAGTGGAAAGGATTTTAGTGGTCCGAGGATTGTGCCATAGCTTTCCAGCAACTCAAGGAGTATCTATCCTGGCCGCCTATTATGTCCAATCCTGAGGCCGACGAGGTCCTATACGCATACCTTGCGGTGGCGCCCCACGCAGTGAGCCTAGTACTAGTACGAGAAGATAATGGCGTTCAAAAGCCAGTTTATTACGTTAGCAAGTCACTGTACGAAGCGGAGGTCAGATACCTACCCCTAGAGAAAGCCATACAGGCTGTGGTTCACGCCATGAGAAAGCTCCCCCATTACTTCCAAGCTCACACGGTGGTTGTCCTAACCCAATTGCCCTTGAAGTCTGTACTCCGGACCGCTGATTACACAGGAAGAATCGCGAAGTGGAACACAATTCTGGGGGCTTTCGACGTCAAGTACATGCCTCGGACTTCTATAAAAGGCCAGGTTCTGGCAGATTTGACGGCCAAGATCGCTGAACCAGTCGTGGAAGTGACAGCCGAGGAGAAGAGCTGTGATGGGAAATCAGTTGGCGCAATCTCCATCTCGGAGTCACCATGTTAGAAAGAATATGTTGATGGCGCGGCAAACCAAAGGGGGTCCGGAGTGGGGCTGGTCCTAGTATCCCCTGAAGATCATGTCATTGAGAAGTCCTTGAGGCTCGGATTCATGGCCACGAACAACGAGGCCGAATATGAGGCATTACTGCAAGGGATGGTCATGGTGCAAAAGATGGGAGGAAAGTCGATAGAGATGTTCTCAGACTCAAGATTGGTGGTAGGACAGGTAAAGGGGGAGATGGAGGCCAGAGATTCAAGAATGCAAGAATACCTGAGCCAAGTCAAGCGCTTGCAGTTGGAGTTTGGCCCCTTCAGCTTGTCCCATATTCCTAGGAGTGGAAACAGTCATGCCGATTCACTTGCCACACTCGCAACCTCCTCGGCAGAGGCTCTGCCTCGGATCATACTTGTGGAGCACCTGGAGAGGGCAAGTAAAGTGCCAGAGGGAGTGACCCCCATCCATCACGTTGAAATGGGTCCTAGCTAGATGGACCCCATAGTGAGATTCCTCAAAGATGATGTCCTGCCTGAGGAGAGGTCGGAGGCAGAAAAGATACGAAGGAAAGCTCCTCGGTTCTGGTTGTCCGAGAATCATAAACTATACAGGCGCTCCTACTCTGGGCCATATCTGCTGTGCGTCCACCCCGAGGCGGCAGAGTTCTTGCTCAAGGAGCTGCACGAAGGAATCTGTGGGAGCCACACAGGGGGGAGATCCCTGGCTCACCGAGCTGTCACGCAAGGATACTGGTGGCCGGGGATGCAGCAAGAGGCCAAGGAATATGTCAAGAAGTGCGACCAGTGCCAAAGGTTCGCCCCAAACATCCATCAGCCAGGAGGGGCCCTCAATCCTTTGTCCAGTCCATGGCCGTTTGCCCAGTGGGGCTTGGACATTGTGGGACCTTTCCCCAGAGCTCCAGGGAATAAGAGGTATCTGTTGGTGGCCACGAACTACTTCACCAAGTGGGTCGAGGCCGAGCCGCTAGCCAACATCAGGGACGTGGACGTGAAAAACTTCCTTTGGAGGAACATAGTTACACGATTCGGGATCCCTCATACCCTCATCTCGGACAATGGGCTCTAATTCGATAGCAAGGCCTTCAGGAGGTACTGTTGCGAACTTGGGATCACAAACAGGTACTCGACGCCAGCCTACCCTCAAGGAAACGGACAGGCCGAGGCTATCAACAAGGTTATCGTCAACGGCCTTAAGAAGAGATTGGATGATGCCAAGGGGAGATGGGTAGAAGAGCTGCCCCACGTCCTCTGGACGTACCGGACCACACCCCGGCGCTCAACGGGGGAAACACCTTTTGCCATGACTTATGGCGCCGAGGCGGTGATCCCCCTGGAAACAAACTTCCCGACGCTAAGGACAAGCTCCTTCACTCCAGGCAGCAATGATGAACTGCTAGGGCAGAGTCTGGACCTGGTAGACGAACGAAGAGAGCAAGCAATGATCCAGCTGGCCTATTACCAGCAAAAGCTCAAGCAAGGATATGACGTCAATGTAAAGCTCAGACCACTAGCGCCGGGGGACCTGGTGCTGAGAAAAGTCGTAGGAGCTGCCAAAAACCCCTCTTGGGGAAAGCTCGAGCCCAACTGGAAGGGGCCCTACCGAATCACCTCAATAACAGGGGTAGGAGCATACTATTTAGAAGATTTAGATGACAAACCGGTACCTCGTCCATGGAATGTAAATAACCTGAAAAGGTATTACTATTAATAAAGAAGTCTTTTTTGATTCAGATGTTCTGCCTATCATGATCACACGTCTCGCGTCCCAACGGCAAATATATCTGGGTACTAGACTGAACCTAGGTCTTGCATGGTCCAAGGACTCAAACCTATGGGGAAACTAGTTACTTACAACCAAACTGAAGCGTTAGACAGAACCAAGGCTCTGCATGGTCCTTGGACTCAGGCCTATGGGGAAACTAACCACTCATATATCTGGGTACTAGACAGAACCTAGGTCTTGCATGGTCCAAGGACTCAAACCTATGGGGAAACTAGTTACTTACAGCCAAACTGAAGCGTTAGACAGAACCAAGGCTCTGCATGGTCCTCGGACTCAGGCCTATGGGAAAACTAACTACTTCAGAAGACCAAGTGTTAGGCAGAACCAAGGCTCTGCATGGTCCTTAGACTCAGGCCTATGGGGAAGCTAACTACTTCAAAGGGATCCTAAGTGTCTACTCGAAGAAATTCTACCTGGTCCTTAGGAAACGAAAGGTCCACCCAAGCATACATGCCCTCATTATAATAATTGATGCTGCGATTGGCCGAGATACAATTGAAGTTAAAATCATACAAGTAAAGAAAAAGCGGATAGCGTGCAAGTAGGCAAACAGCCACAACAAATAGAAAAAGAAACAAAGCTCGCATTTCATTAAGTCCAAAAGAATTACACAATGGGAGTTACATTACAAATAAAGAAAAGGGGAAGAAAAAGATGCAAAAAATAAAGTGAGGCAGGCAGAGGCGCCAAGGAGCCTAGTCCTTCTATTTAGTTGCCCGCTCCGGTGGGTGGCTGGCCCATAGCTGCCTCAGGGTCCTCTGAGCCCTAACTGAGTGGGATGGCCTGCAGAGGCACGGCAGGAATAGCTGCCCCCTCAGCGGAAGAAACCTGGGCATCGGGGGAGGGCTTTGCAACCTGCTGAGGCACGTCCTCGTTAGAGCCGTCACTCAATTCAACCACCACGGGAGGATTACTCCCTTGGACTGGCTCATCAGTGGCTCCAGCGTCCGAGGCCCCCTCACCTGGAGTAGCAGCAGTCTCCACAGCAGCCTCCTCAGCCTCAGAGCCATCTGGGGCAGCCTCGCGGATGGCAGGGGGTAGTACACACTCTCCTCCTTCCACAGGTCAGAAGAGGCCTCCACCTCAGCTTGTTTGAGGGCTTCACTCCAAGTTTCGGAGCAGTAGCGCCTACATACCCCAGGGACTTGGGATTTGTAGGCAGCTGCTGTCTCAGTTGCCCCAGCAGCATAGGCTGCCTCCTCAGCTTCCTCCTTGGTGGCCCAGGCCTTCTCCCTACCTTGCTCTGCCTCAAACTTGGCCCTCTCAGCTTCCTCTTTGGCCCATTCAGCCACCCTCTTGGCCTCCTCAACATCGGCCACCTTCTTCGTCAGGCCAGCTATCAGCTCCTCGGCGAGCTTCAGCTGCCCCTCTACCTCACCCAGACGCTTCGTCTGAGTTTCGGCCTGCCTCTGGGCACCCTCAAGGCCTGAAAATGCGCTGTTCTGAGCCTGGGTCATTGCCTTCAGCTCCTTCCTGGCCTTGGCAAGGTCCTCCTCGGAGGTCTTGAGGGTCCGAGTAGCCTCCAAGCGCCTATCGCGCTCTGCATCCATGGCCTTTCCATGGTCATTGGCCGCCTCCTCCAGCCTGAAAGTGGCCTGGACAGCCTGCCAAACAAAATAGATACATGATAATTAGCCGAGCTCAAAAAAAGAAAGGAAGGCAGAAAAAACTGAAGCAAGAAAAAAAAAAAAACACAAGTGTTAAGGGTCTTACCATCCCCAAATATTGCTTGAGGCAGAGGAAGACCTCCCTACTCCTCATGGTCCCCAGCTGCTCCATGTCCGTAGGAAGGAGCAGGCATTTCTCCACCGCGTCGGCCACGTACGCGCCTTCGCCATCCCTAAAGTCCCTGAGGGAAGAGTCATCCCTCAAAGGTGCCCCACGGAGCATTGGGGCGGGGAGCCAGGCTTGAACCTCGGGCGGGGCAGTGACTTGTTTGTCCTGGGCTATGGAGCCTATCCTCAGCTGCTTCGAGGGCCGCCGAGTGTCATCCCCCTCCCGTGCGGGCCCAGACTTGTCCTCGATGGGCCTCTTGCCCTTATCCTTCTTTTGCTTAGGATCAGCAGGCTCGTGCCTGGACGGCGGGTTCGTCTGAGGCGGAGGAGGAGGAGGCCTAGATTGAGTTGAGGCCGACCTGGTCTGAGCAGGACGAGTCTTTGGAGGAGGGGGAGGAAGCCTCGGCTTGGACTTCCCCGGTTGCCCTTCGATTAGGTTGTGTAGACTGGGTTGGGCCTTCTTCTTGTTGCCCATCTCAAGCCGAGAAGATGTCTCCGACGCTAAGAGGTTTGCTTCGATTAGACGAGGATCACCCAAGTCTCCAGAAGGGTCCTCGGACTGATGGACTTGCTCAAAAACGTCAAAATCGTTCTCGGCAGGACCAAAATCTGCAGCTTCCCCTTCCCTCTCTAAGTTCTCTTCCGCGGCCTCTGGGAATGTATGGGAGGAAGAGGGGACTGCTAACGTGACGCCTTCCGAAGTGGAGGGATCCTCGGGAAACTCGACCCCGTCCTCGGTCACAGTTATTTTCAGCAGCCGAGGATCTTTTGCTCTGATCACGTGCTTTGGGGCCGCGAACGATTTTTGGAGCGGAGTGTACCCCAAGATCTTGTGAGTGGCTCTAACTTGGTGGTCTGCTTCGTTTTCAAAAACCGCCGACCTGAGCACCTTCTGCAAGTCTTCCTTGTTGATTAAGTTGAAGTGGCGCGTGAAGGCGTGCGGATCTGCAACAAGAAATCACATTCACGATTAGTAACCAAACAGTACAAGAAAGAAATGACACATAAAACAAGTTAGAATCTTTGAACCCCCTCCTACTCCCACTGCCCCACCTGGTGTCCCCTCTGTCGTCGGGCAGTGAAGGCCATTGTGCCACGCTCCAAACACGATGAGAAAATCCTCGTTCATCCCCTTGTTGAGCTCAGGGAGGCACTGGATAAGCCGGACCCTGTCGTCCCTTGTCCTCATGTAATACGACTTGTTCTTCAGGTGTTGGAGATTGTAGCAGTAGTTCACGTCATGATAGGTCAACCTTAGCCCCATCTTCTCGTTCAGAGCATCCACACTGCCCAGAATTCTGAAGATGTTGGAGGCGCACTGGGTGGGGGTTAACCGGAAGTATGTAAGGTAACCCCTCGTCACCGGCCCCATGGGGATCCTCATCCCCCCTTCAAGGAAGGCGATGATGGGAATCACCACCTCGCCCTCCTGCCTCCGGAGGTGCCACTCACCCTCCTCATAATACCTCAAGCCCACGTTAGCCGGTATCTTATAATCGGCGATGAATTTCTCCATCGCCTCCTCAGTGTAGACGTACTTCTTGAGCCTACCTATCCCAAATGGCGCCTAAGAGAGCTAAAGAAAGAGCAAATAAAAGAGAAGGAGGAGTAGAGAGGAAGAAAACTCAGAAAGGGATAGAGCGACTTACAGAAATGAGGAGGAGCTCCTCGGACAGGCTTTTTATGCTGGAGATGTAGGTGAAAATTTGGCTGGACTCTGAATGAAGGCGCAAGAGCTCTTGATTGTGAATGAAAAAAGGAGAAAGCGGTTCGAATGGGTATTTATACCCTAGATGGAAGAGCCGCGCGAGTTTTCCCGCCCATAAATGCTAGGCGCATCCCCACCGTTAGATTATCATCTGCCCGTTGAACGTGGGGAGCAGAAAGCCGCCCGAATTTAATGCGGGACACGTTACGCGAACCGAAGTGCCAGTAACGCACCTTGGGCAGATGAAAAGACTCCCACGCTGACGAGGGACAAGACTCGATTGGACACGGAGCAGGCCCGAGGATGTCAAAATCCTCCTTTTCGCCCGAGGATGCGGACAGCAAGATTTTGAGGGGCTATTGTAGGGCCAGAAATAGTCAGGCAACCCCGGCCCACTTCGAACCAGGCCCAAAGGCCCATGCCGAGGACGCGTCCAAGGTCCGAGGACTGAAGTGTAATGCCCAGCTGCCCAGGAAACAGTGCCGAGGATGATGACGTCCTCGGAATTCCGAGATCCGAAAGTGGACAAGCAGCACACCATCAAGGGGAATCTCCCCGAGCATCCAAGGAGCAAACAGCAAGTACCAAATACCGGACATGGAAGCATGGTGGAGGAGCAAGTCCCAGATGAACTGTCACCTCCACATTAAATGCCCTCAACTAACGCCATGGCCGCATTAATGAGGATAGGACCCCTGAACAGTGCCGTCTTGGGCGCTGCAACCCACAGGAGGGATGGGAATGCGGCTGATGGGACAGACTCTCAAATGGTGGCCTGGCTAATCAACAAATGTAGGGCTAGGATCAACTGAGAGAGATATATATAATGTAAGAAGTCCCTCTTGAAGGGGAACGGACGGAAAAACCAGAGAAAAGAAAGACTGTAGCAGTTTACATTCTCTCAAACCTTGTAACCTTTCTGAAAAGAGATAATAAGAACTTCAAGCTCTGTAAGACCCGTCCGAGGAGCCTTATTGTGCATCCTAACCCACGTTTAAGTTATCAGCATTCACGTACAACCATGCATGGCCGTTGCATTCCTTACTAGGGCCTAGCTCTTGAACCCATACTCTATAAATTCATTGCAGGGTTAACTGGGCTTGGGTCCACTCTCTACACGTAGGAGTGCTCGAAACCGGTCCCTACATATATATATATATATATATATATATATATATATATATATATTCATTCAGTTTTTTGAACTAAAAAGTCTGAAATCTTGACTTTGACAATTTCTGTACGAAAGTGGTGAGTGTATGTGTTATACGTGTGAGTACGTAGAATAGACATTGCTCTTTATATTTTATGTTATTTTTTAAAGTCTAACCCATTTGTTTTCTTTATTCCATTGTGTTCAAACTTCAAACTATTACTTTTACTTTAAATGGTGGGATTTCATCTATGATCTCAATCCACTTCCTTTATGCTAAATTGTTTTATCTTTTTTTTTATGATGTTTCTATTTATCTTTAAGGGAAAATATTGAGGTCTCTTTGTTTAAGTAAACGAGAATCCTAATGAGAGGAGTTAACCATTATTGCTCTAAAAATGGACGGTACCAATTCGCTAATGGACATATAAATCCTTTTACCCGAAGTTGATTGTCTTTAATTCATACTATTGTTTTTTTTTTTTTTTTTTTTAGAGAGTTTCAACCTATGGCGTCCACTCCTGGTGATAGCTCTTTAATTCATACTATTGTTATGTCCCACCTATCAACACAGTATCATGTTTGTGTAATATATAAATAACTAGTCGCTGACCCACACGATGCGTGAGAATAGATAATTATATTTTAGTTATGGTATAATATATAATCTGTTCTCTAAATTTTGTGGAAAATAATTTGTTCTCCTAAAAACTTAAACAATTTCTAAAATTATTTTTCATTTATTTATTTCAAAAAATATATTATCATTTTATTATTTGGATTTATTTTATTGATATTATTCATTTTTTAGGCGGTCCATATTTTGATAAATTATGTTATCATGCGTTATATTTTCCTAATTTGTTTTTCCTATACAAATAAACTGTTTGAGTTTCAAATATATTATTCAAAATTTTCATCCTCTTATTATATTTATAATTTTTGTTATCGTAGGAGTAGCTTTGAACTATTGATTGAATTTTTTTTATTAATATAGATACATGAAATTGGAACTGTGTATTTCTTAGATATTACCATATTATAGATTTAATATTTAAAATAATACGTAGGAAAAAAGTAGACTTTAAGTCTAAAATTGAACACTTCACCTATCGAAATGAAAGAAAATAATCTGTATAACATAAAGAGAACATGATCTATTTTTTTTTTTTTTTTAACTACATACACTTTTATTTATTAAGATTTAACTGCCTTTAACTGGATCTTCATATCGCATTTTTGTTACTACGCTTCTGAAGAGCCTTCTCATCCGTCATATCATTGGCCACATCATTATTCTTATTTTTTACCTTTAATTTTTTTGAAAATATTAAATATATAAATATATTGGCTTTACAAATTCATCTTAGGTAGTTTTAACTTTACATATTCATTTACATTAATTTTGATATTATAACTAAATAATAAATCTATGAAAAATAAAAATAAAAATATTGCTTTCATCTTGAGCAGTTTAATTTTAATAGTTGATAGACACATTCAAATACATAGTCAACATTGTATTTTGATATATATTCAAAATCTCACTTCCAAAATAACTAATTAAGTATCATGTCAAAAAAAGAAATCAAACAAAAGCTAAAAGAGGGAGAGAGAAGACTTGTGAGTTGTGACGGAAAACTTAAAAAATCAAACACACTACCAAATCGTATTAACCCAAAATAGTATTATATAAAAAAAAATACAATGATTTGTCAACCTAAAGTGAAGTTGCAAAAAAGAATATGTATATATATATATATATATATATAGAGAGAGAGAGAGAGAGAGAGAGAGAGAGAGAGAGTAATCACCTTTTTCAAGAGAGAAATAGAAAATAAAATGAGAAAAAAAAAGCATCAAATAAAAAATATAGTCATAAGTTAAACATCAAATTATTCAAGCCATGATATAAAATAGAATAACATTATTTTCTTGTAAACTATATTTATATGCAATAAAATAACATTTAACAATTATAGGAAATAAAATGAAAAAGATAATAACTTAAAAACACAAAACCAAATTGCAACCCAAAGTAAAACACTAAAGAACACATAAATACATCAATCTAAAGTAGAGATACAAAAAATAAAAAATTCACACAAAAATAAAACATGAGAGAGAGAGAGAGTAATAACATTTTTCATGTGAGAAAATATGTATAGAATGGGATAGAGAATGTCATATTTATACTAATAGAATTGGGATAAAAAGATTCAAAATAAAAGGAAGATGAAGAGATAGATGAGGATTGACATTAAGGTTGAGAGTAGTAGAGAAATGAAATGGTAAAAGAAAGTTATGGTTGGAAGTAATGGAGAGAAGTGAGAAATAGGTTGATGATGTGGTCGCTGATGTGACTCAACAGAAGCGTAGCAACAATAAATACTACGCTTTAGCTTTTAGATATATATAGATTAGAAAAGTTTTCAAACCCACCAACACGTTTAAAGATGTAAAGCCTTTGTTAACGGATGCTTAAATGCATTTATTTAGGATATGCTTTTAGAAATTTTTATAGAAAAGGAAAAAAGTGATTTACAGTTTTTTAAATTTTTTCACCGAAGTAGTATAAAAACTTTCTTACAATAGTTTATTAATAAATTCTTTAAAAGCATCTGTTAACCGAATCCTTAAGCAAATGCCACTCTTATTTTTGTGTCCAGGTCATGTTATCAGCAGGGACTAACACTTCATCTGGAACCATGGAGTGGGCGATGTCACTGTTGCTAAACAATCCAGAGACCATTGTGAAAGTACAAGCAGAAATTGACAAACACATTGGACAAAGCAGGCTAATTGAAGAATCAAATCTTGCAAACCTTCCTTATCTTCGTGGCATTATAAATGAGACACTTTGGATGTACCTAGCTGGCCCACTATTACCAGCCCACGAGTCCTCGGAGGAGTGCACTGTGGGAGGCTTCCGTGTCCCACGTGGCACGATGCTATTGGTGAATGCGTGGGCCATACAAAATGATCCTAAGATATGGGCAGAACCCATGAAATTCAAGCCAGAGAGGTTCCTAGGTCTAGAAGAACAAAGAGATGGCATTATGTTGTTACCATTTGGGGCAGGTAGAAGAGGTTGTCCTGGGGAGGGCCTAGCCACAAGGATAGTTGGGCTAGCCTTAGGCTCAATAATTCAATGCTTTTAATGGAAAAGAATTGGAAAAGATATGGTGGACATGACTGAAAGGGTTGGGCTTACCATGTCTAAAGCCCATCCCTTATTAGCCAAGTGTAAACCACGCCCTACCATGGAAAATTTCCTTTCTCAACTTTGAGAACATTTTGTGGGTATTTTAGATTGCCAGCTCCAAGAAAGTATTTTGTATATTCGGTATATGCATATATCATCTCTCTCTCAGTATATGAATCCTATTCAGTTTGTAGGACACAAATTGTGAAATAATTTTAAAAATAAAATGTCAAATGCATAAAATAAATATTATTCCCTTTCATAGTTCTCCTCTCTGTTTTAAATTTGAATTTTAACATAGAGCAACCTACAAAGAAATTTAAGACAATGGCTTCCACATAAAAAATGTTCTAGTGTCAAGGTTGGGCACATGTTTATTAATTAGTATTTACTTTTTTTTTAGAGAGTTTCAACCGCTCCTAATGATAACTTATTATCATCAGACCAAGACATCAAATAGTTTTTGATGTAGGCGGGAATTGAACTTCAGATCTCTTATACAACTATCAAAGACTTTATCAGTTGAGCTAACTGAAACCCATCTCTTTCATGTCTATTTTGAATATTCTTTTTTAAAATTTTTAGCTTATTTTTTAATATCTAGTTTTTTAAAATTTTAGCTTTTCTAGGCACAATTATACTTTAACCAACTTTCACTAAATTAATAAATAAGCTTTCAGCAACAAGTTACGTCCAAATATACTCTTAGTAGCATTTTTAATAGCACAGTTGCATCTTTCATTCAAATGTGTGGGTGAAAATACAAAAAAACACAAGTTACAATGTCCGTTCTTGGTAATCTCAATATAATTAAACTGAAGTGTGAAAATTTCACTCTCTTTAAGGAGATTCAAGCTCTTTACCATTGGCAAGGTCCAAGATTGGCGTGGTAGACCTTCTCTTGATTTGTCTTCTCCAAGATGCAATAGCCCAAAAATGTTATTTGGCTCAAACAAAATCTGCACAAGTGATTGAGTCCAAAGCTTCACCAAAAGTACACATTTCTTTCCTCAAAAACTCAATAATGCTCTCAAGTGTGTATGTGTGATAGAATGATTGTAGTGTGGTGTATTAGGATTGGTTCTAAGAATGCCTATTTATAGGCTCAATGGATCTCTTGAGATTAATAACTCATTTAATTAGATGTTGAGTATGGTTTTAAAAACCGATACGGTGAAAGAACTAAAAAATGAGCTAATTACAGGTTTTATGGTTGAACCAGTGACGTCATAAATAATTTAATTATTATGTATTTAAATTATATAAATAATTAATGATTTTTTAATGGGTCCGGTTAATGTGTGCCCTTAGAGCACACATTAAGCCATCCATTTTTAAAAACATTTTCTCGGAAATTGAAAAAGTTGTCAATACTTTTTCAATTCTCGAGAAAATATTTTCAAAAATTATTAATTATTGTGTGCCCTTAGGGCACACATTAGCAAAATCCTTTTTTAATATACTAAAACTAACAAACCAATAGTAATTGTGGGGCTAGAAAGAGTCAAGCAACCCCGGCCCACATCGAATCAGGCCCCAAAAGCCCACGCCGAGGACGCGTCCAAGGTCCGAGGACGAAAGTGTAGAGCCCAGTTGCCCAAGAAGCATTGCCGAGGATGATTACATCCTCGGACGCCCGAGATCAGAAAGTGAGCAAGCAGCACACCCTCAAGGGGAATCTCCCTGAGCATCCAATGAGCAAATAGCAAGTACCAAGCACCGGACATGGAAGCATGGTGGAGGAGCAAGTCCCAGATGAACTGTCACCTCCACATTAAATGCCCTCAACTAACGCCCTGGCCGCATTAATGAGGATAGGACCCCTGAACAGTGCCGTCTTGGGCGCTGCAACCCACAGTAGGGATGGGAATGCGGCTGATGGGACAGGCTCTCAAGTGGTGGCCTGGTTGATCAACAAATGTAGGGCTAGGATCAACTGAGAGAGAAGTATATAATGTAAGAAGTCTCTCTTGAAGGGGGGAGAGGGGAAAAACCAGAGAAAAGAAATACTGTAGCAGTTTATATTCTCTCAAACCTTGTAACCTTTCTGAAAAGAGATAATAAGAACTTCAAGCTCTGTAAGACCCGTCCGAGGAGCCTTATTGTGCATCCTAACCCACGTTTAAGTTATCAGCATTCACGTACAACCATGCATGGCCGTTGCATTCCTCACTAGGGCCTAGCTCTTGAACCCATACTCTATAAATTCATTGCAGGGTTAGCTGGGCTTGGGTCTACTTTCTCAACCAGTAGAAGTGCCCGAAACCGGTCCCTACAATTGGCGCCGTCTGTGGGAAGAACTTGTGCGTTAGTAAGGACAACAGTCAAGCATGGTAGGATCGGGCCCTCACCAAAGAACTCCCAATCGACCTGAACCGGCGAAGTCACGGCATCAGGGTAACTATGGCGACCCCGGGGGCGGTCAGAACGACAACGGACGATTTCGAGAAGGAAGCGTGCATACTTCAACAGCGAGCGAAAGCCAAGCCCGCCGGGACGGGCACGTTCCCCAGAAGCGCGACGATGGCCAGGCCACGCGATCGGAAGAGGCCCATAGCCACGCTTCCCAGAGAAAGGATGATAAGGTGGCCATGCAGCGCGAGATAGATGATCTGAAGAGGAAGCTGCGCCGTGCGCAGCGAAGACGGTCCGAACCCAGCCCTGACCTGCCCTCTGACGACGAGAGTGATGATGAATACAGGCAAAGGTCAAGAACGCCCCCCAGCGAGACTTTCTCCTATGAGGAGGAGCGCTACCAGAGGCGTAGGCGTGCCAACCCAACCCCCAGGGGCTTAGGAGGTGACGCCATGAGCAAGGCGCTGGATCAACTCTCCAGGTCGCCCTTCACGCGTCGTATAGAGGAGGCAGAGCTTCCTCGGCGGTTCCAGCAGCCAACCTTCATTGCTTACAACGGCAAAACGGATCCCGTGGAGCATGTGAGCTAGTTCAACTAGAGGATGGCTGTCCACTCCAAGAACGAGGCGCTGATGTGCAAAGTCTTCCCATCCAGCTTGGGACCTGTGGCGATGAGGTGGTTCAACGGTCTAAGGACGAATTCCATAGACTCGTACAGACAGCTGACCCAGGCTTTTGGTTCCCGCTTTGTCACGAATAGCAGGCCTCCTCGGCCCATGAGCGCATTGATGTCCCTATCCATGCATGACGGGGAGACCCTCAAGGCTTACTCGGACAAGTACTGGGAGATTTACAACGAGCTGGACGGCAAGTATGACGTCGTCACCATCAGTACATTCCAGAACGGGCTACCAATGGGGCACGGCCTGAGGAAATCCTTGACCGGAAAGCCCGCCACCAGCGTGCGGCAACTGATGGATCGAATCGACAAGTACAAGCGGGTAAAGGAAGACATGCTGCAGGGCAAGGGGAAAGAGAAGGCTATCCCTCAGGAGAGGAGGGATTTCAGGTCGGATAGGTACAGCAACGCCCAACCGGGGAGAGATTTCTGTGGGCAGTCCGGGGCGACCAATGCCCAGACCATCGGCGTAGTATTCCGAGAACCCGTACACAAGGTCCTGAAAAAGATAAAGAATGAGCCATACTTCAGGTGGCCGACTAAGATGATTGGAGAGCCTGATAGGTGCAACCAGAACCACTACTGCCAATACCACCAGGACCACGGACATGTCACGGAGGACTGCAGGAACCTCTGGAAACACCTGGACCAGCTAGTCCGGGATGGAAGGCTGAAACACCTTCTGCACCATTCCAGCGGCCAGCAAGGCCAGACCTACCAAGAGCCTCGAAGGGACGCCGCCGTAGGGCAGCCCGCTGGGACGATCAACATAATCTTGGCCGCGCCAGGAAGAACAGGCACACCCCCTTTGCGAGTATTGTCCGTAGCCCAACTGCCCGCCGAGGACCTTCGGACAGGGCCGAAGAGGTCCAGGAGGAATCTTCCCCCAGCATTGAGTTTTTCGGAGGAGGACAAGATTGGGACCACCCAACCACACGATGACGCCCTAATCGTCACCCTCAGAATCGAGGGCTATGACATGAAAAGGGTGATGGTGGATGGTGGCAGCGCAGCCGAGGTCATGTGTCCAGACCTCTACAAGGGGCTGGGGCTAAAACCGGAGGACCTCACACCCTATAGCTCCCCCCTAATGAGCTTCGACGGAAAGCTCGTCATCCCAAAGGGCATGATCAGGTTGCCCATACACACAAGCCCAGTGGTGGTAGAGGTGAACTTTGTAGTGGTGGACACATACTCCCCCTACACGGCCATCGTAGGAAGGCCCTGGCTACACGCTTGGGGGGGCATAGCCTCCACCTTGCACCAGAAGGTGAAGTTCCCATCAGGGGACCAGGTTCTGGAGATCCGAGGTTGCCAGCCCACGGCGAGGCAGTGCACGGTGGCTGCCATATCCTATCAGCTTGATGCACAGCCCTCGGCCCCCGCCGAGGAAGATTAATAGCAATCAAAGACCCCGGTGGCGCCTCCCGATACAACTGCCGAGGATGCCAAATGTGAGAACCTGGAGAAGGTGGTAATTGACAATGATCCGGAGAAGTTCTTCCAGGTCGGGACCCAGCTGCCTCCCCAGGAGAAGGAGTTACTTGAGTTCCTCAAAAGGAACCTTGACGTGTTCGCGTGGGACCCCTGCGATGCCCCTGGGATTGATCCATCCTTCATCTTTCACCACCTTAACGTCAACCCATCTGTGATCCCCAAGCAGCAGCCACCTTGGCGCCCGTCGAAGGAGCATGCTGATGCAATCAGGGAAGAGGTCAATAAGCTTAAGCGCGCGGGGGCTATCAAAGAAGTCTTTTACCTCAAATGGTTGGCCAACACTGTGGTGGTCAAGAAGAAAAGTGGGAAATAGAGGGTTTGTGTAGACTTCACAGACCTGAACAAAGCATGCCCAAAGGACCCTTTCCCAATGCCACGAATAGACCAGCTAGTAGATGCGACGGCAGGCCATCCTCGGATAAGCTTTCTAGACGCCTTTCAGGGTTATCATCAAATCTCACTAGCTTTGGAGGACCAAGAAAAGACGGCCTTTGTGACGCCCATTGGGAACTACCACTACAAGGTTATGCCATTTGGCCTGAAAAACGCCGGATCCACCTACCAGAGGATGATGACGAGAATGTTTGAGCTGATGTTGGGCAAGAGTATCTAGGTCTATGTTAACGATATGGTGGTGAAGAGCAAGCTGGTGTCCGAGCACTTGGAGGACCTCGGCCGCACATTTGACGTCCTGAGAGAGCACAAGCTCCGCCTTAATGCCTCAAAATGCTCGTTTGGCGTAGGCTCTGGCAAGTTTTTGGGGTACATGATCACCCACCGTGGGATCGAAGTCGACCCTGACCAAATCAAGGCCATTCACAATTTGAAGCCTCCGCAGAACCCCAAGGAGATCCAAAAGCTCACTGGGATGATCGCGGTGCTGAACCAATTCATTTCCAGGTCTGCTGACAGGTGCAGGCCCTTCTACCTCCTGATCAACAAGTGGAAAGGATTTGAGTGGTCCGAGGATTGTGCCGTAGCTTTCCAGCAACTCAAGGAGTATCTATCCCGGCCGCCTATTATGTCCAATCCTGAGGCCGACGAGGTCCTATACGCATACCTTGCGGTGGCGCCCCACGCAGTGAGCCTAGTGCTGGTACGGGAGGACAATGGCGTTCAAAAGCCAGTTTACTACGTCAGCAAGTCGCTGCACGAAGCAGAGGTCAGATACCTACCCCTAGAGAAAGCCATATTGGCAATGGTCCACGCCACGAGAAAGCTCCCCCATTACTTCCAAGCTCACACGGTGGTTGTCCTAACCCAATTGCCTTTGAAGTCTGTACTCCGGACCGCTGACTACACGGGAAGAATCGCGAAGTGGAACACAATTCTGGGGGCTTTCGACGTCAAGTACATGCCTCGGACTTCCATAAAAGGCCAGGTTCTGGCAGATTTGACGGCCAAGTTCGCTGAACCAGTCGTGGAAGTGACAGCCGAGGAGAAGAGCTGTGATGGGAAATCAGTTGGCGCAATCTCCATCCTGGAGTCACCATGTTGGAAAGTATATGTTGATGGCGCGGCAAACCAAAGGGGGTCCGGAGTGGGGCTGGTCCTAGTATCCCCTGAAGATCATGTCATTGAGAAGTCCCTGAGGCCGAATATGAAGCATTACTGCAAGAGATGATCATGGTGCAAAAGATGGGAGGAAAGTCGATAGAAATGTTCTCAGACTCAAGATTGGTGGTGGGACAGGTAAAGAGGGAGATGGAGGCCAGAGATTCGAGAATGCAAGAATACCTGAGCCAAGTCAAGCGCTTGCAGTTGGAGTTTGGCCCCTTCAGCTTGTCCCATATTCCTAGGAGTGGGAACAGTCATGCCGATTCACTTGCCACGCTCGCAACCTCCTCGGCAGAGGCTCTACCTCGGATCATACTTGTGGAGCACCTGGAGAGGGCAAGTGAAGTGCCAAAGGGAGTGATCCCCGTCCATCAAGTTGAGATGGGTCCCAGCTGGATGGACCCCATAGTGAGATTCCTCAAAGATGATGTCCTGCCTGAGGAGAGGTCGGAGGCAGAAAAGATACGAAGGAAAGCTCCTCGGTTCTGGTTGTCCGAGGGTCACAAACTATACAGGCGCTCCTACTCTGGGCCATATCTACTGTGCGTCCACCCCGAAGCGGCAGAGTTCTTGCTCGAGGAGCTGCACAAAGGAATCTGTGGGAGCCACACAGGGGGGAGATCCCTGGCTCACCGAGCCATCACATAAGGATACTGGTGGCCGGGAATGCAGCAAGAGGCCTAGGAGTATGTCAAGAAGTGTGACTAGTGCCAAAGGTTCGCCCCAAACATCCATCAGCCAGGAGGGGCCCTCAATCCTTTGTCCAGTCCATGGCCGTTCGCCCAGTGGGGCTTGGACATTGTGGGACCCTTCCCCAGAGCACCAGGGAATAAGAGGTATTTGTTGGTGGCCACGGACTACTTTACCAAGTGGGTCGAGGCCGAGCCGCTAGCCAACATCAGGGACGTAGACGTGAAGAAATTCCTTTAGAGGAACATAGTTACACGGTTCGGGGTCCCTCATACCCTCATCTCGGACAATGGGCTCTAATTCGATAGCAAGGCCTTCAGGAGGTACTGTTGCGAACTTGGGATCACAAACAGGTACTCAACGCCAGCCTACCCTCAGGGAAACGGACAGGCCGAGGCTGTCAACAAGGTCATCGTCAACGGGCTTAAGAAGAGACTGGATGATGCCAAGGGGAGATGGGTAGAAAAGCTGTCCCACGTCCTCTGGACGTATCGGACCATGCCCCGGCGCTCAACAGGGGAAACACCTTTTGCCATGACTTATGGTGCGGAGGCAGTGATCCCCCTGGAAACAAACTTCCCGACGCTAAGGACGAGCTCCTTCACTCCAGGCAGCAATGATGAACTGCTAGGGCAAAGCCTGGACTTGGTAGATGAGCGAGGAGAGCGAGCCATGATCTAGCAGAAGAAACCTGGGCATTGGGGAAGGGCTTTGCAACCTGCTAAGGCGCGTCCTCGTTAGAGCCGTCACTCAATTCAACCACCACAGGAGGATTACTCCCATAGACTGGCTCATCAGTGGCTCCAGCGTCCGAGGCCCTCTCACCTGGAGTAGCAGCAGTCTCCACAGCAGCCTCCTCGGCCTCAGAGCCATCTGGGGTAGCCTCGCGGATGGCAAGGGGGTAGTACATGCTCTCCTCCTTCCACAGGACAGAAGAGGCCTCCACACCAGCTTGTCTAAGGGCTTCAACCCAAGTTTCAGAGCAGTAGCGCCTACATACCCCAAGGACTTGGGATTTGTAGGCAGCTGCTGTCTCAGTTGCCCTGGCAGCATAGGCAACCTCCTCAGCTTCTTCCTTGGTGGCCCAGGCCTCCTCCCTACCTTGCTCTGCCTCAAACTTGGCCCTCTCAGCTTCCTCTTTGGCCCATTCAGCCACCCTCTTGGCCTCCTCAGCATCAGCCATCTTCTTCGTCAGGCCAGCTATCAGCTCCTCGGCAAGCTTCAACTGTCCCTCTACCTCACCCAGACGCTTCGTCTGAGTCTCGGCTTGCCTCTGGGCACCCTCAAGGCCTGATACTGCGCTGTTCCGAGCCTGGGTCATGGCCTTCAGCTCCTCCCTGGTCTTGGCAAGGTCCTCCTCGGAGGTCTTGGGGGTCCGAGTGGCCTCCAGGCGCTTCTCACGCTCTACATCCATGGCCTTTCCATGGTCATTGGCCGCCTCCTCCAGCCTGAAAGTGGCATGGACAGCCTGCCAAACAAAACAGATACATGATAATTAGCCGAGCTCAAAAAAAAAAAAAAAAAAAAAAAAAAAAAAAAAAAAGGAAGGCAGAAAAAACTGAAGCGAGAAAAAAACACAAGTGTTAAGGGTCTTACCATCCCCAAATATCGCTTGAGGCAGAGAAAGACCTCCCTACTCCTCATGGTCCCCAGCTGCTCCATGTCCGCAGGAAGGAGCAGGCATTTCTCCACCGCGTTGGCCACGTACGCGCCTTCGCCATCCCTAAAGTCCCTGAGGGAGGAGTCATCTTTCAAAGGTGCCCCACGGAGCATCGAGGCGGGGAGCCAGGCCTGAACCTCGGGCGGGGCAGCGACCTATTTGTCCTGGGCTGTGGAGCCTATCCTCAGCTGCTTCGAGGGCCGCCGAGTGTCATCCCCCTCCCACGCGGACCCAGATTTGTCCTCGATGGGCCTCTTGCCTTTATCCTTCTTCTGCTTAGGATCAGCAGGCTCGTGCCTGGACGGCGGGTTCGTCTGGGGCGGAGGAGGAGGAGGCCTAGATTGAGTTGAGGCCAACCTGGTCTGAGCAGGACGAGTCTTTGGAGAAGGGGGAGGAAGCCTCGGCTTGGACTTCCCCGGTTGCCCTTCGATTAGGTCGAGTAGACTGGGTTGGGCCTTCTTCTTGTATCCCATCTCAAGCCGAGAAGATGTCTCTGACGCTAAGAGGTCTGCTTCGGTTAGACGAGGATCACCCAAGTCTCCAGAAGGGTCCTCGGACTGATGGACTTGCTCAAAAACGTCAAAATCGTCCTCGGCAGGACCAAAATCTGCGGCTTCCCCTTCCCTCTCTAAGTTCTCTTCCGCGGCCTCTGGGAATGTGTGGGAAGAGGAGGGGACTGCTAACGTGACGCCGTCTGAAGTGGAGGGATC
Source organism: Quercus aquifolioides (assembly GCA_019022515.1). NCBI lineage: Eukaryota > Viridiplantae > Streptophyta > Magnoliopsida > Fagales > Fagaceae > Quercus > Quercus aquifolioides. The sequence continues at coordinate 104,640,844 of CM032327.1, forward strand.
CTCGGGAAACTCGAACCCGTCCTCGGTCACAGTTATTTTTAGCAGCCGAGGATCTTTTGCTTTGATCACGTGCTTCGGGGCCGCGAACGATTTTTGGAGCGGAGTGTACCCCAAGATCTTGTGAGCGGCTCTAACTTGGTGGTCTGCTTCATTTTCAAAAACCGCCGACTTGAGCACCTTCTGCAAATCCTCCCTGTTGATCAGGTTGAAGTGGCGCGTGAAGGAGTGCGGATCTGCAGAAGGAAAGCACATTCACGTTAGTAACCAAACAGTACAAAAAGAAATGACGCATAGCACAAGTTAGAATCTTTGAACCCCCTCCTACTCCCACTGCCCCACCTGGTGTCCCCTCTGTCGTCGGGCAGTGAAGGCCATCGTGCCACGCTCCGGACACGATGAGAAAATCCTCGTTCATCCCCTTGTTGGACTCAGGGAGGCACTGGATAAGCTGGACCCTGTCGTCCCTCGTCCTCATGTAGTACGACTTGTTCTTCAGGTGTTGAAGATTGTAGCAGTAGTTCACGTCATGATAGGTCAACCTTAGCCCCATCTTCTCGTTCAGAGCATCCACACTGCCCAGAATTCTGAACATGTTGGAGGCGCACTGGGTGGGGGTTAACCGGAAGTATGTAAGGTAACCCCTCGTCACCGGCCCCATGGGGATCCTCATCCCCCCTTCAAGGAAGGCGATGATGGGAATCACCACCTCGCCCTCCTGCCTCCGGAGGTGCCACTCCCCCTCCTCACAATACCTCAAGCCCACGTTGGCCGGTATCTTATAATCGGCGATGAATTTCTCCATCGCCTCCTCAGTGAAGACGTACTTCTTAAGTCTACCCATCCCAAATGACGCCTAAGAGAGCTAAAGGAAGAGCAAATAAAAGAGAAGGAAGAGTAGAGGGAAAAAAAGTTCAGAGAGGAATAGAGCGACTTACAGAAATGAGGAGAAGCTCATCGGACAGGCTTTTTATGCTGGAGATGTAGGTGAAAATTTGGCTGGACTCTGAATGAAGGCGCAAGAGCTCTTGATTGTGAATGAAAAAAGGAGAAAGCGGTTCGAATGGGAATTTATACCCTAGATGGAAGAGCCGCGCGAGTTTTCCCGCCCATAAATGCTAGGCGTATCCCCACCGTTAGATTGTCATCTGCCCATTGAACGTGGGGAGCACAAAGCCGCCCGAATTTAATGCAGGACACGTTACGCGCACCGAAGCGCCAGTAACGCACCTTGGGCAGATGAAAAGGCTCCCACGCTGACGAGGGACAAGACTCGATTGGACACGGAGCAGGTCCGAGGATGTCAAAATCCTCCTTTCCGCCCGAGGATGCGAACAGCAAGATTTTGAGGGGCTATTGTGGGGCCAGAAAGAGTCAAGCAACCTCGGCCCACATCGAATCAGGCCCCAAAGGCCCACGCCGAGGACGCGTCCAAGGTCCGATGACGAAAGTGTAGAGCCCAGTTGCCCAAGAAGCATTGCCGAGGATGATTACATCCTCGGACTCCCGAGATCAGAAAGTGAGCAAGCAGCACACCCTCAAGGGGAATCTCCCTGAGCATCCAAGGAGCAAATAGCAAGTACCAAGCGCTGGACATGGAAGCATGGTGGAGGAGCAAGTCCCAGATGAATTGTCACCTCCACATTAAATGCCCTCAACTAACGCCCTGGCCGCATTAATGAGGATAGGACCCCTGAACAGTGCCGTCTTGGGCGCTGCAACCCACAGGAGGGGTGGGAATGCGGCTGATGGGACAGGCTCTCAAGTGGAGACCTGGCTGATCAATAAATGTAGGGCTAGGATCAACTGAGAGAGAGATATATAATGTAAGAAGTCCCTCTTGAAGAGGGGACGGAGAGGAAAAACTAGAGAAAAGAAATACTGTAGCGGTTTATATTCTCTCAAACCTTGTAACCTTTCTGAAAAGAGATAATAAGAACTTCAAGCTCCGTAAGACCCGTCCGAGGAGCCTTATTGTGCATCCTAACCCATGTTTAAGTTATCAGCATTCACGTACAACCATGCATGGCCGTTGCATTCCTCACTAGGGCCTAGCTCTTGAACCCATACTCTATAAATTCATTGCAGGGTTAGCTAGGCTTGAGTCTACTTTCTCAACCAGTAGAAGTGCCCGAAACCGGTCCCTACAGTAATAAATATGTTTCCTTTAAAAAAAATACAAGTGTATAAGTATATAACATCTTTTTAAAAAATTTAACATAATAACATTACAAAACAATCATCCTTAACATAATAAACTTTCAACAAAACCAAATAAATAAGTTCATTAGTCATTACATTTACATCCAAATGGCAAATGGCAAATAAGTTCATTACATCCAAATCGCAAATAAGTTTTAAAGTTTCAAACCAACAACTACTAAGTTTTAAGACCCAAGCCTCATTTGTTATGAAGAAAATTGAAATCAATATCATTATTTGAACCAAATACTCCACCATTAGCATCATTATCATCATCCTCATTCTCATCTTCTTCATCTTCAAAGCCACATCATTATCTCAAGTTACCATTTACCAGTGAAGTCACGGAATGGAGAACCTGAGATGAAGCCGAGAACATGAACAGAGAATCTGAGATGAAGCCAAGAGAAGAGAAAAAAAAATGATCAAAATCAAAATCAAAATCAAGTAATCAAAATCAAAAGAAAAGAATCTTACTTGATGAAGCCGAGAAGTATAGAGCAGAGCTTCGAGGGTGAGGGCGAGATCGAAATTTTAGACGCCGAGAGGATGATGATGAAAAAAGATAAAAGATAAAAACCCAGAACACCAGAGTTCAGACGCCAAAAGGATGATGAGGGAAAAAAAATTCAGAGGCGTGCATGAGGTGAGACCGTGAGAGTGAGGCAGAGAGAGTGAGGGATATTCGGAGAGAGTGGGCTTGAGTTGAGTGAGGTAGAGAGGTAGATAGCTTGAGATAAGGCATCCGGGTAAAAACTAGAGAAAACTGAAGAATTTTGAACTGGAGGAGAGCCGGACCCAATGACATTAAGCCATCAATTTGACAAGACTTTACCTCGCTTCTTTTGCATGTGAATGTGAGGTTTTATAGGTATTTTGCTTTAATATTTTTTTTTCTTTTGGACTCATGTGATGTCAATTCCCTTATTTTTGACAAGACTTAACCTCATTGCATGTGAGTGTGAGGTTTTATAGGTATTTTGCTTTAATATTTTTTTTCCTTTTGGACTCATGTGATGTCAATTACCTTATTTTTGACAAGACTTGAACTCACTTCTTTTGCATGTGAGTGTGAGATTTTATAGGTATTTTGCTTTAATATCTTTTTTCTTTTGGACTCATGTGATGACAATTCCCTTATTTGTAGGTGATGTGTTGCAAGTGCAACTAACCATTTTCATTCCCACGTTGCTTTGCTTCCATCTTTGATTTTTTTTTTTAATAAGGCAAACCTTCCATCCTATGTTTTACAAACCGGACCAGATCGACTGGTTCAACCGGTTCTATCGAGAACCAGAACTTAATCCGGTCTGGTTATTAGTTAAAACCGAAAATGAAAGAAAAATTGGATAAACAGTACAAACCGCCAGTTCAACCGGCATAACCTGAAACCGGTGCGGTTAAACTGGTTTTAGCACTTCTTCATAAATACTTTAGTTATTGTGTTTTTTAACCCAAAGAAAAATTTTAAAAATAGAAATAAAAAGAGAGATCTTGATTTAGATTTAAGGAGGTTTTGATTTTGAAAATGCTCTCTCAAGTATGAAGTGGTAAAGCCTAAGACACCCACAGTGACCCAAAAACATTAGATTTACTTTACTTACCTTTTGCTCTAAAGGAAAAAAAAAATCAGATTTACTATATTTGTATTGAGGAAGAACTAAAGAAGCACAAAAATAAGCAAATTTGTAATGATTTGCTGCTTCAGTTGAGGCTTTTTTTTGCTGATATTGCCTCTTGCACATGCACATATGTGAGAGAGAGAGAGAGAGAGAGATATGAAAAGCAAAAAGTGAGATGGAAAAATGTAAAGAAGTAATGCTGAAACTTGAACCAAATGTGTGGCAATGGTTGTATAGATTTCAAAACGTGTGGTAGTTGGGATATTAATGTGTAGTATGTGTGGAGGGAAAAAAATATCAAGTGGGCAATGATATTACCACCCATTGGTGCACTTACTTTTTATTATGGTGGTACGTGTGGCCAAAGACATTTTATTTAACCACACATCCCACCCTTCAACATCTTGTCATTTTTTTTTAAGAGGACATATATTTCTGACCCCATAAACTTGTCCAAAACTTTTATTATTATTATTTTTTGATAAATTTTGCTTGGCAATTTTTAAGTAACCACTTTTTTATGTTGAAAATTTCATATTTCAACAACCAATGTTTACAAAGATGTTCCAGATTTTTTATTCTTTGGTTACAAAGATGTATCAGATTTTTTGGAGTTTCTTCTGAAGCTAGTACCCTTTTTTTTCAAAATTGTGGGACCCTCTTCCACTTAGGAGCCTTAAACAATCATCTAATTGACCTAATGAAAGGGTTGACCCTGTATAATGGAGATATATAACATTTATTTCACTTGAAGTGGGTCCTACATTTGTGGGGGTCTACAAAGAGATGTTTTATATACTTGTTACATGGAATACAAATTCCTCAACTTTTTCTTTTCTTCACTCCACCACCACAAATTAAAGCTAACATCCATATCAAGCAATCCCATACCCTTCCTACCCTTTAGCAATATTAGCACCATGCTCTTCCAAATCCTGCTCTTTGTAGCTTTCTATGTCTTCACAAAGAACTTTCTCTCAAAGCTTCAAAACCTCCCACCAAGCCCCTTCCCTACTCTCCCAATAATTGGCCATCTCCACCTTCTCAAAACCAAGAAACCTCTCCACCAAACTCTCTCCAACCTATCAAACAAATACGGCCCCATAGTTTTTCTCAACTTCGGCTCTCGACCAGTCCTCCTTATCTCTTCTCCTTCTTTAGCCGAAGAATGCTTCACAAAACGCGACGTTGTTTTCGCCAACCGGCCACGCATGCTCGCAGGAAAGCACCTTGGTTACAACTACACCAGCCTTATTTGGGCTCCATATGGTGACCACTGGCGAAACCTTCGCAAAATCGCTTCCCTTGAAATACTCTCATCCCATCGTGTCCAAACTCTTTCACACATACGCAGCCATGAAGTTCACTCACTCATTCTCCGCCTCCTAAGCCAAAAAGACCAGCCTGTGGACATGAAAGCGTTGTTCTTTGAACTAACACTCAACGTGATGATGAGGATGATAGCTGGGAAGCGTGAAGTGCAGGAAGGGAGGAAGATTAGGGAGATTGTGACTGAGACTTTCTTGTTAGGGGGTGTGACGATTATGGAAGATTATTTGCCATTTTTAAGGTGGGTTGGGAATAGAGGGAAAGAAAAGAGGTTGATATTGGTGCAGGAAAAGAGAGATAGTTTTATGCAGAGTTTGATAGAGGAGCATAGAAGAATGGGATCAAATAAGGGAGAGGAGAAAACGTTGATTGAAGTTCTGTTGGCTAAGCAAGAATCGGAACCTGAGTACTTCAAGGATGAGATTATCAGAGGCATCATGCTGGTAAGATCTAACTTCTGCACCAAAGTTTGTTTGTTTGTTTCTTTTTTCCTAAAGAAAAGTAAAAGATAGGACCTCTGTGAATACATTCAACCACCAAATTTCTCAATTTTTTGCATTAAAATTTCATAAATACATGAGGAGAAACGTTAAAAGACACTGCCACTTTCTCATGACAAAGTTCAGTCAAACTTATCTTTTGTGGCAGGAGTTCTGCTATAATTTAGGAGTGGTTGAATATTATTACTCCGATCTCCGAACTTGTTTGTACTATTTGAAAAAGTTAAACTTATAAAAAAAATATTTTATCCTATTTATAAAAAGTATAAGTTTATAAAATTACTTTTAAATAAATTTATGAGTTTTTTTTTTAAAAAAAAATTATTCTTAATAAGGTAGTTAAAAAAGTGCTCCAATTAAATTAATTTTTTAAATATTTGTTAGTTTTCTTTTCAAATAGTTTTGAAAATAAAGTAAGGTATTATAGGAACATTAGTAAATTAATGATTTTTCCTTTTAGAAATAGGACAATATTTTGAGACATCTCAAAATGAAATAAATGACAAACAAACTGGGATAGAGAAAGTACTAGGCAAAAGTAGTATGTATAATTGAAAGAAATTGTTCCTTCATTGTGGTAAAGTGCACGGTGGTAAAAGATCAATTTTTATCATACATATACAATTTTTACTACAATCATGTTAAAATGATTGACTGTGATTAGTGGATAATTACTTAAACATGAACCCATCATCTTTTTCTATCACTACAATTGATCACTTTAGCAAGTTGTGAAAAAAATTATTCCCTAAACTTTTTCATTTTACTTATAAAAGGCTTTCAAATTATACAATGAATGAAATTGATACTATGTTAACAAGTTAACAACATAATTGTAAATACATTTCTTATTTATTTCATGTTGTGTGTTTTAAAAGTTGACATTAGTTTGCGTGAGAACATAATAAATTAAGCTTATCTTGGTAATAAACAATTGTTTGAGAGCTTTCCTTTACATAAGTAGATATCACATTAGTTTGATAAAGATATTTATAATAGAAAGATGATAGCAAAGTAATTAAGGACAAAATTTAGCTATAAAATTTGTTGTCGCCTAAGGCAAGAACCTTACTTAATAAAATAAATATTACTACATATTTTGAAAATCTAACTATTGAATTGCATGTTCCTTATACTCTTAATATATATGTCAAGTTTTGTGTCAATTGAATATTATTTATTATATGATTTATAAGTTTATATTTTATGCATAATTTTAAATTACAAAAACTTGCAATTTAAACAATTTATTGATAATATAGCTATTCATCTTTAATTTTTTAGAAATTTTGTGAGCATGAAGGATAAAAGAAGAAGATGTAATCAAATGGAGGATTTATGAATTTTCACATCCAATAAAAAAGATATTGAGTAAAGTTGTAACCTAAAATTACAATCAATTTTGTAACTAAATTTTATTCCGTAATTAAACTAGGTCAAGATTTCTACTCGATAGATAATTTATTTGTCTCCAATTAACTTGTGCCTTTAGAGCATTTCATAGAAAATATAAAAAGTTGTTAAAATAATTAATTACTTTTTTATTTTCCTCTAAAATTTTCTAAAAATATTTTCTAAACGAATGCTTAAAGCATTCGTTAAATTTTCTCTTTTTATATCTTTAATATGAGATTGAGTTCTCCTAAGTTGAAGATTTGACTTGATGATAAAATGTATTGTTTATATATATATATATATATCAAGCTGGTTTGGGAATCGGATTATGTATTGATATTCTTGATTATATATGTAACAGAGCTCGTTTCATATATTTAAAATAATGATGCTAGGGACATTTTATAATTTATTATATAAATCTTACAAATTGAATGTGGTCTCGTTACTCCAATTTCTTGTTATTATAATATTTCTTTGTCATTTTTTTAAATAAATTTATTTTGACTAGTTATTATAATATATTATTGTTAAATTCCTCCCCACTATATTTTTATTATTTAATTTTAAAGATAATTATCTTTCCTTACCCCCCACCTACCCCCCTCAAAAAAAAAAAAAAAAATCTCCATATTTCCTCTCCTTTTTTTTTCTTTTAATTAAAGATTAAGGAGTTCACAATTTTCTCCATAATTATTAAATAGGAACTTTTTGACAAATCAAAAGTTTTGGCTGAACGACCATTCAAAATCTGAGACCATAAAAGTAATCATATAGATAAACATAAAGGACAGTGATTTTGCTTGACTTGCGTACAGGGTTTATTAACTGCTGGAACCGACACTTCAGCTGGAACCATGGAGTGGGCAATGTCGCTATTGCTGAACCACCCAAAAGTCCTAAAGAAGGTGCAAGCCGAGATTGACAATGTTGTAGGACATGATAGGCTAATTGATGAAGCAGATTTGGCCAAGTTACCTTATCTCCATTGCATTGTAAATGAGACAATGCGTATGTACCCAGCAGGACCATTACTTTTACCACACGAGTCATCAGAGGATTGCGTGGTGGGTGGTTTCAAAGTCCCAGGTGGCACTATCCTACTGGTTAACATTTGGGCCATACATAATGACCCTAAAATTTGGGATGAGCCAAGGAGTTTCAAGCCAGAGAGATTTGAAGGGTTTGAAGTGGCTAGAGATGGGTTCAAGTTTGTGCCTTTTGGGTCAGGGAGGAGAGGGTGTCCTGGTGAAGGGTTAGCCGTGCGTGTTGTTGGCTTGGCTTTGGGTTCACTGTTACAGTGCTTTGAGTGGGATAGGATTGGTGAAGAAATGGTGGACATGAGTGAAGGGAGTGGGCTCACCTTGCCCAAGGCTCAGTCATTGTTCGCTAATTGTCGCCCACGACCAGCTATGGTTAATCTTCTTTCTCATATCTGAACCAATTTAGCATATGCTTTGGAGGAAATTATTGCACTAAAAGTACTTAATATGCCGTGATAATCAAGGAATCTATCAATAAGTTAGATTAGACAACTGCTTGTCCTTGTTAGTCATACTTCTCCATTGCCTATATTTGTTATTTTCGTGATTTCAACATTTTATGCCATGCATGTTTCCGATCTCTCCTTAAAAGATAAATCCGAATTTGGCAAGAATAAGTCCCAATTAGGTAAGAATAAGGTGTAAAACTCATATTTTATACCATTTAATAAGAAATTGTCTGATACAAGATAGAATTCTACTCTAACTTAATCTAAGTGTATATGTGTGTGAAGCCCCCTCCTGGAGACTTGAACTCCGGCCCTTGCCCCTCATACTCTACAAGCACTTGTACTTATGGAGTGACCACCGCACCTTAAAACATTCTCAAAAAAAAAAAAAAAAAAGTATTTTACTTAAAATTTAATACTCTTACTATACCTAATAACATCTCAATAATTTCTCAATTTGATTAGATTTATATATGTATATTAGAATTGATTGAGAATGGTTGTGCTTCTTTTTAAATATGTGATAAGATGATGTGACATGTTAGGATTAAAAGGGTAAAACATGAGTTTTATACCACATCTTTACATAATTTAATCTCTTAGAAAATTTAAACTATGCATATTTCCGAGATGTCCTTAAAAAAAATATCATTTCAAAATTTTATGCTATACATTTCCAAGATTTCTTTTAACTATATACTATAACATATAAAATTAACTTTTAAAAAATTTATAAAATATATGAATTGCTCTAACTTAGAAGCAAGGTTGGTCACGCAGCCACATGGTGAGCACAGAGCGAAATATTCTTTCGCATTTGACTAAAAAAACAAAAAAGAAGCAAGGTTGGTGAATTTTATTTTTATAAGTTGTTTAAAAAATCATAATATCTAATTACCTATAATGATATGATTTCAACTATAATTTAATTATTAAAAATATTTGTGAAGGAATAAATTTTTTAAGCATTATCAATTATTATAATAAATTTGTGAAGGGATAAAGTTTTTTAATTATAGTATTTACTATACGCGTGAAAAAGATTAACCAACTTACTCATTGTAGAGGGTCAAACTCATTTGATAAAAAACAAACTTGATCATTTAATTTAGTCTTGTGATGAGCTTAGTTTTATTATGAGCTTAAGCTAGATTTGTGTTGAAATAAATTAGATGCATCAGTCATTAATTGCTATTACTCAACTCATTTGACCACCCTACTCAGACTGAATATCCAGAAGGAATCTTGCCCACAGAGATTGAGATCGATTATAGGTGAAGCATCTAATAAGCCGAACGCATACTTTAGTGGGAAATTGTTGCCCCAGCTACTTCATTATATGACATGCCGTGATAACTCAAGGAATTGTTAGATATACCCTGGCCATTGTCTATGGTTCTTTATTTTTTTTATTTCCGGATGAATCGGTAAAATAGTAAAACCCCAGAACTGTGTATGAGAATGGAATTCTGTTTGCTCACTTTAAATTGAGTAGAAACAAAAACAGGCATTACAAGCCTAGGTCACAGCTCAAGAAAACAGAATTACACATATAAACGGTGAAACCAAAGTCAAAACAGATCACTGCATAGCAATGCAACAGAACAGAGCACACCCTCAGGCTGAAACAACAGTAAGAACCTATGTAATAGGTTTGTTACAATGTGATTCGTAACTTCAGAAATCAATGCTATATATTTCCGAAGTTGAAGTTGCTAAAGAAGAGAATATTGCTGATCTTTTTAATGTTGGTCGTCTATTAGCCAGGGCATAATGAGAGTCTAAAAAAAATACAAAGCCACCAAAGATCAACAAACTAGGATGGATATTAGATAAATCCGGCTGAAGCAAGCAGAAAATATATATTGCCCTTGATAGCCAAATGTAGTAGACATGTTGAAGGTGTAAAGAAATTAATCTCCTTTGAATCATATAGTTTTGATAAGTCCCTTAAATCGTATAGTTGAAAGTGGATGAAAGGAAGAAATATGACAGGACCTCGAGTAAAGTAATGAAATAACCTAGTCCAAAGCACATTACATCTCACTAAAGAATTTTAAGCAATGACATACCGAATTTCTCAAGGCTTATCATACAAAACTTCATTAAGAAACAATATGATTTATTATGTGATGGCTATAGCCGTACAAAATACCCCCGAGGTAAATTCTACATACTTATTTTTGAGTTCCAGTCACTAACCTCTAACTGCTACAGAACAGTTAAAGCAGATATATAACATGGAAAAATGCCTCAGTGATAATAAAACAATAACTTTGTTCATGAGCAACAATTTCTCAGTATTTGAACCGGAAACAGTTCCAACAAGCAAGGAAAATTTCTTATTGTTTTAATGGGACATTCCCTTAGGATACATATCTCATTAAAAAAATTCATATCTCGAATTTATTAGAAATTTCGACACGTCATCTACAGAGGGCCTGGAAAGGTCCCGTTCTACCTTTGCTCATTCCATCTGTCAACCTGGCATACATGAAGAACACAACATCTTGCTTAAAAGAGCAATGTTAACACAACCTACTCACCCAAGAAACAAAAAAGTGACAGCAAATTCCATCTAAATTACAGTCTGTAAAATGCTATGATCAATCAGCCAACAATAGTTTAGTATATCTACCTAAGCTGTGATGATACTTTTTGTATTGAGAAACTAGATATCAGTTTCTTTCAGCAGTAGTAACCTTTTCCACTATTTTAAGTTGCCAGTTTGTATTTGATTTAGATGCAAAGTCTGAACAGAAAGTAACGCCTAATTGTACAAGCTAAATATCTAATTTGTGAGAATGCTCCAATTTGTATTGTGTAACTAGATAATAGTTTGTAGACCAAATTGCAAATTGCACCCTCTAAGTTTGGAGTTATTTTGACATTGTTCCCTTATGTTTAAACATTTCTATGTTTGTCCTATATAATGTTTTGAATCTCATCCTTCCTTCATGCCCATTGATGTTGTGACCATTTTTTTTTTCACTATAACTACACCATTTTGAGCACGTCACAAAGAAATGCCAGGATCAATTATCCTTCTTCCATGCCCATTGCATCTATTTTATATTTTCCTTTTTATTTGCTTCTTTTTTCTTTCGCCTTTTTCCTCTCTCCAGTCTTCGCCACTAGCACTCACTCCAGCTGCCTCCGCCAATCCCTTCCCCATCCAAACAGAGTACAGGCAATCCAACCCCACCATCACATCACCATCCGGCCGGCTTTTTCTAAGAGCATTTTCCAACATCCAAACAAAGTACAGGCAACCAGCCACCGGCACCACCAACAGAACACAACATTACTAAATAATAGAATCAAATCCCGATCAGCCAATACAAAACAAAACACAGCAAGCAGGCCCAACGACCATAAACACGAGCATACCTAAAGAACTCCAAGAAACACACACTGAACACAAGGCGCCAATCACCACTCGAACCGTTGTTACGAACCACCAAGCACACTCACCTGGAGCCCCAAAGACCTACTCCCTCAAACCCACATCAAGTCCTACCACCTTGGCTGAAGTCCACATGACAACACCAATGTGCCACCCTTCAACACTTGAGATGAATCCACTGTGTTGCATTGCTCCGGTTCTGATCAATCAGGACCAAGCCAACTCAGTAGCAGCAATATTGCCAGGTCAATTCCAATTAGGGATCAATGTAACGGCAAAAGCCGTGAACTGCCCAAAATTGAGCCTCTTGCCCCAGGTTTCTTCAGTCAAAATACCAAATTGGACAGAGTATCAACCACAGTGAACCACAATGGTAATGCAATTAGGTAGCAATGAAGGGAAGTTATAGACATCGGAACCTTAATCTCTGGTGTCTCTTCAATAGCTTCTTGTTCACCAGCGTTCTCCTCTTCAGAATTTCACTGCTTGCTTCGGTAGCAGCTGGAGCAGTTTCGGTGTTGTTTTCAACAGCAATAGAATTGGCTTCAGTGCTCTCCCCAACAGCAGGGTTAACTTCACTGCTTTCTTCAGTGGCAACTGGGGTAACTTCAGTGCTTTCTTCAGCAGCAGCAGGTGAACCCTCAGCTTTCTCAGATACGACTTCATCAGAGGCAGCATTAACTGGCTTCTCAACCTCTTTTACTTCCACCCTAACAAGCTTAGTTATTTTACAAATAGATAGGATTTTCATAAACATCCCAAAATGGGAATGGCAGGGCCTAAAAATGTTATGTCAACCTCCACAGAAATGCAAAAATTACCATCCTAAAGGGACGCTTAGATAGCTGAAAGCCCAGTAAGAGCATCCGCATTAGATGTGGCAAAAATTATGTCATTTTGTCACATTAAAACCTTACTTTATTATTTTACCGTATCATTTTACAACATCCCATTTATCAGATGTCTTATACTTCAATTCTATATATTAAAATAATATTTCCTACACATTAAAATAATATATTAAATTCCTCCCCCATCATCATCGTCATCATCAACCACCACCGCAACAACAACAACAACAACACAACTACAACCACAACCAGAAAAATTGTTGCGGCCACAATCACCAGGGAAAAAAAAAAAAGAAAAAAAGAAAAAAAACCCACCACCGAGATCAGAATAGATCAGAACAGAGATCGGCACCACCATCGATTCGCCATCACCGATTCGCCCACCACCAGCCGATTCGCCCATCACCACTGATCCGCCCATCACCATCTCAACTCACCCACCGATCTGCCCATCTCAACCCACCCACCGCCATAACCCACAACTCGAACTCACCCACCACCGATCTGCCCATCTGAACCCACCCATCAAACCACAACCAAAAACAGTGAATGAAAAAAAGAAAAAAGGAAAAAAAAAAAAGAACCCGAAGCGGAATAGGGAGACAGATGGTCGGCGGCGTCGAGTGGTGGTCTTTGGTGTGATCGGCGGCGTTGAGTGGTGGCCATTGGTGATCGGTGTGCTGTGGAAGACGAAGAGAGAAGATAGAGATGAGAGAGAAGATAGAGATGAGAAGATGGAGAGAGAGTGATATCTGTGATGAGGAGAGAGAAAACAGAATAAAATAATAATATATATTATGCCACATTTGTCCGTACGGTGCCAAAATTGTGATGGCATTGTAGCATGTTGCAAAAATTTGGAACATTTAACACATCTGATAAAGGGGTGTTTTTAGTGTTTGGTGTGCCAAATGTGCCAAATATTTGGCATTTGGCACATTTGGCACATCTGATATGGATGCTCTAAGCATAGGGTCCACTGACTCCACTTGGTAAAGCCTTTTGAAGAAATTCTATTTAAGAAGTGCAGTTTCAATTAGGGGTTTCCACGGGTCAGGCCGGTTGGATTTGTGACCGACCCGAACTCGACCCAAAACTTTCGAGTGGGTGAAAACGGAACCCGAAACCGACCCGAAGTGCTAGTCGGATCGGTCGGTTCTGGACTCGTCGGCCTTCAGGTTGTACTGTCGGGTTTCGGGTTGTATCGCCGGAGAGCTATTTTTGGCCGGATCCATCCGTCGAGATCTCGCCGGATCTCGTTGGATCTGGACTAGATCTCGATGAGATCTTGCCGGATCTTGTCAGATCTCATGGGACTTCAAGTAATCTTTGCCGAAGAACTCCAAATACTGCTGGATTTTGTAAGTGTTCGTCGAAAATCCTTCGAATATCATCAGATTTTGTAAGTATTCGTCGAAAATCCTTCGAATATCGCCGGAGGTTTTTGGTTTTATGCTCGGGTCAGGTGGCTCGATTTTTGGGGGAGGAAACCCGCCAACCAACTTGAAGCTTTCGGGTTCCGTGGGTAGCAACCCGCAACCGACGTCGGAGTGGTCGGTTTGGACGGTTTTCGGTTCGGGTTTAGGCGGGTTGCTCGGTTTTGTCGGTTTGCCGGGTTGGGTGGACAGTCCTAGTTCCAGTGATTGCATGGGGTAGATGGTTGGGGAGGCTAGGTGTGTCACATAATAGAAGGGACAGAGCAAGAACAAGGATTGACTGAAGAGAAATGAGATGGGATGGGTCACAAAAGGGTTTTTGGTCATTAGTGAATTTGAGTGAGGGTATTTTAGGCCATTCACTTAAAAAGTTTGATTTTTCAAACATGACAAACAAATTGGGACAGATTTTTCAAACAGGACAAACAAATTGGGACAGAGGGAGTATATAATAATAAAAGTTAAGCTTAGAAACCATGATTTTACCAAATGACTACTTTCACTAATTAGTAATTTAATTTTATATTATTTATTAGGATATATTTCCTCAAATTAACGGATAATATTTAACAACTATTTAATTTAGGTAAAATTTTATCATTTAAATTTCAACATATTTAAATTCTATTTGAACTAAAAGTCTATTATAAAAAATTATAAATTTAATCCCAAACAACCATCCACGTTTTCTTTCAAAAAAAGAAAGAAAAAAAAAACTCATGGTTTCTACTCTAACTAAAACTCTATTATCAATATTTTAAGAACAACTAATTAATAAATTATTTTTATATTATTTTTATGATATAATTCCTCAAATTAAGGGATAATATTTAGCAATTGTTTAATTTAGATAAAACTTATCTATAAACTTCAACAAATTTAAATTTTATTCAAACTAAAAGTCTATTATCAAAAATTCTAAACTTAAATCACAAACAACAACCTACATTTTCTTTCTCAAAAAAAAAAAAACCTTTTGACGTCTACTCCCACTAAAAGCCTATTATCAACATTCTAAGAATAATTAGTTAGTAAATTATTTTATATTATTTGTCATGATATATTTTCTTAAATTAATTGATAAAATTTAACAACTGTTTAATTTAAATAAAACTAAAAGTCTATCATCAAAATTTTCTAAACTTAAATACCACACAACTCACATTTTTATTTTTATTTTTTCCTCGAGTTGCATCTTATTAAATTAATATTTTATTAGGATATTAAGCTAAAAGACTCTTGACTAAGGGATAAGATTTAACAATAATTTAATTTGGATAAAACTTAATCATCTAAGTTTTAGAAATTTAAATTCTACTCCAACTAATAATCTATTATCAAAATTTTCAGAACACACACACACACACACACACACACAAATATAAATATATATATATTAAGTCATGAATTTTTGATATAATCACTCTTAACCAATATAGTCATCCATATAATTAACTCCCACATATTACACCCCATGTTTTTGTATTTTTTTTTTTTTCACTTTTTTTTTACCCAAGTTGCAACTTACACTTATTGTTCATCACGTTTATTGTTTTAATTTAATAAATTCAACCTACTTATTGTTCTTTACTTCTAAATTTGTGTGAAGGATATTATGCAAAAGGAAGTTTGCTATAAAGAAGCAAAACAATGGACACCCATTTAAGTTTTTGATTCTCATATGTAAAATTTTAATTTTTTTTTTATATTCTCAATTTTTGAACTCTTTTGTGTATGTTTTGATTTTGGGTTCTAATTATTATATTTAATTTTTGAGTGTGTTGATTTTTTTTATTAGACTATCACTAGGAAAAAAATATGTATTGAAGAACTATTTTGTTAATTATTGTTTGTGCTAGCTATGGTATAACCCAAATAGGAATAATCAAACTCGTTCTATATCTTATATTAAAAAATTAACACAAAACACAAAGAGAATTTTAAAATATAAAAATAGATAAACACTGATAATGTCCAAGCTCTACACAATCAGAACTTAAAGTAATTTTTTATTAAAATTACTTACTTATTCTAGAATTTATTATTACTTTTTATTAATATTTTTTTTAATTATTATTAAAAAAATATAGCTTACATATGAATGTTCATCAAATCGTACATCTCACGAAAATAATACTAGTGACTAATATAAATTTAGTTAGCCAATTAGGATATCACTACTGACACGCTCTTATGGATTCATTCATTTTTATTAATATTTACTTATCTATATTCGCGTGTCGAGTTCGTGTCGTGTCAATTCATGAGTATTCAACTATATAGGTCAACACTAACCCGACATGTTTATTAAATGGGTCAAGATTCCTTAACCCTAACACTACCCATTTATTAAACGGGTCAGTCGTATTGACCAATTTATCAAATTTTATCAAAATGAAGAAAAAAATTTATGAAAAAACAAACAAATAAATATTTTTAATATAAAATTCAGAACTAACAAATAATTGCATTACAAATAATCATTCAAAACTAAAGTATATCTCAATATCACAAATAATCAATCACAAAATGTCAAAGAAAATAAACCATAACAACTAATAAGTTTATATACCTAGAGTTTGAATGATATACTGGTAAAATGTCATTTAATTAAACGGATCAGACAGGTTCTATGTGTTCAACACTAACCCAACTGGTTTATTAAACGGGTCAGTCATGTTAACCCAAATATGACACAAACCTATTAAGCCTTAACCTATAACCCGCTAATTTCGTGTTAGGTTCACAAATCGTGTCCAATTTTGCTATTCCTAAAAATTACTAAAAACTAATATCAATATAATTACGAAATAGTCCGTCTACAACTATTTAATTGCTTTTTCGCAACTGGTGT
Organism: Quercus aquifolioides; assembly: GCA_019022515.1. Taxonomy (NCBI): domain Eukaryota; kingdom Viridiplantae; phylum Streptophyta; class Magnoliopsida; order Fagales; family Fagaceae; genus Quercus; species Quercus aquifolioides. The sequence goes on from CM032327.1 coordinate 104,657,928, forward strand.
TGTGCTAATTAATCCCTTTTGATTTTTGTATTCGCCTCCATTCAATGAGATTTCCTATCTTCTTTTATCTCCAAAGTCAAAAAATGTTCTCATTCTCATATCAATGCTGCTTTAGTGCATGTGCACACATTAATTATTATTACTTGACTTTAAACATTAATTACAAGTTCAACTTCAAACAAAGGATGAATAATTCAAAAAAAAGATAAATAATTCAAACAAATTTATTATGCTAAGACCTTTACGACTCAACCACGCTTTCCAAAATATGAGAAAGTATTTCCTAAGACCGTATACTGAACAAGGATTACGATAGAAATTGTAATATTTTTTACTATGAATAAAATGTGTTGTAATGTAATAACTAAATATATTCATTAATTTGGTTGTGAGTTATAATATTAAAATGAAACTTAACATTTATTTTAAGAAATATCTTACTCATACAATTATATCTTCTTAAAAATTGTTATTTTTAAATTTAAATTTAAGAGAGATATGTGTTATTTTTTATGATTTTTTATTTTTATAATTGTTAGATGTATATGAAAAGTTTGTTTATTTGGAAATATATTAAGTTTTGAAATTATTGCACTTACTAAGAAATAACTAATACAACCTTTTAAAAAGGAATAGTTAATTATCATTTTGAAGAATAGCTATTCATAAGGAATGACTATTCCTTGTAATAAAAACATAACCAAACTAAATAATAACTAAACTATATCAATAACTATTACATTACAATATCTATTACAATCTACTAAACATACCCTAAGTGTAACTTATAATAATGTAATATAACTTAATAATTTTTTTATGAAATATGTGTATTTTGAAAATTTTATCATTGGATTTTCTTTTTATAGTCTTTACACTTGTAAAATTTCAAGGTAATTAAGGATCAATAGCTACCTCATTTATAAATATATAATTTTTTTACATTTTAAAATTAAGTGTAAAAGATGAATTTATAGATTGAATAGTAAATTATATCCGATTAACGTGAAATTATATGTAATCCAGCAGTAGAATTTTAAAAATATTAATCCAATAAAAGTTATTAAATAATGTAGCATTAAAGAAATATATATATATATGTAGAGAGAGAGAGAGAGAGAGAGAGAGAGATGGGTTCAAGTTACACATTTTTTAAACCGTTTGATTCAAGTAAATTCAACAGTTAAAAAAAGACCCTTATTATTACAAATATTCTTATTAGGATCTCATTAATTACATTCATTTACTACATTCTAAACCTATCTCTAAACCCAAAAACGTTTAACATCTCTCTCTCTCTCTCTCCACGTTTCTCTCTCTGTGTTTCTCTCTCTCTCTCTCCTCCACCATTGCTCCTCCACCATTGTTCCACTTCCACCTCTACAAGTTGCCAGCAAACGAAGAAAAAAAAAAAAAAAACCATTCCCATATAAGTCTCTTTCTAAAAGAAAATTAAAACTTTTAATAAAATATAACCAACAATAATTCTGTATTAGCAGAAAGTGAGAATTTTTATCATTGCATTAGATTTAGTTCCAATGAATTGTCAGTTCTTTCCATGATTGATTGGCTGGAGTTAAGCATTATGGAAAAACTTGCTGTGGAAACCAAACTAAAAAAAATACCTAACTTTCATTCAGTCATTTCTTAAGAGATCTTCCAATTCTTAAAAAATTCTGTATTAACATTTGACAGTAATGTGGAATTTCCATTATTGAAGAAATTTAGCATAAACAATTGCCCTAAATTGAAGACATTTGCATTCAGACATGCCAGTTCAAACATGGAGGTTCGTAAAGGACTCGTGGAAATAAATTCAGAGGACAATCGTCATACAACTTCGCAATCACACATCAATGAAAGCGTAGATATTTTTAAAACTTTCCCCCTTCTCTTATTTTTGAGTTTTTTTAAATGCTAAAATTAAAAATCTTTTAGCCTGTTTAACTTGTACATATGTTTGTGAGGATCTGAGTTTGTAAGAGTTGAGAAATAATTTATTATTGCTGCAGATTGTGCTCGCCAACTTGGAAAGTTTGGAACAGTCCTTAATAGACTTGGAAGAGAAATAGCAAAACCAACATTAGGCAAGGTCCTTTTAACAAACATGCATTGAGAAAAATTCTTACTTTCTGCTAATACCGAATTATTGTTGGTTTTATTTTATTAAAAGCTTTAATTTTCTTTTAGAAAGAGACTTATATGGGATTTCTTTTTTTTCTTTTTTCTTTTTTTCTGTTCTTCTGGCAACCTATAGAGGTGGAACAATGGGGGAGCAAAGGTGGAGGAGACAGAGAGAGAGAAATGTAGAGAGAGAGTCAGACATCAAACATTTTTGGGTTTAGAGATAGGTTTAGAATGTAATAAATGATGGTAATTAATGAGATCCTAATAAGAATATTTGTAATAATGAGAGTCTTTTTTTAACCGTTAAATTTACTTAAATCCAACGGTTTAAAAAATATATAACTTGAACTCATCTCATATATATATATTATTTCTTGTAATGCATAAAGCTAACATAATTATGAGGACTATATAGTGTATAAAGGAGGACAAAATTGCTTTTTGCCACTTTCTGAAAAAAAAATCCAGCATTTTGTCCTCTTTCTCAAACTAATTAGGGAAATGCCCCTCTTTTGAAAATCGAGTTTCTGAAAGTCGATTTAGACCCTATAGCGGCGTTTTTAAAGACCCTATAGTGACGTTTTAAGGACCTATAGTAACGTTTTGTAACTCGATTTTCATAAAGTCGAGTTATAGGTAAAAAAAAGAAAAAAAATTGCATGTAACTCGACTTTATGAAAATCGAGTTACAAAACGTCACTATAGGGTCCTTAAAAACGCCGCTATAGGGGCTAAATCGATTTTCAGAAACTCAATTTTCAAAAGATGGGCATTTCCCTAATTAGTTTGAAAAAGATAGCAAAATGCTGGATTTTTTTTTCAGAAAGGGGCAAAAAACAATTTTCTCCGTATAAAGGATAATTCATTCATCGGATGTATAAAATAATTGTTGTTCCTAAATAAAGTGGGCATTCACAACTTATATATAGATCTTACATTTTTGTGAGAGGCTTGTATCATGCAATTGGCCTATAAGATAAATAATTACTGCCAAAACACATATCATACATGTTTTAATCATATGATAAGGTTTTTGTCTTTTTTTTTTTTTGGAAACATGATAAGGTGCTTTCATGAATGTACAAGATAATATCGGGCATAATGCCAATATTGGAGATATATAACATTTATTTCACTTGAGGTGGGTCCTACATCTGTGAGATCTACAAAGAGATATTTTATACACTTCTTACATGGAATACAAATTCCTCACCGCAAATTAAAGCTGACATCCATATCAATCAATCCCATACCTTTCCTATCATCTGGCAATATTAGCACCATGCTCTTCCAAATCCTGCTCTTTGTAGCTTTCTATGTCTTCACAAAGCACTTTCTCTCAAAGCTTCAAAACCTCCCACCAAGCCCCTTCCCTACTCTCCCAATAATTGGCCATCTCTACCTTCTCAAAACCAAGAAACCTCTCCACCAAACTCTCTCCAACCTATCAAACAAATACGGCCCCATAGTTTTTCTCAACTTCGGCTCTCGACCAGTCCTCCTTATCTCTTCTCCTTCTTTAGCCGAAGAATGCTTCACAAAACGCGACGTTGTTTTCGCCAACCGGCCACGCCTGCTCGCAGGAAAGCACCTTGGTTACAACTACACCAGCCTCTCTTGGGCTCCATATGGTGACCACTGGCGAAACCTTCGCAAAATCGCTTCACTTGAAATACTCTCATCCCATCGTGTCCAAACTCTTTCACACATACGTAGCCATGAAGTTCACTCACTCATTCGCCGCCTCCTAAGCCAAAAAGACCAGCCTGTGGACATGAAAGCGTTGTTCTTTGAACTAACACTCAACGTGATGATGAGGATGATAGCTGGGAAGCGTGAAGTGGAGGAAGGGAGGAAGATTAGGGAGATTGTGACTGAGACTTTCTTGTTAGGGGGTGTGACGATTATGGAAGATTATTTGCCATTTCTGAGGTGGGTTGGGAATAGAGGGAAAGAAAAGAGGTTGATATTGGTGCAGGAAAAGAGAGATAGTTTTATGCAGAGTTTGATAGAGGAGCATAGAAGAATGGGATCAAGTGAGGGAGAGAAGAAAACGTTGATTGAAGTTATGTTGGCTAAGCAAGAATCGGAACCTGAGTACTTCAAGGATGATATTATCAGAGGCATCATGCTGGTAAGATCTAACTTCTGCACCAAAGTTTGTTTGTTTCTTTCTTTCTTTTTTCCCTCAGAAAAGTAAAAGATAGGACCTCTGTAAATGCATTCAACGACCAAACTGTAATGTATTAATGAAAGGTCGACCTTTCTCACTTTTTTGCATTGAAATTTCATTAATACATTAGGAGAAATGTCAAAAGACACTGCCAATTTCTCAGGACAAAGTTGAGTCACACTTATCTTTTGTGGCAGGAGTTTTGCTATAATTTAGGAGTGGTTGAGTATTATTACTTCAATAGTGGAGGCAAAACTAAGTGTGTATAATTGAAAGAAATGACCCCTTCATTGGGGGTAAAGTGCGTGATAGTAAAAGAATTAGGGCCTCTTTGGTAGTAACTTATTTGTATTTTTTGAAATATACTTGTAGGTAAAAAAATGTGTAGAAATACGCATAGTATTGTTTAAAAACTAAAAACTGATACTTAAAATATCATACTAAACAGCCCCTAATTTTAAGCATACATATACAATTTTTACTACAATCATGTTGAAATGGATGACTATGATGAGTGGATAATTACTTAAACATGGACCCATCATCTTTTTCCATCACTACAATTGATCACTTTAGCAAGTTGTGACAAAAATTGTTCCCTAAACTTTTTCATTTTACTTATAAAAGGCTTTCAAATTATACAATGAATGAAATTGATACTATGTTAACAAGTTAACAACATAATAGTAAATACATTTCTTATTTACTTTATGTTGTGTGTTTTAAAAGTTGACATTAGTTTGTGTGAGGACATAATAAAGCTTATCTAGGTAATAAACAATTTTTCGAGAGCTTAGCATTACATATGTAGACATCACATTAGTTTGATAAAGATATTTATAATAGAAAGATGATAGCAAAATAATTAAGGACAAAATTTAACTACAAAATTTGTTGTAACTTAAGGTAAGAATTTTATTTAATAAAATAAACATTAATACATATTTTGAAAATCTAACTATTGAATTACATGTTCTTTACACTTTAAACATATACGTCAAGTTTTGTGTCAATCAGATATTATTTATTATATGATCTATAAACTTATATTTTATTCATAATTTTAAACTACAAAAATTTGCAATTTAAATAATTTATTAATGATATAGCTATCAATTTTTTATTTTTTAGAAATTTTGTGAGTATAGAGGATAAAAGAAGAAGATGTAATCCAATGGAAGATTTGTGAAAATCCACCTCTACTAAAATGATATTGAGTAAAGTTATAGTCTAAAGCTACAATAAATTTTGTAGCTAAATTTTGTCCAGTAATTAAAATGAGTCAAGATTTTTGCTAGATAGATAATTTATTTATGTCTCCAATTAACTGGTGCCCTTAGGGCATTTCATAGAAAATATAAAAAGTTGTTAAAACAATTAATTACTTTTTTCTTTTTCTATAAAAAATTACTAAAAATATTTTCTAAACCAATACTCTTAGGGTATCGTTAACTTTTACCTTTATTTATATCCTTAATATGAGATTGAGTTCTACCCTGAGTTGAAGATTTGACTTGATGATATAAGGTATAGTTTATATTTATAATAGAGTTGGTTTGGGAATTGGATTATGTATTGACATCCTTGATTGTTTGTAAAACACTAAAACTTATATAGTAAAATTTATAATGGGTAGTATTGTTTCATATATATAAAATAGTGATGCTAGGCACATTTTATAATTTACTATATAAATCTTACAAATTAAATGTTGTCTCGTTACTCCAATTTCTTGTTATTATAATATTTCTTTGTCATTTTTTTAAATAAATTTATTTTGACTAGTTATTATAATATACTATTGTTAACTTCCTCCCCACTATATTTTTATTATTTAATTTTCCTCTCCTTTTTTTTTCTTTTAATTAAAGACTAAAGAGTTCGCAATTCTCTCCATAATTATTTAATAGGAACTTTTTTGACAAATCAAAAGTTTTGGCTGAACGAGAATTCAAAATCTGAGACCATATAAGTCCTCATATAGATAAACATAAAGAACTATGATTTTGCTTGATTTGTGTACAGGTTTTACTATCTGCTGGGACCATGGAGTGGGCAATGTCGCTATTGCTGAACCACCCAAAAGTCCTAAAGAAGGTGCAAGCCGAGATTGACAATGTTGTAGGACATGATAGGCTAATTGATGAAGCAGATTTGGCCAAGTTACCTTATCTCCATTGCATTGTAAATGAGACAATGCGTATGTACCCAGCAGGACCATTACTTGTACCACACGAGTCATCAGAGGATTGCGTGGTGGGTGGTTTCAAAGTCCCAGGTGGCACTATCCTACTGGTTAACATGTGGGCCATACATAATGACCCTAAAATTTGGGATGAGCCAAGGAGTTTCAAGCCAGAGAGATTTGAAGGGTTTGAAGGGGTTAGAGATGGGTTCAAGTTTGTGCCTTTTGGGTCAGGGAGGAGAGGGTGTCCTGGTGAAGGGTTAGCCGTGCGTGTTGTTGGCTTGGCTTTGGGTTCATTGTTACAATGCTTTGAGTGGGATAGGATTGGTGAAGAAATGGTGGACATGAGTGAAGGGAGTGGGCTCACCTTGCCCAAGGCTCAGTCATTGTTCGCTAACTGTCGCCCACGTCCAGCTATGGCTAGTCTTCTTTCTCATATCTGAACCAATTTAGCATGTACTATGAAGGAAATTATTGCACCAAGTACTTCATTATAATATGATATGCCCTGATACTCAAGGAATCTATCAATAAAATAGATTAGACAACTGCTTGTCCTTGTTAGACATGTCCATTGCCTATATTTGTTATTTTCGTGATTTCAAAATTTTAATAAGGTGTAAAACTCATATTTTATATTATTAAGAGAATGTCACATAAACATTTTATTTAAAATTCAATACATCTTACCACACTTAATAACATCTCAATAAATTTTCAATTTGGTTGGATTTATGAGAAATAATATGTCCACAATATTTTTACAACAAATTTTAAGTGACAGGTTATTATTGGTTGTTATCGTTGAGGCAAAAAAATAATCTTAGTGTTAGGTTCAAATTTGAACCGATAACAGCTAACCACTTGTGATTTATTGTAAAAATGTTGTGGACGTAGTATTTCTCTAGATTTATATATGTATATTAAAATTGATTGGGTGTGATTTTTTTTATTTTTAAATATGTGATAAGAAGATGTGACATGTTATGATTGAAATGATAAAACATGAATTTTACACTACTTCTTTACATAATTTAATCTCTTATAAAATTTACGTTATGCACGTTTACAAGATGTCCTTTAAAAAAAAAAATCATTTTCAAAATTTTATGCTATGCATGTTTCCAAGATTTCTTTTAACTATATACTATTACATATAAAATTAACTTTTAAAAAAAATTATAAGTTATATGAATTGCTCTAACTTAGAAGCAAGGTTGGTGAATTTTATTTTTATAAGTTCTTTAAAAAAATCATAATATCTAGTTACCTATAATGATATGATTTCAACTATAATTTAATTATTATAAAATATTTGTGAAGGAATAAATTTTTTAATCATTATTAATTATTATAATAAATTTGTGAAGGGATAAAGATTTTTAATTGTAGTATTTACTATAAGCTTGAAAAGAGTAATCAACTTTACTCGTGTAGAGGGTCAAACTTGTTTGATAAAAAAACAAACTTGATCATTTAATTTTTTCTTGTGATGAGCTTAGTTTTGTTATGAGCTTAAGCTAGACTTGTGTTGAAATAAATTAGATGCATCAATCATTAATTGTTATTACTCAACTCATTTTACAACCCTACTCAGACTGAATATCGAGAAGGAATCTTGCCCACAAAGATTGAGATCGATCAGTTATAGGTGAAGCATCTAAGCCGAACACATACTTCTGAGGGAAATTGTTGCCCCAGGCCCCAGCTACTTCATTATATGACATGCCGTGATAACTCAAGGAATTGTTAGATATACCCTGGCCATTGCCTATGGTTCTTTATTTTTTATTTTATTTTTTGGGGATGAATCAGTAAAATAGTAAAACCCCAGAACTATGTATGAGAATGGAATTCTGCTTACTCACTTTAAATTGAGTAGAAAGAAATTAATCTCCTTTGAATCATATAGTTTTGATAAGTCCCTTAAATCGTATAGTTGAAAGTGTATGAAAGGAACAAATATGACAGGACCTCGAGTCAAGTAATGAAATAACCTAGTCCAAAGCACATTACCTCTGACTAAAGAATTTTAAGCAATGACATACCGAATTTCTCAAGGCTTATCAAACAAAACTTCATTAAGAAACAATATGATTTATTATGTGATGGCTATAGCCGTACAAAATACCCCCGAGGTAAATTCTACATACTTATTTTTGAGTTCCAGTCACTAACCTCTAACTGCTACAGAACAGTTAAAGCAGATATATAAGATGGAAAAATGCCTCAGTGATAATAAAACAATAACTTTGTTCATGAGCAACAATTTCTCTGTATTTGAACTGGAAACAGTTCCAACAAGCAAGGAAAATTTCTTATTAACTCACTGTTTTAATGGGACATTCCCTTAGGATCCATATCTCATTAAAGAAATTCATATCTCGAATTTAGTAGAAATTTCGACACATCATCTACAGAGGACCTGGAAAGGTTCCGTTCTCCCTTTGCTCATTCCATCTGTCAACCTGGCATACATGAAGAACACAACAGCTTGCTTAAAAGAGCAATGTTAACACAACCTACTCACCCAAGAAACAAAGAAGTGACAGCAAATTCCATCTAAATTACAGTCTGTAAAATGCTATGATCAATCAGCCAACAATAGTTTAGCATATCTACCTAAGCTGTGATGATACTTTTCGTATTGTGTAACTAGATACCAGTTTCTTTCAGCAGCAGTAACCTTTTCCACTATTTTAAGTTGCCAGAAAGTAACGCATAATTGTACAAGCTAAATATCTAATTTGTGATAATGCTCCAGTTTGTACTATGTAACTAGATAATAGTTTGTAGACCAAATTGCAAATTGCACCCTCTAAGTTTGGAGTTATTTTGATGTTGTTTCCTTATGTTTAAACATTTCTATGTTTGTCCTATATAATGTTTTGAATCTCATCCTTCCTTCATGCCCATTGATGTTGTGACCATTTTTCTTTCACTATAACTACACCATTTTGAGCACGTCACAAAGAAATGCCACGATCAATCATCCTTCCTTCATGCCCATTGCGTCTATTTTATATTTTCCTTTTCATTTGCTTCTTTTTTCTTTCCCCTTTTTCCTCTCTCTAGTCTCCGCCACTAGCCCTCACTCCAGCTGCCTCCGCCAATCCCTTCCCCATCCAAACAGAGTACTGGCAATCCAACCCCACCATCACATCACTATCTGACCAGCTTTTTCTAAGAGCATTTTCCAACATCCAAACAAATTACAGGCAATCCAACCCTGCCATCAAACCACCATCTCACCAGCCACCGGGACCACCAACAGAACACAACATTACTAAATAATAGAATCAAATCCTGATCAGCCAATACAAAACATAACACAGCAAGCAGGCCCAGCCACCATAAACACACATCAAACCAAATGAGACCCAAACCCAATTCACAGAAAGCCAGCACCATGCCTCCATCAACCATCAAGAGCATACCTAAACAACTCCAAGAAACACACACTGAACACAAACCCGCCAATCACCACTCGAACCGTTGTTACGAACCACAAAGCACACTCACCTGGAGCCCCAAAGACCTACTCCCTCAAACCCACATCAAGTCCTACCACCTTGGCTAAAGTCCACATGACAACACCAATGTGCCACCCTTCAACACTTGAGATGAATCCACTGTGTTGCATTGCTCTGGTTCTGATCAATCAGGACCAAGCCAACTCAGTAGTGGCGATAGTGCCAGGTCAATTCCAATTAGGGATCAATGTATTGGTGAAAGCCGTGAACTGCCCAAAATTGAGCCTCTTGCCACAGGTTTCTTCAGTCAAAATACCAAATTGGACAGATTATCAACCACGGTGAACCACAATGGCGAAGATACAATCATGGAAGTGACAGATATGAAGGCATGTAACGGCAATGGCATTGTGGCTAGGATTCATTTGTTTGCCCAAACATTTACCCCCCTTCTTATCTTTAGAATTCTCGGCAACCAACCAGAATTTTTTTTATTCTAAAGAGTTTTGGAAATTTTTTTGGTGGAGGCACTCAAGTTTGCCCATCCAACTATGATGAAAGAGAAAATGAATATGGGAAGTAGGAAAAAAAAAAGTGAAGAAGGAATAAAAAGGGGAAAAAATTGGATTAATTACGTGGGTTAATTGAAAATAAATAAATATTGATGTAGCTAGTTTTGAATAAAAATACTATGCTGTGTTGTTCTTAGTTGGCATTTAATAGCCACATATTAACGAGAATGGACAGAATGGCCAAATTAAAACAGGCTTAAACTTAGGGATTAAAATCCAAAATTTAAACTTTAAGGGCTAAAATCAAAATTACCCCAAACTTTAAAGGTGTAATGCATTTTAGTCATTTGAGAAGAACAGCAACATTTTACAACTTTTTAAGTCAGTCCATCAAGTATAAGATGTATATACTATCATCATTCTTGAATTTTTTTTGATAATTTGATAATTGGGGGTGGGGGGATTTGAATCCTAGATGTCTCTGATAGAAACTCTAGGAAGTGCCAACCAATTGAGCTACAATGCTCTTGACATCATTCGTGAATTGTTAGTTGTTCATACAGTACTAGTTGACAACCAAATGAAGTCCATACTCCAGACTTCGATCCAATGAACCAGCTTGTGTAAAGACTTCAGGTAAGAGGTATTTAGTTCTTACTAATCTAGGTGGTACTATTTCAGCAACCACCCCACCCAAAATAAGAAAGGTGCTGGGGTTCTGTACCCCTTTTCTTATTACTTTCAGCTTTGCACTTAAACTTTCTAATTGGTAGCAAACTGCAATTAAGCATTGTCAGCACAAACTGGATGCATGAGGGTCTCAATTTGATTGGATTTAAGTTACCGAACGCATAAAGGCAATGGACAAAATGCCAATAGGAGTTTATCTAAAATCTAAACGGTTAAAACAAACCTTAAGATGATTGATAAGAAAAGACAAGCATTATACTATCATGCATATGCAAAAGCATAAAAGATACATACCCATTCACCCGGGCAAAGTGCACGATAATATTTTGAAAACTTATCACACTCTGCGGCACCTTCCCCCTTTGCAGCTATGCACCTTTTAAAGATCAAAAGAATCAAGATAATGTCAGAAAAGCTGCCTGGTGCCAAGCTGGCACATAAATAACCTAAATAAGTTTAAGAAGAGAAAGGAAATTTCAAAACAACTTTGACTTACCGATGATACTCAATATATCGAGTAAAGCAATGCCTTGTTTGATTTGTAGTTGGGAATCGGAAATCTGCAGGTGCTGTTTCAAGCTGGGTAACCACACTATATTAATATAAGTGAACAAAAACGAAACATAAAGATGAAAATAGTGAGTAAATTAATGCAATTAGTAGCAATGAAGGGAAGTTATAGACATAGGAACCTTAATCTCGGGTGTCTCTTCAACAGCTTCTTGTTCACCAGCATTCTCCTCTTCAGAATTTTCACTGCTTGCTTCGGTAGCAGCTGGAGCAGCTTCGGTGTTGTTTTCAACAGCATCAGAATTGGCTTCAGTGTTCTCCCCAGCAGCAGGGTTAACTTCACTGCTTTCTTCAGTGGCAACTGGGGTAACTTCATTGCTTTCTTCAGCAGCAGCAGGTGAATTCTCAGCTTTCTCAGATACGACTTCATCAGAGGCAGCATTTACTGGCTTCTCAACCTCTTTTACTTCCACGGATTTAGTACCCACATCTGGCTTCTCCTTCTCTTTTAAATGGTAATGCTGTAAGTCAAAGCATTTAGTAGAGAAATGTTACCACCCTAACAAGCTTTAGTTATTTTACAAATAGATAGAATTTTCATAAACATCCCAAAATGGGAATGGCAGGGCCTGAAAATATTATGTCAACCTCCACAGAAATGCAAAAATTACCATCCTAAAGGGACGCATAGATAGCTGAAAGCCCAGTAAGAATAGGGTCCACTGACTCCACTTGGTAAAGCCTTTTGAAGAAATTCTATTTAAGAAGTGCAGTTCCAGTGATTGCATGGGGTAGATGGTTGGGGAGGCTTGGTGTGTCACATAATAGAAGGGACAGAGTAAGAACAAGGATTGACTGATGAGAAATGAGATGGGATGGGTTCACAAAAGGGGTTTTGGTCATTAGTGAATTTGAGTGAGGGTATTTTAGGCAATTCACTTAAATTCATAAAACCCAAACCACTGTGCAAAAACACATATTTGTGTTACAAACGTGTGATTTCAATCAGTATCTGTATCAAAGGGCACTACATAAACTGCAGTACTTTCTACTGTATTTTCAATAAGCTCACTCTGGAACTCGCAGCCTAACACAAGAAGTTTAAGCATTTGACTCACAAGATTACACTACCAAAATGCCACTTAATCAGCACTTCTAAATTCATGCTGGAGTAATGGGCTGGGAAACCAGTGCAAAAGCTATCATGATAAGTATTCTAAATTGGGGAGACTAACTGAACATTTTGAGAATACTATTACAATATGCATTGGTGTCAGAACACTCTACCTTAAATCTTTCTAACACAGATTGAAATCAATACATTGTCCTACAATTCATTCATATGTTATTGTCTTCAAATGATATCAAATTATTTCAATGCATTGTTTTTTAGTTGGTTTCTTTACAGGTGATATTATCGGTTATCCTAACTAGGAATCCACATAGTCTGTTCATGAGCTTATCCCTAGAATGGCTGCTCAATATAAATATAATTAGCCTTGCTTTTTGAGCTTGAACAACATAAATTTCCATCCACCCCCCCCCCCCAAAAGCAAAAAAAAAAAATTGTTCTCATATAATCCAAAGTGGCTGCTTGATATAATTGCCCTTGCTTTTTGAGCATGAACAACATAAATTTCCATTTTTTTACCCAAAAGCAACAAAATTAGTTCTTCTATAATCCAAAGTAATCTAGCAAACACTGATATAATCTCTAGTGACATCTCACTGAGGTGCAAAGAACAATATATCGTACTATCAGAAAAAAAGAAAAAGATAAAAGAGAGATCAAGTCTATTCCTTTTCACCATTCTATTACAATTAGGCGCATTTCATGTTGAAAAAACGGGTTCCTCAAAGCTCACAATCCAGGACAAAGATTGGGCTTCATCGTTCATATTAAACAACAAATACAACCCGATTTATATCTAAAGCTTACATCTTTATCAATCACATCACTTTCTTAAAAACGAAAAAAAAAATTTTAAATTGACCCACATAAAAAAATCGTATAATGAACACAAAAATCAATTGAAATCACAAGCCACTGCAAAAAAATGAAGATCTATGCTTGAATGGACACAAACTTAACCAAACAAAAATAGATCCACCTTAAATAATTTGTTTAAAAAAGAAACAAGTGAAGCAATTGGAGAGTTTGGAAGACAAAAGACGAGAATGTTACTGTTACCTCTGACAGAGTTGGGGTTTTGTCGCTTTGAGGCTCCGCCATTGATGGAAGAGAAAGCGATCTACCACTGGTATCAACACAGTAGCTCAGGTCAAAGAGGCGGCCAAGCTGTGAATGAAATGAAAAAATGTGTGTCTGTGTGTGCGTTAGGTTGGGATGACACAATGTTTTACAGTGTTACTGTGGTGGTAAAAGTGAGGAGTGTACTGGGTGTTCGCCACGTGTCAATTTTGTGGGTGGACTTTTTCAGATTCCGGTTAGATTAAGAAGGAAGATGGTTGGTTTTCGAAGCTGCTGGTGGGTTGGGTACTTGCGTAGTGTTAAGTACCCGATTTCAAGTAGATCATGGATCATGTATCGGATGCAATAATCGGACTGAAGTCCTGCCATTCTGATTTGGGCCCATGGGCCTGTGAGAGTCTCATGATTAGAAAAATAGGACCAAAAAAACAAAAAAACCAACAAACTTTGGTGTAGATTTAGCACTTAAAAATTAAAAAGAGAACATATCTCATATTTCCAACATATGCATCATTCATTTCAATCATTTGTGAAAAATTGTGTCTAATTTGACTGAACAATTTGGTCTGTTTGTTTCAATAAAAAATCTTGTGTAAAGATAGTTTTTCGTATTTTACCGCATTTAATAGCATAAAAAAAAAATAGACAATAAAAAACTATCTTTGGTCAACATAAAAAAATATAACTTATTTTTAGAGATTGTTTTTCATTTTTTTTTTTTAAACAACTCTATCTCATAGCAAGCTAAATAAGAGAAATTTGAATATTATTTTTCAACTCATTTAAGGTTGCTACCAAACATAGGAAAATAATATAGTTTTATAGAAAATACTTTTTGCAAAATGACTCATTTTCTAAAAAACATTGTCCCCGAAACAAACAGAATGTTAAATAAAGAATTTTTTTTTCATCCTAACATCTTGTGTCCCTACAATCTCTGCAAATGATAAATGTAGGGTCAATTTTTGTAGCCCAAGCCCAAAAGATATGGATTAGGAGCCCTATTAACCCAAGACAATGAATTTGTAGAGCGTGGGTGAAAGAGCTGGGCCGGATGTGAATTAAGCAAGAGTTGGTTATGGTATTTACGGGTAAACTAACATGCAATCATGCTAGGAAAAAGGCAAACGTGAAAGTCCGAAGATGCATTTTATTAAGTGAAGGTTGATTACAATTCTCAGAGCTACAGTAATATTATTTTTCCCTTCTCCTTCTTTTTTTGTCTCCCCCTCCCTTATCAGGGGCCTTCTTCTTTATATAGCCTCTTCCCTCATCATCCCAGTCGTCCACTTGTTCTCCATCTGCGTACATACTTGAGTATAGGTCACATCAAGCACCTTCTCTAGCTTTTTGGGAGTGGCGGTAGCTGAGGTTGCACTATTCAGGGGTCTTCTCCACATAAATCCGGCCAGAAAAGTTGCTGCAGTGCATTAAATACGGTGGTAGCAGCTTTTCCTTGAGATATTTCTCCATCCTTATCATCTCCAAGTATGCCCAGAGCTTATCTTTGTCGTTGGGATTGCCAGGAAGGTCATTCGGAACTTCCATACGTTTATTTGATCAAGACTATTCGTATCCGAGGAGTAAAACCTCTTCGGAAAAAGGGAGACCTCTTCGGATGGTGCTCTCCCTCCATTTCCGGGTTTGTTGCCTCTAGATGAACTCTACTCAACCTGTTATTACTCTTCAGACATACAGTAATCTTAAAAACAGGGCCCCAAGCCCAATAGGCAGGTCTGGGCTTTTACCCCCCCCCCCCAAAAATAGCCCCTCAAAATCTTAATTTTTCCCTCGCATCCGAAGAGAAAAAGTGGGATTTTTGACCTGTCACGGAGTAAAAAGCTTGAGAACAGCCAAATATCTGAACTGGCACGTGTGTAAGCATAGATATAAGCGCTTCATCATTGCCGCTGTTGTTTCCATATTTCCAAAGCGCGGCATTAATTACTCCAGGCGGTGCCTTGTCTTTGAATCCAACGGTGGGTTGTTGATCTAACGGGCGTGGATTTTCCCTGGGATTTGGGCGAGATAACTTCTGCCCCTTCGTTTGACCTGGTATAAAATCTCAGAAGAAGTTACGTCTTCCTTACTTTGCAAACTCTCAAACAACCCAGCAAGAACAAGCACACGACTCCATCAAACTCTCTCAGTCACCAATCTCAGTCTTCTCCAGAACCTATAAAAATCCTTCTGCGAGTTCGAAGATCAATCTCTGGTTTATTTCCTGTAAGTTATCATCTGTTCGATCCTTTAATCTTCTCTTCGGCCAGCTTTCTCAACCTTCGAACAGTCACCTTCTGGTTGCTACACTTAGTGCTTCCATCTTTCTGTTTAAGTGCGATAGGTAAACTCCAGTATTTTGTGGATAGTCCTAACCAGTTGGAGGCATTTAGGGCCGCATATCGCATACCCCCAAATGTGGGTGTGAGGTATTGCCCTCCAGAAAAAATACTAACAGATCGAAAGACGGGCGAAGTTGTTATCCTCATCATTGCCTTTCTAGAAGGAGGGATGACCATCCCTATGGGTCCCATTACCAGTAATTATCTTAGAAACCATAGGCTTAGCCCTGACCAATGTGCGCCCAACATGTTTAGGATCTTAGGAGCAGTTGAGGATCTGAACCGCCATCTAGGGTTGGGCCTCACCTGGCTCAATGTGGTACACATGTATGAGTGCCACAGCCAACAAGGGGCGGGATATTATCTCAAATCCCGGTCCAACGTGGTTAGACTCGTCTCCTGCCTCCCCAAATCCAACAAAGGGATGAAAGACGACTATGTGATCGTCTCGGGTGCATGGCATGACGGTCCTTATTGCCCAACCCAGCCAGGAGAGCCAGGTGGGACATGCTAGATTTAGGCTCACTAACAGTAGGCTTAGGATCTCCGCCTTTTAACAATTTTTAATTCTCCTTGTGTTACTAGTTTCGAGTCTCTGACAAAGCTTTGCTGTGATTTTTAACAGATAAAGACCACGTTTCTCCTCGGCTCAACCTTACAAATACTGTCGCACTCAATTATCTATTAAGATCAGAGATCTTTGTAAGCGAGGACGGGCAGCTCCGGTCAGCTCCTCTTACTCTTGGGTACAAGGCGAAACCGAAAGATTTTCAGCCAATCGGCAACGCGATAACACAGGGAGATTATCGTCTCAATCGCATAGATGTTGCTCGGAAAGGCTTTTTAGCGCCGTACGATCTTGCACCCGTGCCACACCCTAATCCATAGGGTGTACCACTGCTCGTCCAGCCGGTTGCACAAGTCCCCCTTAAACCGGTGGTTGTAGGTGAAATGGTTGGCTCTTCGACCTCCTCACTAGTGAGCAGATAGATAAATTTAGATTTGGGGGAAAAGCTTCAGGAGGGGTCCAAGTGATACCATCCTCAGACTTCGAAGAGGGGATTGATAGGCAATCCAGTGTCCATCCTCCTATTCTGATAACTGCTCTTCTGGAAGGCTCTTCGGAAGAGGAAGATATGTCAGACTTGAAGGCATTAATGAGGAACAGGGGCAAGAAGGCCGAGCCGAAAGGCACTGGGACTTCCCAACCAGTGGTGAATCTGCCTCCACCGCCACCTCAGGTTCCTGACCCCGGCTTGAAACCCTTACCAAACCTGAGGAAGAAGAGGCCCTTCGAAACTAAGGAGAGGGAGGTGGTGGTGCCATCCAAGACAACTAAGCAACAGAGGGTGGCGAAAGACCACCGGAACAAAAGGGCCTCATCCACTAAAAGCCGGGATGAGCCTCCTGTTGCTGAAGTACGCCGAGGGCCACGCACATGGTCTTCCAAGTTGGAGCTGGATGGCGCCCCTATTTCTTGGGAGACTTCCCTTAGAAATTACGATGGGGGAAAAGCAGGGCGAGTGGCCGAAGCTTTGGAGCAACCATTGCTCCTCCCCCAAGACATGGAGTCATACAGGCGCTTCAACCAGTATGATCTCTACATGTCCCTGAAGAGGGACTTGGCCATGGTAAGTAAATTAATCCAGCTCTTCGGTTTCGCATGTTAATTTTTGCTTGTTTTATGCTAACTCTTTTACTTTATTATGCAGATTACCCAACAAGTCTTCGTGGCCGAAGAGTGGAGTAAAAATGCATACATTGAAGTCTAAGCAGAGGCCCACTCTCGGTCTGAGGCAGAGAAAGCCTTGGGCAGCTTGAAGGAGCAGTTTTCTGAAATCTCCGAGCAGCTCAAAGAGGTGACCAACGAAAGAAATAGCCTCAATGCTGGCCTGCAAAGTGCTGAGAGCCAGGCCGAAGCCCAACACAAGTTGCTAAATGAGGTTCAGACCAATTTGTCAGCTGAGAAGGCGCTTGTGAAGGAACTTCGCGTCGAACTCCAAAAGGCTAAGGACACTGCCAAGCTAGCCCAGAGGGATGCTCAGCTGGCCAAGGAGGCGACCGAGGCTAAAAAGAAAGCAGCATACCGGCTGGGAGTGGAGGTGACCGAAAAAGGTCTAACTGAGCAGTTTGCCTCGGTCAACCAAGACTACTGCGACGTAACGTGGGGCAAGGCAATGGACGCTACTGGGGTGCCTGCTGACTCAGAACTGAGGCTGCCTGGGAACATATAGTACGACCCAGATATCCGAGAGCTCCCAGAGTCTGATGCCCTTCCTCCAGCACAGCACCTGGAGGCTTCAGAGCGATCCTTGGTCAGCCCGGTTCCTCAAACCACTCTTGAGGTCTCCAAGGAGCCTGGTCAGCCAAGTGATAAGAGCAAAACAGCTGAGCCACCCAAGGACCAAGCTCCAGAAGCTGCTGCTACTCAGACAGGCCAGGCTGTCGACCCTGTGGTCCCTCAAGCAAAGGAGCCTGGTCAGCCAGGCGATAAGAGCAAACCAGCTGAGCCACCCAAGGACCAGGCCCCAGAAGCATAGATACTTAGGTTTTTTTAAGGGTTTGTAAACTACCCTCTTTTAGTCAATGAAACAGATTCTCTTTTACTTTTGGTGTCCTCGTTGCATATCATATGACTTACTTTTGCTACAAAGAGCTGTGCTTTGTAATTATGAGAATGTAGGTAAACATAATCACCACGTCATGCTAATAATGCACATAACTAAGATTGGCACTGAAAAGAGCAAGTTGTATAAGAACTACTACTAAATAATAAATGCAACGAGTGTTATAAAAGCTTCAAAGGTCTTTTTAAACATGCACAAAAAAGGGCCAACATAAGATAGAGCTAATTTAAATACATTCGAGAATTTCAAGCGTGGCTCATTATAAGGTCATATTTCAATAAGAATAATTGTATGGGGGATGTTGATTAACCCAAATCATCTGGTCCGAGGACTACAGGCATGAATGAGTTTAAGTTTAAACACTTAGGGAACTGCCAAGGAGTGTTAACTAACCCAAATCATCTGGTCCGAGGACTACAGGCATGATTGAATTTAAGTTTAAACACTTAGAGAACTTGGAACGAGTGTTAACTAACCCAAATCATCTGGTCCGAGGACTACAGGCATGATTGAATTTAAGTTTAAACACTTAGAGAACTTGGAACGAGTGTTAACTAACCCAAATCATCTGGTCCGAGGACTACAGGCATGATTGAATTTAAGTTTAAACACTTAGAGAACTTGGAACGAGTGTTAACTAACCCAAATCATCTGGTCCGAGGACTACAAGCATGATTGAATTTAAGTTTAAACACTTAGAGAACTTGGAACGAGTGTTAACTAACCCAAATCATCTGGTCCGAGGACTACAGGCATGATTGAATTTAAGTTTAAACACTTAGAGAACTACTCATATACAGAATCAGCATATTGATTGAAGAAAATGTTCGATTAATAATAGTACCTTTTGAGGTTATTTACATTCTAGGGGCGTGGTATTACATGACTATCCAGATCTTCTAAGAAATACGCCACAATGCCAGCCCCTGAAGTAATACGATATGACCCTTCCCAATTGGGTCCTAACTTTCCCCAAGCTGAGTTTTTTGCGGTGCCGACAACTTTCCTCAGCACCAAGTCTCCAGGTTCTAGGGGCCTCAGCTTTACGTTGGCGTTGTAGCCTTGCCTGAGCTTTTGCTGGTAATATGCCAGTCGGACCATTGCATTTTCCCTCCTTTCATCAATCAAATCTAAACTCCTCTCTAGCTGCTCATTGTTACTGGTTAGACTGAATGAACTGGTTCTCAGTGTTGGGAATCCAGTTTCCAAAGGTATGACAGCTTCAGCTCCATAGGTCATTGAGAAGGGGGTCTCTCCAGTAGATCTGCGAGGTGTGGTTCTGTAAGCCCACAGTACGTGTGGTAATTCTTCCACCCATTTGCCCTTCGAGTCGTCCAGCCTCTTCTTTAAGCCATTCACCATGACCTTGTTAACAGCTTCCGCTTGCCCATTACCCTGGGGATAAGCAGGGGTGGAGTATCTGTTTGTAATTCCTAGCTCCCTACAATAACTCCTGAATGCTTTGCTATCGAACTGCAGGCCATTGTCCGAGATGAAAGTATGAGGAATCCCAAACCGAGTGACAATATTTTTCCATACAAACCTTTGCACATCCACGTCTCTGATGTTGGCCAAAAGTTCAGCTTCGACCCACTTGATGAAATAGTCTGTGCCGACCAGAAGGTATTTCCTGTTCCCTGCAGCTTTAGGAAATGGTCCCACGATATCTAAGCCCCATTGGGCGAAAGGCCATGGGCTGGATAGTGGATTAAGAGTTCCCCCTCGTTGATGAATGTTTGGGGCGAACCGCTGACACTGATCGCACTTTTTAACATACTCGAGGGCTTCTTTTTGCATGTTCGGCCACCAATAACCTTGGGTAATAGCCTGGTGAGCCAAGGACCTTCCTCTAGTATGGCTTCCACATATTCCTTCATGTAATTCTTCTAGCAGTAACTCGGCCGCTTCAGGATGCATGCACAATAAGTATGGCCCTGAATAGGAGTGTTTATATAATTGCTGGTCCTCAGATAGCCAGAATCTGGTCGCCTTCCTCCGAGTTTTGTCAGCTTCCTCCCTTTCTTCAGGTAAGATGTCTTCTTTCAAGAACTTAATTATAGGGTCCATCCAGCAGGGTCCGGTCCTGACTTGGTGAACCTGAGCTACTTCCCTTTTTGCCTCTGTAGGCCCATGCAGGTCCTCAACGAGGATGACTCTCGGCAAATTTTGCACCGAGGAGGTAGCAAGCGTGGCCAAAGAGTCAGCATGTGCGTTGCCGTTTCTGGGGATGTGCAGCAAACTGAAAGATTCGAACTCAGACCACAGGCAATTAACTTGGCTCAAGTATCCTTGCATTCTTTCATCCTTCGCTTCAAACTCACCTTGCACTTGACCCACGACCAACTTTGAGTCCGAGAACAATTCCACGGACTTTCCTCCCATTCTCTGAACCATAGACATTCCCATCAGTAGGGCTTCATACTCCGCCTCATTATTTGTTGCTGAGAAGTCCAGTTTTAACGACTTTTCGATAATGATTCTTTTAGGGGATATCAACATTAGCCCCACTCCGGAACCTTTTTGGTTTGCTGCGCCATCTACGTACACTTCCCAATGAGAGGGCCTTGCTGAGAGATCATGTCAATTGATTTTTCATCCATGTCCGACGTGAACGTTACTTCTTTTAAGTGGGGCTCCGTGAACTCGGCTACCAAATCCGCCAGTACTTGGCCCTTGACCGATGTACGAGGCATATATTTGATATCGAAAGCCCCAAGATCGTACCCCATTTAGCAATTTTTCCAGTATAGTCAGCACTTCGGAGTATAGCCTTGAGTGGGAGCTGAGTGAGGACAATGACTGTATAGGTCTGGAAATAGTGAGGTAGCTTTCGTGTACCAAGCACCACTGCTAGGATAGCCTTCTCCAGTGGCAAATAACGGATCTCGACCTCATGCAGCGACTTACTTACGTAATAAACTGGTCTTTGCACACCACAATCTGATCGTATCAGCACTAAGCTCATCGCGTAGGGAGCTACAGCAATGTAGGCAAACAAAACTTCATCTTGCTCAGGACTGGACATAATTGGTGGCCAAGCTAGATAGTCTTTAAGCTGCTGAAAGGCCGAAACACATTCTTCAGTCCACTCGAATCCCTTCCACTTGTTGAGCAGAGAGAAAAAGGGCCGACACCTGTCTGTTGATCGAGAGATAAATCGATTCAGGGCAGCAGTCATTCCAGTCAGTTTCTAGACTTCCTTGGGATTTCGAGGAGCTTGCAATTGTTGATAGCCTTTATCTGGTCGGGGTTAACCTCAATTCCCCTGTGAGTCACCATGTACCCCAAAAACTTGCCAGACCCCACGCCAAATGAGCACTTGGAAGCATTTAGGCGCAACTTGTACTTTCTAAGGACTTCAAAGGTACTTTCAAGGTCCTTCATATGCTCAGCAACAATCTTACTTTTCACCACCATATCATCTATATAGATCTCGATATTTTTACCCAGATGTGGCTCAAACATCCTCGTCATCATTCTTTGATAAGTAGACCCTGCGTTTTTCAAGCCAAATGGCATCACCTTGTAGTGGTAGTTACCAATAGGGGTGACGAAAGCAGTCTTCTCCTGGTCATCCAGAGCTAGTGGTATCTGGTGGTAGCCTTGGAAAGCATCCAAGAAGCTCATCCGAGGGTGGCCGACAGTGGCATCCACAAGCTGATCAATTTTTGGCATGGGGAATGGATCCTTAGGACAAGCCTTATTCAAGTCAGTGAAGTCTACACAGACTCGCCATTTCCCGTTTTTCTTCTTCACTACCACAGTATTCGCCAACCACTCCGGGTAGAAAACTTCTTTAATAGCTCCAGCTTGTTTGAGCTTGGCCACCTCTTCTCTTACTGCATCTGCATGTTCCTTAGATGGGCGCCGAGGGGGCTGCTTCTTGGGAATAATCAATGGGTTGACTTTGAGATGGTGGCAAATGAATTGGGGATCCACCCCTGGGGTTTCGTAAGCATTCCAGGCAAACACATCAAGATTCCTCTTGAGTAACTCTATTAGCTCTTCTTTCTCCTGAAGAGGCAGCTGAGATTCGACTTGAAAGAACTTTTCAGGATCGTCCCTAATGACAACATTCACTAAATCTTCGCATCGAGCGCCCTCGTTTGGATCTTCAATGGGCAATACCCGAGACTTTAACTGCTATAAACCCCTTTCGGCCCTGGACGAGAACTCGGCTTCGGGCTCATGTTGGATGGCAGCCACTAAGCACTGTCGAGCTACGGACTGATCTCCTCAGATCTCACAAACTTGCCCTTTAGATGGGTACTTGACTTTCTGGTGCAGGGTAGAGAAAACAGCCCCCAGTGTGTGAAGCCATGGCCTAGCTACAATTGCTGTATAAGGGGAATACACATCCACAACTATGAAGTCCACTTCTACCACCTCTGAACCGGTCTGCACGGGTAATCGTATCTGGCCCCTCGGGGTGACCAACCTTCCTTCGAAACTTACAAGGGGTGAATTGTATGGTGTTAAATCCTGAGGTTTTAGGCCTAGCCCCTTGTAGAGATCGGGGTACATTATCTCCACAGCACTACCCTGGTCCACCATCACCCTCTTCACATCGTACCCTCCAATTCTGAGGGTGATTACTAAAGCGTCATCATGGAGCTGAACAGTCCTTATCTTCTCCTCGTCCGAGAATCCTATAACCAATGGGGCACCCAGCTTAGCTCTCTTCGGACTATGGCTGAAATGCCCTACCGATGATTGGACTATTGACATAACCTTTGATGGCCAGGATCCTGTTCTCCCTGGTGTGGTGAAGAAGACATTAATAGTTCCCAATGGTGGTTTTGAAGAATCATCTCTACAGGGCCCTGAACTCATCTACCCTCCTCGGCCACTAGAATGGTGTAGAAGGTGTCTTAGCTTACCCTCGCCGACCAGCTGATCTAAATGATCCCACAGGCTCCTGCAATCGTCTGTGCTATGCCCGTGGTCTTGATGATATTGGCAATAGAGATTATGATTACGCCTCTCAGGATTTCCTACCATCTTATTCGGCCACCTGAAGAATGACTCGTTTTTAATCTTTTCCAAAACTTGGTGCATTGGTTCTTTAAATACAATATTGACTGCTTGAGAATTGGTCGATCCTGATTGCCCAGCAAAATCTCTACGAAGTTTACTGCTATTGTAACGATCCGACCGGAAATCCCTCCTCTCTTGGGGGATAGCTTTGTCCTTTCCCTTCCCTTGCTGCTGATCTTCCTCAACTCTCTTAAATTTTTCTATACGGTCCATGAGCTGACGCATGTTAGTAATTGGTTTGCCAGATAAGGAGGTCCTTAGACCGTGGTCAGTAGGGAGGCCGAGCTTGAACGTGCTTAGGGCCATTGCATCAGAGTTGCCCTCCATATCATTAAACATCTCCCAATACCTATCCGAATACGCCTTCAGGGTCTCTCCCTCCTGCATGCTCAAGGATAGTAGTGAAGATAAGGGCCTGGCTACTCTTCGGCATGTGACAAAGCGTGAACCAAATGCCTGGGTGAGCTCTTTGAAGGAATTGATAGAGTCTGCTTTCAGGCTGTCAAACCACCTCATTGCCACCGGCCCCAGACTGGAGGGGAAAACCTTACACATTAGAGCTTCGTCTTTGGAGTAGACAGCCATCCTTTGGTTAAAATGACTCACGTGTTCCACCGGATCTGTTTTACCATTGTAGATGGTAAACGTTGGTTGGTTAAAACGCCGAGGGAGTCTCGCTTCCTCAATTCTGCGAGTAAAAGGTGACCGAGAGATCTGATTCAAAGCCCTGCTCATAGCATCATTCCCTACGCCTCCGCGTGATGGGCTTCTATATTGCTTCTTGCGATGAGACTCTTCTTCATAGGAAAAGGATTCACTAGCCGGTATCCGAGATTTCTGCTGATAAGTGACGTCTTGCTCGTCATCGGAATCTTCATCAGAATACGAGGAAATTCGTTTCCTCTTTGCATGGCGCAACTCCCTTTTCAATTTTTCAACTTCTAGTTGCAAGTCCCGGTTCTTCTCTGCATGGGACACGTGACTTCCGCCATGTGACTGGCTTTGGCCAGTATGCACAGTGTGCACACTACCCTCACGATCTTGTCTCCTCTCCAAGTTAAGAAAAGGGTCAGCGTGTTGGGATGCCCTAGATTCTGCTTGTTGTTGACTTCGTTCTGCCATCACCAACTGTTGTTTTCACCCCTGCACAAGCTCTTCCCACAGACGACGCCAATTGTAGGGTCAATTTTTATAGCCCAAGCCCAAAAGATATGGATTAGAAGCCCTATGAACCCAAGACAATGAATTGGTAGAGCGTGGGTGAAAGAACTGGGCTGGATGTGAATTAAACAAGAGTTGATTATGGTATTTACGGGTAAACTAATATGCAATCACGCTTGGACAAAGGCAAACGTGAAATTTCGAAGAGGCATTTCATTAAGTGAAAGTTGGTTTCAATTCTTAAAGCTACAGTAAAATTATTTTCTTCCTCCTTCTTTTTTTGTCCCCCCTCCTTATCAGGGGCCTTCTTCTTTATATAGCCTCCTCCCTCATCATCCCAGTCGTCCACTTGTCTTTCATCTGCGTACATGCTTGAGTATAGGTCACATCAAGCATCTTCTCTAGCTTTTTGGGAGTGGCAGTAGCTGAGGTTGCACTATTCAGGGGTCTTCTCCACATAAATGCGGCCAGAAAAGTTGCTGCAGTGCATTAAATACGGTGGTAGCAGCTTTTCCTTGAGATATTTCTCCATCCTTATCATCTTCAGGTATGCCCAGAGCTTATCTTTGTCATTGGGATTGACAGGAAGGTCATTCGGAACTTCCATACGTTTGTTTGATCAAGACTATTCGTATCCGAGGAGTAAAACCTCTTCGGAAAAAGGGTGACCTCTTCGGATCGTACTCTCCCTCCGTTTCCAGGTTTGTTGCCTCCAGATGAACTCTACCCTAACCCGTTATTCCTCTTCGGACATACAGTAATCTTAAAAACAGGGCCCCAGGCCCAATAGGTAGGTCTGGGCTTTTACCCCCCCACAATAAAAATATATGTTATTATTTATTACCATTGCCTCAATTTTTCACTACCTCCCTTATAATTTGTTCTTTCTTTTTCTTTTTTTGCTGATTGTAAGTATCTCATATATTAATATATACATCATTTTTCTCATAGTGTGTTGAAAACACACAAACCGTCGTAAGAGATTGAAGATTCATATTCATTTGCTACTACAAATCTCATGAAATGCAATCCTATCATCATTCATCTTATTCATTCCTACTATGTACTGTCTTGCACTTTTTTTGCACATGTTATATATGCTTGCAGCTTGTTCGTTCTTAGCAGTAGCACCTCAACTCTTCTCTTCTTTCGTTCATACCGCTAAAAATTTCTATCATACCATGAATGAATATTAGTTTCAGCATCGTTTTTTTTTTTTTTTTGATGAGATAGTTTCAGCATCGTTGGTTCAACGCAAATGAGTTTTTGATTAATATAAGGTGTTTGCAAAACTACAATATTGAATCAGTCATAAAAAACACGATCAATCTTAACTTACCTATATAATAGGGATAAGGCTCCTTCTGATTTCTTTGTGAAATTAATAAAGATCTGTTTCTCCTATTAAAAAAAAAAAAAAAAATCTGTTTCATGGAATGGATTTAATTACCATTTGTTATAATTAAATCCCAAAAAATGTTGAAGATTCACCGAATATTCTAATATTTTGTTGCAAATTATAGAAACCAATTTACATGCCTCTGGGGTCATGGCCCAAATCATACGATTGGTTTTTGGGCTTTGGCCGAGAGCGTGAGTAGTCCGAGTCCGAAAAGGAATATCTTCTCGGATAAGTTAAATATAGGTTAGATGTAGATCCTAATGATCAAAGTGACCTTCCAAGAACTCTAGTGATAGGGACATGCACCATAAACGTACAAGAAAGATGGAAACCCAAAAATATCTAAAGGAAACTGCTACCATCGCATTGAATGCACTGCAGCTACTTTTCTGACCGCATTTATGTGGAGAAGACCTCTGAACAGTGTTGTCTTGGTTATCACAACTCACAAAAAGCCAAAGAGGGTCTCTGATGGGACAGGTACTTAAATAAGGGCTCAGATGATCAACAAGTGTAGGATTAAGATGATCTAAAGGGAGCCATATAATGTAAGAGACCCTCTATGAGGAAGGGAAAAAGAGAGAGAAGAGGCACTGTAACAATCTAAATTGCACTTGTACTCTGTTTAATCAATTTATATGAGAACTTATCTCTTCAGACAGTGAGTTCATCTCCTCGGACAATGAATTCATTCAGTTCTATGTTCCTTGTTCTTACTTAATCATCTTCTACATCCATACTAGCCGTTGTCAAATTCATTAGTGTCTAGTTCTTTAACTCTCTCTACAAATTTATTGTACTGGGCTCACTGGGCTAACATCCCATACATCTTGGGTTTGGGCTACAAAACGTATCCCTACAACTGGCGCCGTCTGTGGGAAGAACTTGTATATTAGTGAGTGCAACGGTCGACTATGATAAGATCCACCGGGCAGAACCCATAGGTTCTCTATGACAACATGATTTTCTTAACCTTGAGCGTGAAAGAGATCGTGAGCATGAACAGGATCGAGGGGGTAGTGGTGCTGAGATTATGTACCCCGACCTATACAAGGGGCTAAAACCCTGGGGTCAGATTCAAACTTCATCTGTCATCATTTAAATATTGACCCATCCATCACTCCCAAAAAAAGCAATCATCTCGACGCCCATCCAAGGAACATGCAGATCCTGTCAGAGGTGAGGTGATGAAGCTCGAGCAGGCAGGGGCTATCAAAGAAGTGCTTAAACAGAACCTTAGTCATGCCTAAAGTCCTCGAACTAGATGCTAAGGGGAAATTAACACTATGACATCTTTACCAGTGCTTAAACAGAACCTTAGTCATGCCCGTGTCCTCGGATCAAATGCTTTGGAGAAATTAACACTCTATGACATTTTTACAAGTGGCAGCAACATAGAGAATGGATTGAAAATCGATTGGCACAATCTCTCTGCAAGAACCTTTATTCTGGAAGGTATATGTTAATGGTGCAGCAAATCAAAGGGGTTCCGCAGCGGGCCTAGTTCTGGAAGGTATATATTGATATCTTTTAAATTTTCTAAGTGTTTTAAACTAAAACTCAGTCATGCCTTGGTCCTCAAACCAAATGCTTTGGGGAAGTTAACACACATGGCATCTTTCTATAAGTGGTTAAACAGAACCTTAGACATGCCTGAGTCCTCGGACCACATGCTTTGGGGAAATTAACACACGTGACATCTTTCTCAAAGTATTCAAACAGAACCTTAGTTATGCATGGCTCCTCGAACCACATACTTTGGGAAAAGTAACGTTCCATGATATCTATTTGTTTCTCACTAAGTGTCAAGACAGACCCAAGATTATAACCAACTCCTCAGATTGGTAGCTTTGAAAGGAGCAATTTACAGTACAAATATGGGGCGCGTAAAACAGCACTCCCACGGGTGTAAAGCAAAGGATCAAGTAGAATTAACTCTTAAGAATTCAAAACCCCACTTTTCTTTTAGGATGAGAGAAAAAACCAGAGTTTTAAGGGGCTATTGTGGGGTCATGGGCTCAAATCATACGATTGGGTTTTGGACTTTGGCCGAGAGCATGAGTAGTCGAGTCCGAGGAAGAATATCTCCTTGGATAAGCTAAATATAGGTCAGATGTAGATCCTAATGATCAAAGTGACCTTCTAAAACGCTTTAGTGATAGGGACATGCCCCATAAACGCACAAAAAAATGGGAACCCAAAAATATCTAAGAAAAGCTGCTACCATCGCATTGAATGCACTGCAGCTACTTTTCTGACCGCATTTATGTGGAGAACACCTTTGAACAGTGTTGTCTTGGTTACCACAACTCACAGAAAGCCAAAGAGTGTGTCTGATGGGACATGTACTCAAATAAGGGCTCAGATGATCAACAAGTGTAGGTTCAAGATGGTCTAAAGGGAGCTATATAATGTAAGAGACCCTCCATGAAGAAGGGGAGAGAGAAGGGGGAAAAAGAGAGAGAAGAGGCACTATAGCAATCTAAATTGCACTTGTACTCTGTTTAATCAATTTACATGAGAACTTACCTCCTCGGACAGTGAGTTCATCTTCTCGAATAATGAATTCATTCAGCTCTATGTTTCTTGTTCTTATTTAATCATCTTCTACATCCATACTAGCCAATGCCAAATTCATTAGTGCCTAGTTCTTTAACCCATTATCTACAAATTTATTGTATTGGGCTCACTAGGCCTACATCTCATACATCTTGGATTTGGGCGATAAAACATGTCCCTACAATGCCTATGGGTATTTGGATTTTTGCTTTTGTAGAAATGTAGATTCCTTTTTGAAAAGGTAATAAGTATCCACATCCTTGAAAAAAAGTTTATATTTTATATAAAATTAACAGTTTTATCCCTTTCATCTGTGTTTTAACTTTTAACCAATAAAAATAAAACTATTGTTACTTAACCAAAAATAAAATAAAATGAAATGTGATATTTTATTTCTTTGTATTTCCTCTTTGTGATTGGGTTAAATGCCAAAAGAAAGCAAATTAATATTATTAACAAGACATGGCGTTGTGATATGCCATGAAGAACAATAGTTTTTAATTATTATTTTTGTATTATACGAAATGTTATACTATACTTTATATAATTTTTCTCATTAGTTGTTTGTAAAATTTTTTTTTTTTTTTTTAAAAGTGTCTTGATATTGTCTTTATAAATTTAAGGACATTGATTATAAAAATAAAAAATTAAAATTAAAATCTAAGGACATTTTGGAAATAATAAATGATTCCTATAATATTTTTGAGAATAAACCAAATATAGATTCTCATATTCCTTAGAATCTAAATATATTACTAATTAATTCTAAAAATAAGAAAAATAAAAATACTAATCAAATTAAATATAGGAATAGTTGTGCTCTTAAATCGTAAGAATCATTTAAAGTTGATTAGTATTGTTTATTTTTAATAAAATAAATATCAAACGACGTGTCTTTGTTTTATATTTAGATTTGAAAAAATTATTATTATTTTTTTATACAATATAGAAATTTTACTCTAACATAATCTAAGTGTATATGTGTGTAATATTCTTTTTTGGAAATTTGAACTTTGGCTCACATCTCACAAGTACTTGTGAGTGACCATCACACAAAAAGTATATAGCAGTAATTTAATATCCCCAATTCAATTAGTTATGGGTCTTTACGGGTCTTCACAACTATACATATGGAATCATTTTATACCATCTAAGTATAAACAATAAAAGGACTCATACTATGATATTTTAACCCTTAATGCATTTAAGTTGCTTACACATACTACTATTTTATTTCCATCACACTTGTGGTACACAGCTCAAATACTCGTCTTTGTTGCTAGTGATAACATCAAAATTATACTGTAATAAAACTATTAAACTGCTACGAAACCACCAAAGCCATAATGGAACGGACGAATCCAACTGTCAACATAACTACTTAACTGTAATTAGCCCTACATTGTAAAAGAGGTCTTTTAAGCATATTAACAACGTTCATATATTCCCCCTCAAAAAAAAAAAAAAAAAAAAAAAAAAAAAAACAAAAACAAACAAACAACGTTCATATATTACAACAATACATTGATAAGAACACACATTAAACACTTGATTTTAGCCAAAAGGCCATAAATGCCGTATACATAATGTTTTTAAACAAACTACTATAGCCAATAAGGCCAAGAATTTTTATTTTTATTTTATTTTATTTTTTGAGAGAGAGTTTCAACGCGTCTGCTCCTAATAATGCTCTTTATCATTAGACCAA